>JABFTP020000001.1:62464515-62938420 GCA_013387265.2 Cryptolaemus montrouzieri
CTGGCGAGGTGTCCATGGTGAGAATTTCACTCTTATGCAAGATAATGCTCCTCCGCAAACCAGCAACCTCGCGCGACATTATCTTGAAACAGAGGGAATCTCTATTTTGGACTGGCCAGCTTGCTCTTCAGACCTGAATCCTATTGAACATTTATGGCATAATCTCAAAAGGAAAATCAGATCGCGCCAGGATAATCCAAGAACCCCACAACAGCTCATCAAAACCGCCGCAGAAGAATGGCAGAATATCACCCCAGAGGAGGTCGAAAACCTAATCCAAAGCATGCCTAGATGGATTCAGGCTTGTATCAGGGCAAGAGAAGGTAACACAAGCTACTGAGGTCGAGAAAAAGACCTACTCCGTGAGAAAACAATTTTCAATTTATTTACTACATGCGGACAGAGTTTCTTATTTTCTTTTATTTGTTTCTTTCTTAGCCTGAGCTACCTTGATGTTTATTTGCTTTCTTGTTGGTGAATGTAGAATGTACCTTTTCAATTTAATGTCAATTTCTTATTTATTCAAAGCAAATAAATATGTGTATGTGGGCCGTCGTATTTTGGCATAAGTCCGGACATATACATACGGAATGAATATTCCGTAATATATATATATATATATATATATATATATATATATATATATATATATATATATATATATATATATATATATATATATATATATATATATCGAACAAACATCAATGAAACTAAATCATATAAACAAAAATAATCACTTGGAAACCATAAGAATGGCAACTTACAGAAAGTTGAGGTTAATTATCCAAAAGTTAGTATGTGATGAAAACCGAAGTCATGAACTCAAAGAACACAAGACACATCGACAAAGTGCACAATAAAACTCATATAAAACATCATCAGGTATAAAATTGAGAAAATTGCCAGTTTAAAACAACAACAAATCACGTAAAATTCATTTCATTCTAAGGCATGAAACGGCGCAGGAACAACCTTGTATAGGTTCTCAAAATGTAATAGACAGAGAATGTCAAACGTTTGTACTTTCAAGAATCAAGAAAGTATGCAAATTATGAAACCATGTCATTCTACAACAATCATTAAACATTTTAAATTAAAAAGAACAAAGTGTATTAAATGATTGATCAATTATGCGAATTGAGAAGTGGAGAACGAAAACTGAAAGACTATAAAATTATTAAATTAACAAGAAATGGATTACTTGGAGGATTTTTATCTAAGTCTAATAAATGAATATAAATTGAGCTTAAATTATTCAAATCTTTTTTTATTGATTGTCAAAGGTTCCTTCTGAATGGCAACCATTTCCAAAAAGGAGCACTCTAAAAACCATAGGCAAACTATTCTTCACACACTTGAAAGACCGCACTCCGCTCTTGAAGAGGTCCAATGTCATCTATAAAATCCCTTGTGGGGGCTGCAACGGCGTCTACATTGGGCATACTTGTAGGACTCTACAAGCTCGAATTAGTTCGCATAAAAGTGACGTGAGATTACATCCGGAAAGATGTGCTTTGGCCCGACATGCGAGTGAGCAAGATCATACTCCGAATTATGCAATGGCATCTATTGTTGACGCGGAAAAGAATTACCCCAAGAGACTGTTTTTGGAGATGGTTGCCATTCAGAAAGAACCTTGACAATCAATAAAAAACAGATTTGAATAATTTAAGCTCAATTTATATTCATTTATTAGACTTAGATAAAAAATCCTGCAATTGATCCATTTCTTGTTAATTTAATAATTTTATAGTCTTTCAGTTTTCGTTCTCCACTTCTCAATTCGCATAATTGATCAATCATTTAATACACTTTGTTCTTTTTAATTTAAAATGTTTAATGATTGTTGTAGAATGACATGGTTTCATAATTTGCATACTTTCTTGATTCTTGAAAGTACAAACGTTGGACATTCTCTGTCTATTACATTTTGAGAACCTATACAAGGCCGCTCCTGCGCCGTTTCATGCCTTAGAATGAAATGAATTTTACGTGATTTGTTGTTGTTTTTAAACTGGCAATTTTCTCAATTTTGTACCTGATGATGTTTTATATGAGTTTTATTGTGCACTTTGTCGATGTGTCTTGTGTTCTTTGAGTTCATGACTTCAGTTTTTCATCACATACTAACTTTTGGATAATTAACCTTAACTTTTGTTTTGTTTGTTTTTTCTATGGACCTACAGTTTATAGTGGACTCCGAACCACTCACCTAGACCGTGCAATGATAACTGCCACCTCTCAGGATTACAAGTTATCTGGCCTTCAGAGGTTATGGACTCAACAACTATGGTTATGTATCCAATCTCTATGTATGTCTTTGTCAAATTCACTTTTTTTGTTCAAGGACAACATCCATGACTTGAACCCGGATTCGAACCAGGCACCTCGGCTAAGCATATTCCTACATACTTGCTCACTAACCGTGCAGCTACCGAGGCGGTCTAACCTCAACTTTCTGTAAGTTGCCATTCTTATGGTTTCCAAGTGATTATTTTTGTTTATATGATTTAATTTCATTGATGTTTGTTCGTTGTAGAGGCCTGAAGATGGAAACAATATATATTTCCGAAAGCTTGCCATGAAAAAGAGTATTCCTTTGTTCCAAGACTACTAACCCGTTATCAATAAATTGAAATTTTAGAAGTCGTTATCATTTCCAGCAGTTAATATATATATATATATATATATATATATATATATATATATATATATATATATATATATGTTACGGAATGATCATTCCGTATTTAGAATGAAAATACATAAAAACACATAAAAAATTTGGTTATGTGTATTTAGAAATAAAGTCCAAGTGAAGGTCAACTTCACGAGTTTTTCGGTTTTTGACTCTTTGCAATAAATCAACAATTGCAAGAGCTGAAACTTCGGGCATTATTCTCGAAACACATGTGTTTTTTTATATGTCCACACTTATGCCAACAAAATACGACGGCGCACATACGCATATTCTTTCCATGAGAAATAAAATTAAAGAAATAGATTGAGATTTTAAAACAAACCACCACATATTGATAATGGCAAATGTTGATTAATTTTTTGAGTAACGTTTGTTCTTCTTGAAAAATTGTAATTTTCGGTAGTCATGCAATGCAAATCACGAATGTTGGCCGTGGAGATTGTGCTAAGGTAGTAGTGTTTGATGACCTAGGTTGAATAGGACGCAAGGTTGGGGTGACTCATTTAACTAATTACAGAATGTTTATCAGATGCATATACATGAAAGGCGACCTGCGCAAGGATGACCTCGAGCAACAACGGCGATCCATGACCGTTATTCAAGAATATCCTCGTTGAGACAACGGGCCGCTACTGCTAGATACCTTCAAATGCAGCTTCGACAGAACAATGGGGTGGAGATAAGCACTGTAACGATACGATAATGACTCAGTAAATTCGCAGCTTGAGGACCACATACAACCGCAGCACATCAAAGATTCCGATTGAATTTCTCCGCGGGACATATCAATTTCAGCCACCAGTGGAAATATCCTGTGCAAACAGGTTCTTGGGGACTTTTATATTTTCAATATGAGTTTCATTTCAATTTCTATGAATAGCATTATTCTCAAGCATTTCTCAGTGCTGGTGGATTACTGAGAAAATTCTTCACATCTAAACCTCTAAATAGTCTTGAATTTTGGATTTGTGCGGAAATTTTTTGCCGCTGTGTATATTACTGACATAAAACCCCTTGTTAAATTGATATTTCTTTCTAATTTCAAGCTGATTGTACCTTTCCTTTGCTAGGAAAAATTAAAAATCACATTTTATGTCCTATTTGAGGAACCTCCTATTTCGGAAAGGGGAGCGCTAAGAAAAAAGAATTTGGACAAATTTTCCTCATTTCAGCTGAAGGATTACCTGAATTAGGTTCGCATACTTGAGAAACAGCTTGTATAATCCAGTTTTCATTTCTCGAATTGCAAATGCAATGTCTGCACAAAACAACCATTTTCATACCTGAATATAATAATTATTTCATGTGATTCTCGAAAACTATTAATGCAAATTCGATATTGTTTGGAGTGAAAAATTCTGTGATAATCAATTTCCCATGGTTCTCCTCGAAAACTGTCTCTTTCACATTTTTTCACCAAGAAATGTTTCCTTAATATTCAGAGATAAAGAAGTTGATTCATACTTAAATATAATTGCAAACCAGACAGAATATGACATTATGCTAACTATAATCAAACATACAGTACGACCTGAAATCCAATAGAAGGTGGGTAATATTTTTATTAATTAAAACCTTCTCGGAAAATGAATGGATATAAAGTTCAGACAGCATTCTACGACGTGATAAAAATGTTATGGACAAATTTAATAGTGACGATAAGCTTTTTAATTAATGTACTTTTATATAACAACCAGCTGCATTTTGTGCACTCTATTGATCCATATTCTGAATTTTCAGCATATTGCTTCAAGCGCTAGGGTTTACAAATGACGCAACTTGACGTAAGAGAAAAATGTCTTACTACTAGATATTCACAAGAAAAATTCGTATTCATTATCGTTCTGTGTTTTCAGTTCTTGAATTTGTTATGAGTTATGAGTACCAGGGCCAGAGAGAGGAATATTTGACTTCTTGTTTGGAAGTCAAAGAAAAAATATTTTCTCCTAAAGTATGCGACTGAAAAGTAGTAAAGTTTTTTTTATAAATGAAAAATAATATTGGACAAATATCCATCATTACTACGCTTATAGATATTGATTCTTTCATCAACATTTTCAATCACTTTTTGGCAAAATGGCGCAAATATATTTCGACAATCACGACACGGGTTTTGAGTTTTAACATAGTCCCACATCAAACAATCCAGTTGGCTTAAATCTCAGGATTGGACCTGCCACTTAACAGCTGAAATTCGTGAAATTATGCGATCGAGAAATTTGGTTTGAAATAAATTCTTTCTTTCGGAGGCTGTGTAACTTACAGCACCGTCCTGTTGAAACTACCTGTGATATCCGTATCATCTCCATTGACGCTAACTGCATTTCAAGCAAAAATTTCGATAAAAATGACCTAATAACGGATCAAGATCCAAGAGCAATCGCTCTTGGATCTTCGGAAATCCAAATGAGACAATTTCGCTTGTTCACGTATACAAACAAAAGAAATATATCATTTCAGAAAAAACAGCAGTGTTGTTGAGAGAATCTAAGGCCATGTGAATGGCGAGTCGGCTCCAATTCTTGCAATGGTTCCTCTTGGGAGGCTACACAGCAAAATTCTTACACAAAATTCGCCATGTTAAGTTCACAGTTTTCAATATATTTCCCTAAAGAGTTATCCGTCCCGAAAGCAATATCCAAATTATGAGATCAGAAGAATGACTTTGAATTCAGAATGGGTTTCCAGTATAAGCTTATGTATTATATTTTTGATTAGTCTCTTCAAGAATAGGAAAAAAACCTCATGGATTGCATGTTGAAATTGTTTACGAGAAAGCATACTGTCAATCATACTAGAATTTCAACCATTATTGGCCACTATTTATTTTATAATATAAAGCTCTTCCAAAAAATTTTCTGACATTGGTATCGTGGGTCTACGTATCATACTGTTATAAGCAGCTATTTTATGTTGATGTGGATGTGCGGAAAAATTGTAAATGGTAATGTCTGTATGAGATGGTTTATGGAGAATGGAAAAAATATGTATGTGGTCAAAATAAAAATTGAAGTGGTTATTGATAAATCTCAAAAGTTAATGCAAATCTCAGTTTTCATTTCCAGAGTGAACTTCTTATTAGACTGAATCAAATTTATGAATATCCTTAAGAAATCCAATTGTCTGTACCTATGAAACAACAGATTATGTCATCTATATATGTCAACCCATAAGTGGTGTTTCAACAGCGGATACTTACGAATTATTTTCTCAATGTTATCCATGAAAATTTGTGATAATGAAGAACTGAGGTTTACCTATTATTAATTCATCGTTGCTCATGTAAATTTCATCATTGAAGTTGAAATAATTTTGTTTTCTACAAGGCTTGGTTAATCAATTTCAATGAATCATGAGGTCAAGGGCAGGCTGCTCAAACGTTCGATCGCGAATGCTTTTCGAGTAGATCTCGAGAAATAAAATATTTTTAATAAGTAGGTAACTAAGCTGAAAAAATTTATTGAGTAATAAAATAACACTCTGCTAGCAGCAAAAGGCGGCGTTGTCAAAGGAAAGCAGTTGCAATACCTAAGCGTGGTAACTTAGAGAGGCATCATAAAACGGTTCATAAAAACTATGAAATTTTTTTCCGCCACAGAGTGAATTAAGAAAATGAAAAGTACGTGATTTGATATCTTGTTTGAAAAAAGAACAAACAATGTTCACAAAACCAGCCAAATAATCAAAAGCTTCTACGATCGCGCCTTTTAAAATATCTCATATATTGGCGAAACATAAGATACTATTTGAGGATGGATCGGTTGTGAAAGAAGCATTTATTGAAGCGAGTGAGAATTTATTTGGAGATTTTAAAAATAAAACAGAAATCATGTCTGCTATTAGAGAACTTCAGTTATCTCATCCCACTGTCACAAGGCGTATTGAAGACATGAGTCAGGATATGGCAGATAAACTTAAACATGATATCATGAAATGTACATACTGTTCTCTACAGTTCGACGAATCCACCGATACGACAGACACTGCCCAGCTGTGTATTTTTATTCGGATGGTATTCAATGACATGTTGGCTAGGGAAGAATTTTTGACAATCATTCCTCTGAAGAGGAAGACCCGTGGCGAAGATATACATGACGTTTTCTTCAATTTTGTAGAAAACTA
Organism: Cryptolaemus montrouzieri; assembly: GCA_013387265.2. Taxonomy (NCBI): domain Eukaryota; kingdom Metazoa; phylum Arthropoda; class Insecta; order Coleoptera; family Coccinellidae; genus Cryptolaemus; species Cryptolaemus montrouzieri. Next base: position 62,471,342 of record JABFTP020000001.1, read on the forward strand.
CAAGCTACCAATATATAAATTAGTGTACATTTCAACCGATGGAGCACCAGCAATGACTGGAAACAGAAACGGTTTTGTGGCATTGTGTCGAGTTAATGAAGATTTCCCTTCATTTTTTCCATTCCATTGCATTTTACATCAACAAGTTTTGTGTTCAAAAGTTTTAAACACTGAGGAAATTATGGGTATTGCAACAAGAATTGTGAATTCCATCAGTCCACGTAGCTCGCAACAGCGGCTCTTTAAGTTGCAGTTGGAAGATAGGGAGAGTTGGAAGATAGGGAGAGAAAAGAGGTGTTGAAAAACGAAAAATGGCTGACTGATTTGGCATTTTTGACTGACATCACAATGCACTTAAACTCCATTAACTTAGAGCTTCACGGTAAAGGAGAAACTATTATTGAGATGATTAGCGCAGTAAACGCATTCAAAAGTGAATTGCAACTTATGATAGATCAACTAAAACGAAAGGATCTGAAACATTTTCCGTCTTCGAAAGCAAGGGTTCCACAGTTGAATTATGATTCGTATGAGGCTGAATTTTCGAATATTTTGGGATAATTCGAAATGCGTTTTTATGATCGCAATAAATTGGAAAATATAGCATCATTTATGAGTTGTCCTTTTTCATGTAAAGGCATTGAGGAGTAAGCTAGTGAAATAGCAAGTCAGTTTAATATAAACTCATGTTCTGTTGAAAATGAGTTGGTGCAGATTATATCAGATATACATATCAAAGCTTCAGCATTTGATTCAGATTTCTGGTGTTTTATATCTGAAGATAAATATCCGCATATAAGGCAAATCGCCCTTCAACTGACGGCAAAGTTTGGGTCGACTTACTTGTGCGAGTATGCATTTTGTAAATCAAGATAATCAAGTCAAAATATCGCAATCGACTAACTGACGATCATATGTCATCATGATTGCGATTAGCACTCAGTGGTTGCGTACCATCTTATGAAAAGTATTCTGAGGACATGCAGTACTAGGCTTCAACATCCAAAGTCACTCCTATGTTTAGTTTAACACGTTATGTAACTCTTTTGTTTTGTAATAACCAATAAACTTGCAATTTTGAATAACTATGAGTTTTTCCATTGCTATTATAGAGAAGAACCTAACTAAACCTAAACCAAACCTTGACTAAAATAATGTATATTGTGCGGAAAGCTAATATCTATATATGCTACGGTACACCTTACCTAGGTAAATACGTAGGTAGAGTGTATCGTGTACGTACGACAACCCTGCATCATAGGTGCAACCTCTCAGAGTCTATCGTAACTAGTCTAAAAATATTGAGGTACATCACCAGCAGTTAAGTTTGAGCACCCCTGCACTAGGGTATATATTAACATATTAACTGCATGCCAAAATATAAGTTTAGCATTATATGGTCGTAAAGTATACGTATCGAATTTTTTCTATTAGATCTGAAGAACTGTTAATTGAAAATTTTGTACTGAAATGAAATAAGTGTTCAATGATGTTTATTAGATATCGTGAAAATTTGGCTGCTGGGGCTGTAACATATGATACCTCTTTTATGCAGTTTCACGAGAGAATAAAGTTTTGGTGACCATGGTTTATCAACTAAAACTTGTATTTTGGATTGACATTCTCTAAGGCGTTCTAACTCTTGGATTGAAATTTTGAAGTAGGTTTTCAGCAAGATGTTTCTTTATTTTTGATGATTGCCAGATACAAAAAAAATTTTCGTCTTAAGTAAATAATCTGCCTTGTTCAATGCTATAACAGTATGACCTTTCTCTGCCTTAGTAAATACTATATTGTCTGAAATTTTTGACTTTGTTTTATGGATTTTGAGGTTATATTATGAAATTATAATAAATTATGCTGCTAAATCTTTCAACTTTTTGAATTGCGATATATATTTTATGGCTATTTCTGCTTCAATTTCAAGCTGATCGAAATGATATTGAGAATTATTTCACTCTCAATTGTTTGAAACTTGTACGATTTGTTCCTAGATAAATTTGTATCTGAGATATTACTGAATGAATCAAATAAGTGATGATTTGAAGATTTGGATATTATTTTTGTTTTCGAAATTTTGGGCTCATCCTCAATAATTTATTCAATTTTTCCGAAAGAGTTTTATACTTATTATGGATGAATGATTTGATTTTAAATCTATTTCTATTGAATGTAAATATTTTCAAAATATTTCCGAATTTACAGTCGAAAATGTTTCATTTCTGTCGATTCACAATAAATGACTCCACCTTTGTTCCTCATCACGATTCTTATGTTAAGGGATGCAGAAGGCGCAGGAATGATTTCCTCAACCGAATTGACAGCAGGACTGGTTAGTATTGAAACAAAAGTTCACAAAAAAGGGTTAATGAAATTCTTCGTTTACCTAGAAAATTTTAAGCTCAATATAAAAGTTGTATTCCAAGAGTTTTCATTCTATCTTTACGTTCGCAACTGTATCAATTTCTTGAGGAATGAGCAACCTAATTTTGTGGAAAGAATCTAATTGAATTTTCTAGAGAAGAATGGGATGAAAAAATCGAATCATCAACTGCAGTATTATTTTTTCCTATTGCGTTTCTTCTTTTCTTAACAATTTCTTTTTCTTGGCAGTTATTATAGTACAAAATTGAGTAGTTCACGGCCTTCATAAATGACCTTGGAATCCACAATACCCTTTTATTTCAGGTCATACTGTATGTATATAGAAATGTATACCCTACCAATTCATCTGTATAAAATCGAGGCGTGATAAAGACGCAATGAACACAAATTTAAGGGGTGATGATTTCCTTGAAAACTATGATTCAACCATATGACATCTCCATTCCACATCTGATTGATGACGACATGAATAGCACCTTCTTCCATTCTTAAAGAAATTGCAAGGCGGTGAAGAAGGGATTGAAATAGGAAAGGAATTAAAAACTCTGTTCAAAAACTATCACTGAACACTTTTCACTCAAGCCATCGATCGAAAAACATCGCCGCGGGGATATACCGGAATATTTTTATTTCGATTTTCCGGGAAAACGTGGACGCGTATTTTCCCGACGATCGCTCGCAACCAACTGTTGTTTTCGCGCACTCGTTCTGGGGCCAAACGTGTCAGAATTCGAAGCGACCATCGATCTTACGCTAACCACCGACTGGGGTAATCTCGTCATAGGGATGTTCCAGTTAAAATGCGGGAATCCACGTGGAAAATCACAATAACGTGACCCACAATTCGATAAATCTATTCGGAAAGTCGAATTCAATGTCATTAGGATTTTTTTTGATAATAAACCTGGAAAAACTTTGGGGAACGCCTTCATCTTACAATAAATTCAAAATGAAATACAGGGTTTTTCCGGAGGAAAGGGTCATACTATAATGGGGAATAGAGTAAGTCCAGGCCAGAAATGGCGTATGGTAGTCATCAAAGTTTCAGGGTTTTTGAAATACATGGTGATTACTTGTTTTCAGGTGAATATTTCATCAATCATAACTTGTGAACGCGTGGACCAAAATTGATGAAACACACTAATATAAGGTTCCTCTTACTAAATCGATTCGAAAAAAAACAAAATTCAGCACCGTACTCAGCCTAAACTTCATATTTCCGAAAAACGGATAATATAGCCATCCTGTATATGGAAAATCTAGTATTTTGCTATTCCGGAGCGATGATTCATAGCGATTTGAGACGTGTAAAAAATCATGGCACCACTTTAACTATCAATGGAAGCAACAATGAAAACATTATAGTCAACAGTTTTTGAATCATACAGAACAGTTAATGTAAATATATTCTTTGATTTCCTTTTCTATACGGTTCATCAGTTCTCAGGAAGAATGAAGTTAACATGTACCGGAAATCGAATAATCACACGAAGAAACATAGAAAAAGAGTAAAAACACAAAATACTTCTTTTAACCTAAACGAAAAATAGGAAAGAAAAATACAGTAAAAAATAAATGATTGGTTTATCACTTCTTTTCTTGTAAGTGCATAAACAGGCTCAATTGTTTTTGAATCCTATGGTTTTGAGTTACAATACAAATCAGTATTCTTTTGAAAGTTAAAATCAATCAGCTTAGATTTAGACGAAGAACTGTTTTCTTTTCAAAAATATATGACATGTCTATTCACATATAGCTGATCCATGTTTATATTCCTAGAACCCATATTTTTCTAGATATTTAACGCTCTACGTCTTGATATACCAGTTTTCATTTTGGACCAATTTGTCAGCTAAAAATTGATTAATATTATTGAGAGTTCTGCTGCTTTTTTTTGGTTCTCTGAGGAAACATCCCATAGTTTCAGTAGGCCATATCAGTGAATATATGGATATATATATATATATATATATATATATATATATATATATATATATATATATATATATATATATATATATATATATATTTATGGAACTCATATTTTTTTAAATTTTAACGCTCTACGTCTTGATATACTAGTTTTCATCTTAGACCAATTTGTCAGCTAAAAATTGATTGAAATTATTGAGAGTTCTGCAGCATTTTTTCAAAAATTCTCTGAAGAAACATCCCGGTTTCGGTAGGTCATATCAGTGAATATATGGAAGATTTTTTATAAAGGAGGAAGTGAAATTTCAATTTCAAAAATGGTCTTGAGATTTGCCAGCAAGAAAAAGTATTATTTCACATCAGCCTTCTATGCATCGTCAAGAAGTTTACGAACAATATAAATCTTTCAAATTTCTTTTCTTGTTAAGCAACTTAACAGTAACACTTTTTTTTGCATATGTCCGAACATGCCAAATTCAATGTTTTTTCTTGGAGTACATATTCCTCTCATAAGAAAGTAAATGAAAGAATAAATTGAGATTTTGCATGAAATAACTGCATATCGAAAAGAGCAGCTGTTGATCAATTATTGAGTACCATTTGTTCTTCTTGAAATTTTTTATTTTCACTTGGCAAAGGTTTCACAAATATTTATTGAAATACTCGACATTCGATATATGTTTCGGGTTGTTAGCCCATTATCAAGAGCAATACAATACATTCAAAATGAGTGATTTCACTTATGTAAAACGGCATTTACAACAAGAGGTAAATTGAAGTCTAGTTGGTCGTTGCAAATTGGGTGGTTTTTACTATGAGCGGACGTAGTTTCAATAATCTTTAAAATGTCCATCCTATTTCCTTTATAACCTAGATGTATGAGTTCGATATTCTCGAAATCTATGAAATGATTTTTGTTGATGCAGTGGTCCGAAAAACCCGTAGAATTTTTATTTTGGGGAATAGATCTTTTACGTTCTTCAACTCTCTTCTCGATGCATCTTCCGGTTTGACCTATATAGAATGTTTCACATTCACTGCAGTGTATTTTGTATACTCCGCCTTTATCCAATAATTTTGTTGTTAACTAACAATGAACCAATATTTTTTTTATTAGTTCTGATGGTGTTAATATTAATTCTGTGTAATCTATTAGATTTCTTGTTGCTAATATTAGGAATAGCGTTAATTGGAAATTTTCTGTTAGATTTCTCATCATACAACGGATAAATATTCCTCAATAAAAGTTTATGTCGTTTTTGTGTTATTAAGGTATCAATTAATTTTGGTTCATAGCCGTTGCTCTTAGCGATTAATTTTAAAACTTGAACTTCATTCTCAAAATCGACAGCTGACAGGAATAGAAAGGAATCTGTGCACAAATGAATGAAAAGCACTTAATTTAATACTCTGCTATTGGGAACTACTGTTATGAATCAAGGTATCCGAATAGGTTGGTTTTCTGTATATTTTAAAGGTGAGAGAGTCATGAGCCCTACTAAACGACAAGTCCGAGAAGTTCGAAGATTTATTTTCCATTGTAAATTGAACCGATCGATGAAAAGAATTTAAAAACTGTAAGAAACTATTGGGTTGTGTATCTATACCAATCCAAATTCAGAAGATATCATCTACATATCTTTTCCATAAAAATACATTCTTAATTAGGATGTTGGAGGAACTGAAAATTCTATTTTCTAAATTTGTCGAAAATATTTAACTTAATAATGGAGAGCCCATAGGTAAACCATCTAATTGTTGATATATTTTATTATTGAACCTGAAATAACTTTGTTGGAGACATAGGTTTACAGTTGACATCGTTTCTTCTATATGAGTGGGGCTTAATGTACTACTGAAGTTGTTGATTAATTTTGGCTTAGACATCACGGCAGGATGTAGACGGATATAGATATCCGCCATATATCACTTATGAATTTAGAAATCTTCTTCAAATATGCCTATCTCAAAGTAACTTTCAATTTCAATCTAAATTCTTTAAACAAAATTCAGGTCTTCCATTGGGTTCACCTCTTAGCTCTCTACTAGCTGACATTTTCATGAATAATTTAGAAAAAAACTCAATATTAAACAAACATTTCGCTAAAAAATGCATTACTTTCTGGAACAGATATGTAGATGACATTTTAGTTGGTTTTCGTGGTTCAAACAGACAACTTCGGCAATTTTAAAATTTCCCGAATAAAATATGTTGCCGCATCAGCTTCACTTCTGATTTAGAAAATAATAACTCAATTAATTTCCTCGACTTAACCATTACAAGTTCAAATAACCAACTCACTTTTAAAATTTACAGAAAGGAAACATTCACAGACGCATCGATTCCAATGGACTCGTTCAGTCATTTAAGCCACAAACTAGCTGCATATAACTCCATGATTCATGGAGCTTACTCTGTTCCCCTTTCGACAGAAAATTTTCAAACTGAACCTAATATCATCAGAAAAATTGCCTCAAATAACAACATACCACAACATTTTCTAAATACAATCATTAAACGCAAAGAACAACGTATTAACTCTCAATTACTGTATAGCATCGTAGAAACCCCGTAAAAAAGATACACTAGTCTCAGATACACCGGCGAACAAAATCAGTAACTTTTTTTTCAAACTGAACATAACTGCTTCATTCTCAAGCGGCCCCAACTTAAGCCGATTATTATTCAATGCCAAACAAAAGAACGATAAATTCAAGCAATCAGGAATTTATCAAATCAAATGCAATGAATGTCAGGTAACCTATGTCGAACAAACAGTGAGAAGTTTTGAAGCTAGATTCAAGGAACATATTTCTTCAGATAAGAATTCGCCAATTTTTGAACACATAAAATCAACTAACCACTCGATATCATTGAACAATCTTAAAATCCTTCATAAATGTAGCAAAGGGAGAAAGATGAATTTGTTGGAACGTTTGGAGATTAACAAACTATGTAAAAACCCTCCATTCATTACCCTCAACAGCCAACTAGAGCATAATGGATCCCAACTACTCAAAATTTAGGATAAATTTCATCGTGTACTTCTACTTGCCTACTCATGTATTATATTGTTATTCACTTGAAAATGACCGTAGGGTCGAAACCAGTCGTGATTACTGAATAAATTGTGGAAAAGTGACAAAAGTGTCTCATGTCGTTCTACTTTAAAAATGAATTTCCATAAAATAAATAAATCATCAATACTATCAATATCAAATCTATCTATTCCTTTGTCAGCTGTCGATGTTGAGAATGAAGTTTAAGTTTAAAAATTAATCGGTAAGAACAACGGATATGATGAACCAAAATTAATTCATACATTAATAAAACACAAACGACATAAACTTTAATTGCAGGACATTTATCCGTTGCATACTGAGAAATCTAACGAAGAATTTCCAATTAAATATCTTCCTAATATTTGCAACAAAATATGTAACAGATTACACAGAAATAATATCAACACCATCAGCACTAATAAAAATAATTCGGGTTTATTGTTAGTTAATAATAAGGATTAGACATTCTATATGTGCCAAACCGGAAAATGCATTGAGAAGAGAATTGAAGAACACACAAAATCTATTCTCCAAAATAAAAATTCTACGGGTTTAATAGGAACACTGCATCAAAAAAATCAATCAACTGCTCATAGGAAAAACTAGCTAATTTGCAACGACCAACTAGACTTTAATTTACCTCCTGTTGTGAATGCCGTGATACATAAGTGAAATCACTCATTTTGAATGTACTATATTACTCTTGATAATGGGGATAAACCCGAAACATATGTCGAGTATTTCAATAAATATTTGTGAAGCCTTTGTCAAGTGAAAATTAAAAATTTCAAGAAGAACAAATGTTACTCAATAATTGATCAACAGCTGCTATTTTCGATAAGCAGTTATTGAATGTAATGTCTCAATTTTTTCTTTTGTATTTGGTATCCAGACATATGCGAAAAAAAAGTGTTAATAATTAGTTGCTTAACAAGAAACGAAATTTGAAATATTTAAAGTGTTCGTAAATTTCTTGACGATGCATAAAAGGCTGATGTGAAATAATACATTTTCTTTCTGGCAAATCTTAAAACTATTTTTAAAATTGAAATTTTATTTCTCACTTCATAAAAAATCTGACATATATTCACTGATATGGCCCTACCGAAACCGGGATGTTTCCTCAGAGAATTTAAAAAAATTCTGCAGAACTCTCAATAATATCAATCAATTTTTAGCTGACAAATTGGTCTAAAATGAAAACTAGTATAGCAAGACGTAGAGCGTTAAATATTTTTAAAAAAATATGGGTTCCATGCATATAAACATGGATTAGCTATAGGAGTCAAGTGAAAGAAGAATCGGCTAACTCTTAGACCGGTGTAAACTTCTTCACACACAATCTTCTGTATTTCGGAATAAAACCTGTGAAAGCAATAATCACGTCAGCCTACTAAAAAAATTATAATATTTCAAATTTGTTGAAGAAAAGATACCTAATTTGAATTGTCATGTCATATATTTTTAGAGAAGAAAACAGTTCTTCGTCTTATGAAATCTAAGCTGTTAACTTTCAAGAGAAAACTAATTTGCATTGTAACTCAAAAATAGTAGGATTCTAAAAAAATTGAGCCTGCCAATGCACTTACAAGAAAAAGTTCCCGAAATATGATATATTTTTCGTGTGATGTTAGTAACAACCAAGATAGGTATCAGAAATTTGTGAATTCTGAAATTCATAGAAAACTGAATACGATAACCGATAGCCAATAAGTTTTTTCTGGAGGGATCTTTATTTTTCCCAACTTCAATATTTCACCTAGCTGCCGAACGAAATGATAGAAATTTGCCCACCTGTACAATCACGTATTCCTTCAAAGGTAAAGAAGAATATTTAAAGAGACAAAATCGAAGTAACGCTATAGATATAGTAGCTATCAATTGTGATCTGATCCAATATTTGCACAGAATAAATATCTATCTTCCTGAAAATATATTGGCACACAATCTATATTGACACAGTAGCCGAAAGCAATTTTCTTGTTAACCTTCAGAATTGGGGGAAATATACTCGATTTCATCAGAGGAAATACTTTTCATATACAAAGTTCGATCAGAAATGAATTTAAAAGTAGCCAAATTTCCTATTTCTTTTTGTTCGAGGTGAATATCAACTTTTCCGATTTTATTCATTACGTACACGACTGGTTTCGACTCTCTGGTAATTTTCAAGAGAATTTCTAATATACACATGTAGCACAATGTTTTATTTTGTATTTCTGAGTTCATTATTTAACGACTAGTATTAAATAATGCAAGAATTACAGTAAACCATAAATGAAAGTATAAAACGTATGAAGCAGCAAAAATAACAAAACCACCCTTTCTTCCACAAAAATTATTAAAAATCCAAATTTTATCAATTTTAAATTCAATTTGATAAATAAATGATTACTTAAAAGGTTTGGCAAAGTTTTCACAAAAGCATATTAGAATACTCATTTCGATAGCTTGATTATAACAGAAGTTCTGAATCCTTGAATATCAAGTTGAATGCTTTTTATTAATTCGTTCACTGATTACTCTCTATTATCGCCAAGTCGAGCGAAACATTTCGCCGCATTTTCAGGCCCCTATTTGAGAACCTCTGGATATGACTAGAACGTAGAAATTTTTGTCATCCAGTCAGCTATAATCACATATTTAAAATAAAAATTTCGAGTCTATAGGTTATTCAGTTCCGATGCTAAGAGAAAGGAAATTTTCGAATTTATGACACTCACTCACTCACTCACTAATGATCATCATAATAGAACTAGTGCTTCTTCAGAGAGCTGAAATTTGGTACACAGTTAGGGTTTAATATCAACATGAAGGTAAAACTATAAAAACTAGGATAATGGAAGATCTGGAGTACGTGGTGACCCTGATTAGAAAACACAAGAGCCCAACCAAAATCATCATACCGCCTTTACAAAAAATTTAACTTGGTGGGCCACTTCATTTGATGTCAAAAATCGAAGGTTTGAAGCATCTGATGAAGAACCCTCAGCTGGTTTCCGCTGACAAAATCGACTGTCATTACAAAAATCCAGCATAGTGGGACACATCTTCTAATTTAATCTAGCCTGTAGCCTCTCCTTCTGCTTCTAATACGCATATAAATAAGATTAAAGGAAAACTCTGGATAAGACTAGACTGGCTTTTGTACTTATACTTACAAGTTTAAAAAAAGAAATAGCGAATGGGCAATACGAAAAACTCTTACTGATGTACAAGAATCAGAACCGGAAAAAAAGACAAGAAAGATTTATAATAATAAAAAACTGAAAAAAAATTGTCAAATAAGAAAATCTAATAAAATAAATCGATATACCCACGTTTCTACAGAAAGAAGTAAAATCCCACCAAAAGCATTCTGTAAAAAACTAGCCAAGACTCGATGGAGCTGCTTGTTTATCTCTGAAAAGTAATCAAATCTAGACGAAGTCGTACCAAGTCTAAGGTTCCTTACTGCGATTTCTTCATTTTTATAGTTAATGTTGTGGGACTTGGCCGTTGAAAGGCTACAAGGGTACAAAACCAGGTGCTCCATGACACCATACCACCTATCTGTCCCCATATATCTAACCTAACCTATTGACGATGGAAAATTGCCACTTGGAAAACGTTGATTGAATAACCAGTCAATTTAAGGTTTCATAAAACTGTGTATTTCAATAATACTTATGTATAGGCGAGCCTGAAACAAACAGAGAAGTGCGTCTATACATCTATTTTATGATAGATCGGTGGCTGATTAGACGCTCTAAAAAGAAGAGAGCACAAGTCAGCATTGCCAATGCTGAATGCATGTGATGCACAATCAACAACAGCCTAAAATAAGACACTTGCGTCTAACTACCAATACCAGTATGGGCTATTATCTCGCTCAACAAACATAGGTAGTTACAAAAGATTTGACATTACGTGTAAACAAAATTGACTTGTACCTACCCACTAACGTATAAAGAACATTCAACGGCCAAGTAGATTTCATTACTTTTTTGAGATAAACAAGCAGCCCCATCGAGACTTGATTTCTTTGTCAGCTATTGATTTCGAGTAGTTCAAATATTAGAATTATCCGCTAAGAATAATGACTATAAACCGAAGTTAATTGGCACCTTGGTGAAACAAAAACAATTCAAAGTTCTACTTCTCACCATTTATCCTTTGCTTATTGAGAAATCGAATAGAAATTTCCAATTAGCTATATTCCTAATATGAGCAACAAGATTTTGGCAATAGATTGCCCAAAAATAATACCAATACCACCACTACTAAACAGAATTTGGATTCATTGTTGATTCATAATAAAGATAAAATGAAATAGTTGGATAAAAAAGGAGTATTTCAATCAAACTGCAGGGAATGCAAAACTTTCTATATACGCCAACCGGAAGATGTATCGAGAACAGAATTGTAGAACATAAAAGATCCATTATTCAAAATGAAAATTGTACTTGTTTTTCTGACTATTGTAAGGATATAAATCATTCAATAGATTACGAGAGAATTATACATCCAGGTGATGAGGAGAAGAAGATGTACATTTTAGAAATGATGGGAATCACGTCCACTCTTAGGTAAAACCAAGCTAATGTGTGATAGAAAAAAGACTTAGGTCTATCTCCCGTTGTGAATGTAAATGTTGTAAAACCTCCTATTTTTTTTCAGTCAAGTATTTTAATATATATTTTTATGAAACCTTCGCCAACTGTTTTAAGTAATCATCAATCAAGTGTTCGGGGAGAATTCCATAAACAGGTTGTCCACGCAAGATAAAACATTAAATGTATATGGAGAAAGAAATGACCAATTGGAGAAACTTTTTGTTGTTGTCTTGATTGTTATTTGAACTTAGTTCCGAAAATATTTTCAATGATGTGGCACTTCCGGTTATACCGTAAGTTGCGCCTTTCTTTGTTATTTCAAATAGCATAATACATGTTTCTATTTTTTTATTATAGAAAATTAAATTCTAAACAATTTTTCCTCATATCATTGCCACCTGAAGATAACCGAAAGGAAATATGGATTGGTCAATCGGAATTTTGCGATTTTTGGTTGTCTCTTAGAAGGCATCATAAAAATACTAAAGTTCATTCAAGGGGTTCATTCAGTAGAATTCAATTCATTAAGAGGCTTCACAGTATACATATGGCAAATAGTAGTACATTCAAAGGTACAAAAGCCCGTTTTTTCAAATTAGACTACCTATTTTTGCATACAACCGTTAACTCGTGATATTAATAGGCATCGATCTGTTATAGGTTTCCCTATACCTAAAATGCATCGTTTCCGAGTTATTCGCGAATTAATCCTAAAAATTACGATTTTTCGCGAGAGGACCCTGAAATTCGCAAATTGTATGACCGGAAATCTTTCAAATAAGGCATTTCGATCTTTCAATACGAGACCCATCTTAAAATCTTCATCAGATCAATTGTGGTCAGAATTCGGAAAGAACGAGTGACAAATCAATTACTATTGAAGTGGATTGAATCTGACTTCTCGTTTTTCTTCTTTTCTAGTAGGTATTCTCGATTACATCAGTTACTTGACGGGAAAGTCATCTTCGAATTACCAGAAATACCTATCTGAATGAAATATGTCGATTATTTATAGAATAGAATAAAATCTTTCTTTATTTCAGATAACCTGCTTACAATGGATAATTTTTAAACAGATGAAATGAAATGACACCAATAAAAATACAAACTTACACATAATATTCTGACATTGAAGAAGGTTCTAGCTCAATTTGAACTTCCTTATTTTCTTTTTGAATAATTTTAACCTTGAGATATTCTTTATCTCTAGTGGCAGATTATTTAAAATTCTAATACACATATACGATAGACGTTTTTCCGTCAATGCCAATCGGTGTACTGAATACTGAAGGTTTTTCGATCTAGTCGAATAATCGTGACTCTTTGTGTTACTCTCAAGCTTTCCTTTATTCTTAAAAAAGATATCACCATTTATGGCGAAACTCCCGTTTTTCCTAAATATGCCTCTGCAAGAAACAAGGAACTGCATATGAAACATTCTTAGCACCCTTTTCTGAACTGAAAAAGATATTTTATATTTGAGCTCGAGCCCCAAAAAATTATTCCGTATCTCAGAATAGACTCGAAGTTTGAAAAATACACAACTTTTATACTCTTCCTAGGGATAAATTTAGCTAGAGTTCTTACACCATACCCTATTTGGCTTCTTAGATAAATATTCAATGTGATGTGACCAATCCATAAATATATTTATATGAATTCCTAAAAATTTTGTTGACTCTTGAAAATTAATCTGTTAGCCTTCCACAGCAATGAAGTCTGTTCTTTCTTTTTAAGAAGCTTCAGTACTGATTAACATAGCGGTAGTTTTATTGTCATTTATGATGAGTTTATTTTTACATAACCACTGCCTAATATCTATGAAATTTTGAACATTTTCTTCGCCTGATACACTACTTTTTCAAACTCAAAAACTCCAGTAACTACATTCGTATCATCTACAAAGTTAGTCAACCAAGTGGAGGAAGTTTCTCCGCACTGACACATATCATTCACGAATACCATAAACAATATCGGACCAAGTACACTGCCTTGAGGACGCCATACTGGTAGTCTAAAATATTCGATTTTTATTTTCATGATTAAATGTAGGTACTTTTCAAATTAATTCCAACCGAAAAAACCATGGACGTATTCCTTCAATTATGCTGAAAAATATCAGAGTTTTAACTTGTGAAATAATATTTGAAATAATCTACTCCAAGACAATTTGTGGATTTCAAAACGTCTATATCTGAAATCAATAACAATTCCAAGATGACTTTCCTAACAAGTCACTGATGTAATCAAGAATACCTACTAGAAAAGAAGATTGATACAATCTGCAAATTTCAGGGTCCTCACGCGAAAAATCGTTATGTTTGGGATAAAATCGCGAAACGAAAACGATGCATTTCAGATATAGGAAAACCCATAACATATCGATTTCTATTACTATTATAAGTTGATAGGTGTGTGTAAAATAGGTAGCCTAATTTGAATAAACGGACTTCTATACCTTTGAATGTATTACGATTTGCCACATGCTTTGGAAACACCCTGTATACCGTGAATCCTCCAAATGCATTGAATTCTACTGAATGAACCTCTTTACTTACAACGAGCTGGAAATAATCGGTATTGAATTATCTTTTTATTTCTAAGAGAACCAAAAATCGCAAAATTCCGATTGAAAATTTAATATCTCCCTTCGGTTGATTTCAGGTGGCAACAATATGAGAGTTCAGAATTTAAATTTTTTACAATGTGAAAGATATAAACATACCGGAAGAGCTACAGCATTGAAAATATTTTCAGAACTTAGTTCGAGTAACAATCAAGACAATATTTCTCTATATACTTTTAATGTCCCATCTCGCGTGGTTACCCGGTATACCTTTCTAATAAATTCTAAGGAGAAGGTCTCCTAGAAAATATGAGCTCCTCTTTAATGGATAACAGTCCTACAGCTCCAACGCTTGCTCGAAATTAAGTCATGGCTTGATTCTCGAGAGCAAGTGAATTGGAGACAATCAAATAATTGCTACCGATTTTAGGAATCATATCGACCTTGTATAACTTCTCTCTACATTATTCCCGAAACTTGCTCAGTTGGATTCAGGTCGAGCGATTGCGCAGGCCAAAGTAACAGATTTGATTCAGATTTAAGATATCCATCGTAACAGCTGCAGTTTGAAGAGAAGCATTATCATATATGAATAAAAAAGGTTTCTCCAATTGCTACAGCATATAGCAAACCGGAAGATGACCTTCGCTTGGTTGCTGTGAAAAAAGTATCATTTAGAAGGCTGTATTTATCGAGAAAAAAGAAACGTTAACAGTTTTCGGGAGAACTGTTTGAGTTTGTGATGAAATTTTTCTGTCCTAGAAAATTTTTTGCCGATTATTTTCATTCGAATTACTCACATTAATTGGTATTTTGAGTAGAAAAAGACTCAGAATGTACCAAATATTGGTTCTTCTAATGTCCCATCTCGCGTGGTTACCCGGTATACCTTTCTAATAAATTCTAAGGAGAAGGTCTCCTAGAAAATATGAGCTCCTCTTTAATGGATAACAGTCCTACAGCTCCAACGCTTGCTCGAAATTAAGTCATGGCTTGATTCTCGAGAGCAAGTGAATGAGACAATCAAATAATTGCTACCGATTTTAGGAATCATATCGACCTTGTATGATCTCTACATTATTCCCGAAACTTGCTCAGTTGGATTCAGGTCGAGCGATTGCGCAGGCCAAAGTAACAGATTTGATTCAGATTTAAGATATCCATCGTAACAGCTGCAGTTTGAAGAAAGCATTATCATATATGAATAAAAAGGTTTCTCCAATTGTTACAGCATATAGCAAACCGGAAGATGACCTTCGCTTGGTTGCTGTGAAAAAGTATCATTTAGAAGGCTGTATTTATCGAGAAAAAAAACGTTAACAGTTTTCGGAGAACTGTTTGAGTTTGTGATGAAATTTTTCTGTCCTAGAAAATTTTTTGCCGATTATTTTCATTCGAATTACTCACATTAATTGGTATTTTGAGTAGAAAAAGACTCAGAATGTACCAAATATTGGTTCTCAATTACAATACTTCTTGAAAAATCAAGAAACTAAAATAATTTTTTACTGCTACTTGAAATTGAGACTCTTCATTCAGACTCGCAGTTATGGTACTTCTTTTATGGATTATCGTCTTTGGTGCAAGCAACATAGGACCATTTCTTACACCCAATACATTGCATCCTTTTCGCTTTTGATAGATTATTACTGAAGACTTTTTAGCGGACAATAGGATCATCCTTTCGGTGTCACTATTTGTTTTTACCATATTTTTCTTCGGTTTGTTTTTTTCGGGGTCGGTCGTCTTTTTTTCCCATTTCTTTTTCCTTCAATAGGTGATAATGCTTTTTTGCATTTTCCTGAATCAAATTGGAGGAGTAAGGATCTTCTCTTTTCCTTTCAGACGTGACTGTCATTATGGCAAACTATTCTTTTTACTAGCTTTTATGACCCAGATATTTCTCCGCTCGAGGAAGAGGTATTTTCTTCAAAATCAAAAAAGAGGTAGTTTTAATTGACTGAAACCCACTAGATCTTAGTGGTAGTGGTCCAGGTAATTGATCAAGAATTTCAGTAGCTTATAGTTGATCATTAATATCCGATAGGTTCATGAGAGGAGAACCCGGATTTGATGTAATGAATTACAGTTATTTGTTTTAGGTTCTCAACTATCATCAGGAAACTTCGGACACTGTTGGTAGGATTTCATTCTCAATCTCTCTTGCTAAGGATGATCCATAGGCGATTCCGGTGCAGAGTCGATTTTCTTAGTTTTCATAGAACTATATGTCTTAATGTCATAACAAAACGTAGTATGTTTTTCATTTCAATTTTTTCCATTGTTACATTGTTGATTGGTGGCCATAATATATTCAGAATTTGGTAAAAGTTTTCTTAAGAGAAAAAGACTTTAAATTCTGTTTACCAGTGATATGTTATCTATGGCAGCACTCACCACTTTCTTGAATGATCTAAACAACGGATGCAATTTGTGGTCGCAAGAGGTGGAAACGAGAACAACACAATTCTCTGCAGAAGTCGAATGTTTGTATAGATAAATGGGAGATGTGATTGTCAAGTAGAAATAGAGATTTCTGATCAATAGTGGGCTAGACCAGTGCTATGAATTGTTCCAAGAACAGCAACTAAGCTGTTTCCTGTAACCATCTGCTTTTCGAATCTATTGGGGTGGTATCTTTTCAATAGCTATACAAAAAATGATGATAAACGCCCTCCTTGAGCATCAGTAACAACTGCTATAGTCATAAGCCTCCACGTTCGGCAGATGTAACATCGCTAACTTATTTAACTTCATTTTGACCCACTATTCCGTTCGGTCTTCATACTATCGTAACTATGGTATCATTCATATTCCTTTTGTGTTTCGGAGAAAAATTTTGCTTGTCTAAAACTCAGGCGGAAAAACAGCCAACGTTATCTTCGTGAGAGCTTGTTGTGCACGACAAACTTGTTGCTTGTGAGCTTACAAGGGATAAGCTATGGTGTCCTTTTGACCAGTGCATATATTTTAGCATTACCATTGATATGCTCATCTGTTACCCTTCTATGACTTTCAGTGCCAGTGATGCCTTTATCAGTTTTCCTGGTCCGTTTTTGAGGCTTTCTATTCCTCCTAAAAAACAGGAAGTGATGAAAAACATCACAAGAACTGATAATAATATTCGATGTAACTGTTGTCCTACCATCAGATGCTTATTTTTTACCCGACACCCTTCATCTATTTCAACAAACCTAACCTCAAAATAGAAGTTGCGAGATAAGTAGACTAAGCTCGTGTGATAAGGGCAGGACCAAGCAACAATTCAACTTTTGCGCGTTTAATTTGGAACTATTGGCAATTACCATAGAGCATTTGTTGCTTTCAGCCCGCCTTGAATATATTCCCCAGTCTCCCCTACTACACATCGCTATTCGGCCTATTAATAGGCGGAATCAAAACTGAACAAACATCTTGCTAAGAAAAAAATTCAGTTTTGCCACGACAAAACCTTTGCCAATTCTTCCATTATTGCCATTCCGGGGTATACACCCTGTAATTTTATGACATAGTATGTAACCTTACCCAAATGCATGGTCAGACTATTCATCCTTAAGTGGATGACATAACAGGATCAGTACAAGCAGATACAGATAGAAATATGTAAAAGATTAACAACTAATCGCTCATTCATGTTCTAATAATGTAGTCACCTACTGTAGAGAGATTATAAAGATGATAATCAAGAAAATATGTGCCCATTAGAAATAAATTCGACGTTTCTTCATTCGATACTATTCATTAACCTATGTGGAAAATGAATAACTGATATAAAACATAATAGGAATCGCCGAAATAACTATAATCTTCTATGAATATTGGATTCCACTTCCAACCACTTTTCCTCGGAAGATCCCTTATCCTACAACCATTTTAATAATATATCTTCCGAGGGATGAAAAGAGTGATTATCCCAGTCGGATTAAACATCTCTTTACTACCCGAAATATAGAGTATATAGGAGTTCTCTGCAAAAGGTTGCGGCCTGGTTGCTTCATGTTATGGCGCACAGATGGAGCCACATAACAAGATCCTATCATCAATTTGCAGAAACCTTTACTATCCATCTTATTTCGTAGCATCCGGGGAATAATGAAAGGATTGATGTTGCTATAGTCATTAAAGTACGGGAAGATTCCGAAGAACGATATATTTTAATTAATAAAACATAGGTATGAAATATACGTACCTTCAGGTACATGGGTAATAATTGATGAGAATTCATTCAATGAACTAGAAAATGGCATTTATGAAAGGTGTTTATGATCTCCTAGGGAAGCTACATTTTCAGAAGCCGAAGGGACATATTCCCATCCTGAAAATTCTTGATTCAAAACGTAGAAATACTTTTTTCTTCCTTTTCTTATACGTTGTACTCGTAGTTCTTAAAAATGTCGAAAACTATTCGGAAATTTACAAAGGAAACTTGTAAAAACAAACTGGAAAATATACGACATTATTTCTTTCTTGTTTTATTTGTTATGGTTCCGAAAAACTTTTCGGGAGAATCGAAATAATCATGAGGAAAGTTCAAACTACTTTGAGAAGGTCTAGGAAACACCAAGTAGCTATATATTATGTGAAAAAGGGCATTATTATGAATGAATTGAAAGTTTTCTCCGGCAGCATTTGGTAGCACAAAGCGTTAAAGATTCAGATTAACGTAGATATTTAGAAAGGTTCTTACATGAACGAAATCATTTCTGCGATTCCACCTCAAACCATAATAGTAGATTCTCTGTAGATGCATACTTCTTGGACTTTCTTAAGCCTTTGCATATAAGATGAGGGCTATGAGAGAATAGATGATTCTCGTTCTATAGATCGTACAGTCTTGTATGGTGTTTCATATTGGCGGCCCTTATTTTGGCGACTGAGATACCAATGACATTGTTGTTTTGAATTTGGGAGGCTTTTACTTGATAAAATTCCATTATCAATAATAGAAACAAGTAATGTGTTTTTGGAATTTTACTTAATGATTATGATTCGTGACGCGTTTCACTACACCGTAGTTTCTTCAGACGAATGAATGTACAGAAAATAAGAATGAGAATATAAATATAAATGTTGTCAAGTAATTAGAAGCTTATTGGGTTGATTCTTCTTGAGTGGTTATTTATGACAGGTATATCCAATAAAATTAAGGAATAGATTGCTCCCCGAAGAGATTCAATAGAGGTGAAGGGCTTAAATCGACTTGTTCATTGATGAGTCTATCTGAGTGTTTGTATTTGTTGATTTCTAAAGTTTCCCAAAGATCTACCTTCCAATATTTATTATCTGTATGCAAAATTTCAAACTGTGGGTCGAAAAGAGTGATTATTTTCGGAGATATGATTCGCGTCATTTGAATCTGATTTTTTATTTGAAAAACTGCATTCATGTTCCGATATTCTAATAGTAAAATTTCTATATTATTTTAATTTCTTAGTATTAGAATATCGGTACATAAACACAGTTTTTCAAATAAAAATCAGATTCAAATGACGCGAATCATCTCTTAGAAAATAATCACTCTTTCGACCCACAGTTTGAAATTTTGCATACAGATAATAAATATTGAAGGTAGATCTTTGGGAAACTTTAGAAGTCAACAAATACAAACACTCAGGTAGAGAGTTTTAATTTAAAAATCACAAATGACAATACAGTAATTTTTCAGTAATGTAATTTTTTTTCATTTTTAAATCTCTCTGTTTATTAACTAAAATGAACGTGTCAATAATTTGGACGAACCGTTACTTAAGTTTTGTAAAAATTCATCAACAGATGATATTAGTGTTGCTTGTTCTCTCGGTTGTAATCCACTGTCTGTAGGTAATGTTTTGATTGCTTGCATTAATATTCAACATTAAAATTTCATATTATTTTATTCAAAATATTTTTCGTTATTCATTTATTTATTCTTTCTATTTTTCCCATCTTTTATATATATATGTTTTTTAATTAGAAAAAATGAAACAATTATTTGTATTTCAGAGATAAACGGTGTGAAACAAGAATATGAGACGTAGCATGTGACCCACGTGTCGATGTGACGTACAGCGCTAAATCAATAAATTTTTTTTTACAGTCAAAATAACTTCTCCAATGTTTTCAAAAGCGTTTTCGATAAAACATTTAACGGTGAATACAATAAAAACAGTAAAAAGTTTATTCATAGGTGGGGCTACTGTCAAAATCCGATTAAAACATTTAAATTGTTTTGTAAGTATTTTCATTAAAGCTTGTTTTTTCACCTTCAAAATGAAAAAAAAATGAATTTTTAGCTCATTTCGAACCGGAGTTATGAATTTATGAAAAATAGGCTATTTCCAAAGATTCATCAAATTTACGAATTTTCGATCTTGTTTATTTTTGAAAATATCGAAAATAAAAGAAATCCTCTTACACGTATCTCTTTTTTTTTCGATATAGAACCCGTATAAGAAGTTTCAGTTGAATCTAAAATGTGTCGGTCAATTCTTGTCCAAATCTTTTCGGTTTGTAAAAGAATGTCCCATATACAGAATGACTTTTATTTAAACTCGTTTAACCAATATAAGTTAAGATATTCTAGTATTGATTGACCTCTTTAATACTATAAAATGATACTAAAACTGTATTTATATAATATAATACTGACATTAGTATAGTGGTGACTTGAGATGTATCATTTCATTTTCAGTACATTTGCACCTTTTAGAAGTATGTTTAGAACCAAATTATTTTAAGTTCAATGATGAAATTTACATGAACAACAACATCAACCTTTGCATGAAGCACTTTTCGACCTAAAAGTATAAAAAACGGGTATCCACCCTTTTCGCAGTGACCACCTAACGTTAACAATCTTAATAAAACTAAATCCCTGAAGGCAATTGCTGTGAGCGAAATGCCTTTGTTTGTGAATAATACATTCTTCTTATTTTCCTCTTGCCAGAAATGACCGAAATCTGACGAAAAGAGTTTTTTTCTAATTTGAGACAGCATTCGGGAATGAGTGCATTTGCAAAACAGAAATGAAGGTATGAATAGTTCAAAAATGACCATAGCAACCCACACTTTAAGCGGCACTCAACGGGGAAGATTGACAGTTACATCGAACAGTGCGACTTGAAATAAGGATTTCAATTCAATATTCATTTGAAAAGAGAGGATTTACAAAAATTTGAATAATTGTATTCACAATAAATGCTTTTATCTATAATTTTGGTGTATGTCAGAAAAACACAATCGGAAAAACAAGCGAATAAATAGAATACCAGCGGCAGGCATCTAAACGTCGTGTGTAAATAAAGAGTACCAACGATTTTTCTGCTTAGCAGCTTCATTCTCTCATTCTCATCTTGCTTTCCATGATTTCCAGACGAAGACAACTGTGAAAGGAAGGGGTTTGGGACAGAAATATGTAACAATGGAAAAGAAAACAGCAGAAAAATAATTCAACAATCAGTCCTCACTCTTATATGTCTTAACTCACTTGAATCTAAGAAAAGATTTTACATAGCAAACAAGGCCCAAAAAAACGACTAGAAAGATAATGAAAATGTACATAACCTGCGATATTTCCTCTTCCGTCGCAATGTGAGTCTCCTGAAACATAATCACTTCCTTGTTCTTTCTTGCCAATTCTGAAATATAATCGCAAAAAACCCTTCAATATTCAAACTCAACAAAAACAATTCCCTCTCTGTTTGACCGAGAGAGCCCCGATGGCTAGGTTCGGTCTTCTAAGTGATGCCGATTATGATCTATAGAATTTCCAGAATCTTTATGAACCTAATAATCTGGGTTGACATCGCCCATATATTATTTCTTCGTGGATATTGTTTAATTTGAAGAAAAATTTGCCAAAAAAATTTGACAGTTGTTTTAAGAATATGACAAATGATAAAAAGAAAAAAAAACTAGAATGTAATCCTGGAATATCAAAAATAGTGCTTGAAGGATTTTGAATGAACATTTATAGATGTTTCGTATTTGTGCGAAATTCATTCCAAAATTAGTGAAGGATGAATAGAAAAACTATCTAACTTGAACTAGCCCGTTTCTGAAAACATAAGCAATGATCTTGCCAAATTTAATTTAACAACCTCCTTTACTAGTGGTCCCAACAGAAGCGAATTACTATTTTAAAACTCAAAATTTGAAATAGTCAGAAGAATGGAATGCAATAGCTTACATAGAAACTTTAATTCTAGATACGGCTACCGGGATGGGATCACACACACGAAGAAAAATGTCAACACAAACACAATGTAAGATTAAATAAAACACGTGCGTCGCTGGTAGACAACGGCGGTTTGACAATATAGCTAGAGCGTGGGTCCGTAGAGTAGGCTCATGGCAACGCGTGCTGTAGACAATCTACGGAGACAATGTGAACTCGATGAGGTCGGCAAAGGAATGGAGACAGTAAAAGAGAGCGAGTCTCAGAAATGGACGGATATTTGAACCTTCGGTCCAGGTAGGCACAGAGTACGTTCTGTGCTTAGCTTGGTCGGAGGGGCCTACTAGGCGCTCTGTAGTTGGAAAGCGTGGTGAACACGGTAACACGCTTGGTCGAAGGAGTCTAGAGCGATCTTTGGTTAGATAGCGTAGTCAACACGATAACACAGCCACCCTGTGAAGATCGCAATTAAGTGCATCCGTATTTCCATACCAGAAAAAGAAAAAGTTTTATCTGGTTATCCTACTTAAATTTAATACGAAACTGTGTGCAGTGCATCTGTGCCTTCTTATTATCTTACATACCATTTGGCATCAACGTCATGATGACAAGGAAAACCACATAAAACCTTGTCTTAAGTGAGTTGTATGGTCCAGCTACTTACATTATGAGAGCGTGGTGCAAGGTTCTATTTAAATTATTCAAATCTAAGATATGTACAATAATAAAAGCTGAGAGGCAGGAGTGAAACGCATCTAATTTGTATCTTTATTTGTCAGTAACGTAGAAGTTAGATATTAACAGTGCCTGAAAAATAGAAAAAAGTGCTGGAAAAAAACAATTTACTCAGTTTTATAGGACACATGATGAATTCATCATGTGTTGGACAGCTTCGACTGCGAGTAGGTTCTAGGTTCACTAGCGCACTGGTCGTCTTAAATCACTACACTCACACACTCGTCCTTGGACACCACTTGGTGTTGTCTTCGGTCCAAGAACAGGATGCTTTCTTCACGGCTGCTGAGGTGGTGGATGAATTCTGCTGTCAATGAATTAGCAGGGTATTATTCATGTGCGTCAGGTCTGCTATTGGCGTCGGTCCTACCGCGTGCGTCTGCTTCACCTCGTGTGCAGAAGTAGCTAAATTCTTTACACATCGCCATTTATCGGCAAACTCAGTCGGTGATGGATTCTTTTTGCCAACGGAGAAAATCATGCCCTAATACGCGCGTTGGACTTCACTTGATACCGAAATAGGGACAATATGGCTGACTCTCGGGTCCCTAGAATAGACTCGTGGCAACGCGAGCTGCAGACGATCTACGGAGACAATGTGAACTCGATGAGGTCAGCGAATGAATAGAGACAGTAAAAAGAGAGCGAGTCTCAGAAATGGACGGATATTTGAACCTTCGGTCCAGGTAGGCACAGAGTACGTTCTGTGCTCAGGTTGATAGGTGGGGCCTACTAAGGGATATGTGGTTAGAAAAGCGTGGTGAACACGGTAACACGCTTGGTCGGAGGGGCCTAGAGCAATCTATGGTTGGATAGCGTAGTGAACACGGTAACAATACAAAGAACATCTCTCCTCAGATAACAAATACACAGTTTCTGAACATATCAAATCTACAAATCACATAATTATAACAGATAATCTGAAAATTCTCCAAAAATACATAAGAGGAATGACAATTAACCTAATGGAAATGAACAAACTTTGTAAGAGCCCACAGTTCACCACTCTCAATAGTCAACTAGAATTGAATCACTCCCCACTACTCAACATTTAAAATAGTTAACACCTTTTTTCTCATAACTATTAGCTCTTGGCACTGGAAAATGACGTAGGGGTCGAAACAAGTCAGGTGTTATAAGAAAAAACATTGTTGAAATCAGACAAAAGTTTTTGATTCTTTTATATTAAAATAAATTTCCATGAGATAAACCTATCAACAATATCATTAATTTTAAACAATCGCATTAAAATCGCTCAGCCTATATTGACTGTTTATTTCTCATTATGGAGATCTTGTACACCATGAGTATGTTCCTAAATATCAGACAAACAACAAGGACTCTAATGTCGATGATCTGGCAGAATAAAACGCTGCAGCTTCAGAAGAGCAGTTTTCTCTGCTTTATCATGATAATACATCGGCAGATTCATCGAACCTCGTAACTCAAAATCTTACCGCTACGTCAGCTTCAATACAGCTCCCTACGAACTTTGGCTGTTTTCAAGATTGAAAGAGCGCTAATTCGACAACAAACAGGTCTGGAAAATGCATTACTTCGAAGAAATCAAACGACGCAACATACCGCCAGGGAAGAATTATGGAGAAGATCGCTGGAACGTTTTTTTTTTCAATAAAAAATTCGAATGGGGCATTCAGTCGATAGTTCATATTTTTCTGAACAATTCGACATATTGATCTTAAAAATATTCGAAGAATTGGTAAAAAAGTAGCATGAAAAATTTTTTTCATTCTGATTTTCAGCTGAAATCGAAATATTTTTCTTCACCTCATGGCTATGGCACTCCTGAAGTTAGTGTTTTTTTCATGGATGTTCTAGAAAGACAAAGAACTAGAAATCCCAACACCTAAAATTTGATTTCAGTTCGAATTCAAAATGGCCGACCTTAAATGCTAACAATTTTTCCCGCGCATTAAAATAGTTTTCGTGGTCGTAATGAATCAACTGCTTAATTCAATCACTATATTGAATCTTTCCTGTCATTTTGAGGGGTCGAACTCGAATATTGATTCAGAATTGTGCTGATTGTCGTCAATAATGTTTCTCTTTTCCACCATCATATGCACCTCCCGTTGTGAAACCTCTGAACATAGACTGCATGCATTAACTCTATGATAAACAAAAATTATGAAATGTCATCGAGTTTTAGACGACATCTGGTTTGAACTCGAATTTCATTTTGGTGACTTATTATTCTTCTCACAGAGGTGTTTGAGATTTGGCATCTCTGAGACATCTGGAAACAGTCAATCTGGTTCCTGGAGTTCTGATTGGGCTGACTGCTAATGCAGAAATTCGCTGAATGTTATCCTGAAATTGTCAATTGTGTTTGTAATACAAAAAATGTAGAGTTGATGCTTGAAACAGATTATGAAAAAGGCGAGTAACTGTGTTGTAACAGTTCTAGCTGCACCAGTACTTGGTCTTCTTTCTAATGACCCTGTTGTCCGAAATTTTTCCTCAGGATCATAGACTGTACTTCTTTTGTAATTAGGGGCTGCAAGTTGGCGTAATTTTTGCCTAGCAGTCTAGCCATGCACAAATAAACATTCAATGACACGCTTATCCTCATTTGTCAAAACTATTGTTAACAACATCAAGATAAAATTCGAGTTCAAACCAGATGTCGTCTAAAACTCGATGACATTTCATAATTTCTGTTTATCATAGAGTTAATGCATGCAGTCATGTTCAGAGGTTTCACAACGGGAGGTGCATACGATGGTGGAAAAGAGAAACATCATGAACTACAATTGGCACAATTCTGAATCAATATTCGAGTTCGACCCTTTAAAATTATGGGAACGGTTCACTCTAGTGATTGAATTACGCAGTTGATTAATTACGATCGCGAAAACTATTTTAATGCGCGGGGAAAATTGTTTATATTTCAGGAAGTCGACCATTTTGAATTCGAACGGAAATCAAATTTTAGGTTGGTTTTAGTAAAAAATGGTTCTTTGTTTTCCTAGAACATCCATGAAAAACACAACAACTTTAAGAGTGCCAATGTCATGAGGGGGAAAAATATTTCGATTTCAGCTGAAAATCAAAATGAAAAAAATTCTTCAAGGTACTTTCTTATCAATTTTTGCAATATTTCCAAAAACAATATGTCAAATTGTTCCGAAAAAACTGAATTATCGACTGAATGCCCCATTCGAATTTTTCAGTGAAAAAAAAACTTTCCAGCGATCTTGAATATTGCTCATTTTCGAATGAGTCAGTCATAAGTAATTTCACCGAAAGTGAAATTTCGATACAACTCCTGAAAAACTTAGTCCTTTGGCTTTCCAATAAAGCAAAAACGAATGATCTAGCTCTCAAATTGTGAACGTTTTAACGGAAAAAAAATTGTCCGGTTTTATCTGGCGCATCCTATATAACTCTTTTCACTGCTTTTTTTTCGTCATTTTCATTTATTACCTGCACATAGTAGAGCATTAGAGCTGTTCACTTTCACGATAAATATAATTTCGGAAAAGTCCAGTTTCGGTTTTGAAGGACAAATACAGTCTTCCTCAATCATCGAAATTATTGTTCAATGAAATATCAAAATGGCATTACTTACACAATGAAGTGATATACAAAACATTTCCAATTATCCGGTCGTTCCAAGAAATTGTAGACCTGCCCTTGAAACGTAGCTTTTCCAGCTATTTTTCGATGCTGGTGCTGGGCGTATCGACCAGCTCTGCCCCATTTCGGTGGACTTTCCAAAAGAAGAGATGATGCTGGATTCAGGAAACAAGGACTTGGTGCTGTGAAAAAAAATTACAAAATTCACGAAGCTTTCTATGAAAAATGATGGTGATTGTGATGAAAGTAGCCGTTCAAGAAATAGTTACCGTTTTCATTATCCAAGGACGCTTCAAGAAGACTGACAGATAAAGGACTTGGCTGGGCAGATGTAGGAGTCACATCCACAATTGTTACAGATAATTGAGGTCTGCCTAAAATAGAAATATCAAAATATAAAACTACAGAAGTATTTATCATGATTGTTTTGATGACGCCAAGAAAGAAGATTGTTGTCAAAAATTTTCAACCATTGCGTCATTTTATCAATTTCAAACCAGTGATTAGTGAACAGATCGTAATATCGTAATATCGAAATATTCAATACACAGTATCAAGAAATTAACGTATATTTTCCATATTTTGAGTTGCTTCTTTCGTAGCCAAGTAATTATCAACACATGTTTCTTTTTCGGATTTGTCCGGACGTATACTAAAAACATTCGATGCTTTTTCCTGGCGTACATAAACCTCTCTTGAAAAATAAATTGAGATTTTGCAAGAAACCACATCATATTAATGAAAGCAGTTGTTGATCAATTTTGCGAGTAACAATCGTTTGTTTTGTTTAAAAGTTTCGAGATATTTTTTCGATTATGTCGATATTGTTCCTTAATTTCTTGGCGCAATGTTCTTCATGTATCAAATAATTATTTTTCTACTCCATAGTTTGAAGAGCACACCTGTATGGGTTGATATTATATTATTCGCATTATTTATTTGTGTAAAGACAGAAAGAAATAGTTTCAAAAAAATGCCCTCTATGAAGAGCCCCAAAATAATTCTTATCGATGATTATACTTGAGCTTCTAATATTTTACGAGCTAGCCTAATAACGTTTAGAAAAATGTATTGAAATATTTTATCACCACATAAAAATTTAAAATGATTAATGAATTACAGGAAAGTTATAAATAATATATATTTCAAAAAGATTCCCAGAGAGGCAAATCATTTTCAATCTCAATTTAACGATTTATGACTCTGCACGATCTCCACGAAACGAGTGCATAACTTTCCAATTGAGTATTAAATAATCACTGGAAAGTTCGATAAACGTATGATCCTACTTGAAATCTTGAAAAAATAACATTACATGAAATGATTAATTAATTTTTTTTTTAATTATTAACAAACGACATTCTTTGTTGCACCTCTGGTATATCTTTTTGTAATTCCCGGCGCATTCGCCAAATTGTAGTAAGCTATAGATGAACAACTCAATAGATTTTCAATATTCTATAAAATTCGGCCAAGTCACACAACATTAACTAAAATAATAGAGAAATCGCAGTGAAGAACTTTAGACTTGCCACGACTTTGTCTAGATTTCATTTCTTTTCAGAGATAAACAAGCAGCTCCATCGAGACCATCTAGTTTTTTACAGAATGTTTTTGGTGGGATTTCACTTATTTTTGTATAAAAGTGGGAATATTGATTCATTTTATTAGATTTTCTTATTTGCCTTTTTTCTTTTTGGGACTAGTTTTTTTATTATTACAAATCTTTCTTTTCTCTTTTTCCGATTCTGATTCTTGTACATTAGCAACTGTTTTTCGTATTGCCCATTCGCTATTTCTTTTTGTAAACTTGTAAGTATAAGTATAAAATACAGTATAGTCTTATCCAGAGTATTCCTTTAATTTTATTTATATGCGGATTAAAAGCAGAAGGGGAGGCATTCGTCCAGCTGTAGAATAGATTAAATTAGAAAATGTGTCCCACTGCTGGATTTTTGCAATGACAGTCGATTTTTTTCAGCAGAGGCCAGCTGAGGGTTCTTCATCAGATACTTCAGGCCTTCTATTCTTGACATCGAATGAAGCGGACCACCAAGTTGAATATTTTTTGTAAAGGTGGTATGTCGATCTCAAATAGTTTGGTTTGGCTCTTGTGTTTTCTAATCAGGGTCACCAGGTACTCCAGATCTTCGATTATGCTATTTTTTATAGTTTTCCTTATGTTGCCATTAAAACCCAACTGTTTACCAAATTTCAGCTCTCTGAGGTCATGGAAAGTACTAGTTCTATTCTGATGATCATGAGTGAGTGAGTGAGTGTCATAAATGCGAAACTAACGCTAATGTTTGATAGTTTACGCCTTGGAGAGTTGGCATCTATATCATGCCCATTCTTTATTATCGAATCAACTGTAGGATCAAAAAATCTGAAAGATAAGGTCGCTTGTAGCTTTAACTTCATTGTCATAAATTGTTATTGATATAAAAATAAAAAAAGTGGCGTTATCATTATGGATCGAAGACTGTATACGAAAAAGAGTGCCCCCGAGTGGTCCAATTATCCGGCAGAAGGAAAAGCGTCTTTACACACTTTTCAAAGAACCTGGTGGTAGTTGTGGTTGTGGAGGATTTCAAGCATCGTTAGGTTAGTCCAATAAATTTAAGGTGCGACAATCATAGCATAGCATTAAAATCATTGGAGAACATGCATCTGCAGTGACTGTAGAAAGATATCTAGACGAATTTACAAACCTAGTAGCTGATGGGGATACAGATCTGATCAAGTATTTAATGCAGACGAAAACACACTCATTCCTAAAAGCAAAAAGTCTACCCCTGGATTAAAGGCAACAATGGATAAAGTTACACTGGTGCTATGTTCTAATGCATCAGTAGATTGTGTCATTTAACCACTGATGCTTTACAGATCCTTAAATCCTTGTAATTTTAAAAATCAAAACAGACCTGTCAGTGTATTGGCGTGCTAATAAAAAAGCGTGGGATACAAGCGCAATTTTTGTGATTGTTTCAGGTATAGTTTTAGTTGAAATTGAATTTGAAACTTATCAAAAAAAAATTGTTTAGACTTTAAAAGTTGTTCTAGTTGTAGCGTCCGAAATGATCACCATTTATTCTCAAACATTTTAATCTTAATGTATTGAAAATTCAAATTTTGGATTCATATACTAAGCGGGCGGAAGAAACACTGTCTTCAGGTGATGAATAAAGTGAGAAGGGGGGCTGTTAATTGTCTTACAGTGAGTTTTACCTGGGTGTAAGTAATTTTTTGTTGATTGAGACTGATTCTTTGTCTAACACTATTTATTTACACATATATACATTTAACGATACATATAACGTTGTACTGATAATGGACTGTATTGACGATATAATAAGATGATGAATAGTGAATGAATACAATGTAATGATCTTAGTTACGATTGATACAGAGTAAAGTTACAGTTTCAGTGTTACAAACTGAATGTTAGATACTGAATGATAGATCGATGATGAAAGATTGATGATAGAAGAATGATAAAGTAAAGTGATGATAGATGGACGATAGAAAATGGTGGTAGATAGTAAAGTGATGTCTCTTTGGTCTGTGTATTTTCTTAAATACTGTAGAAGAGGGGAGAGAGTTTGAATTTTAAATTTCGAAAATTCTAAGAATAAGATAGGATCAATGGGCAGGTATGTATTGTTTACGACCGGAACGTGCCTAAAAGGGACAAGAACTTTACTGTAATGAAATTGCCGACAAGAGGATTACAATATTCGGTGTAGATGTATATCGAAATTATATGATTCAAAATTGTGCGGAATTTTTATAACAATGGGAGAATTATAATATTCAGGGAAAGTATTTATGTTTTGTTTTGTCATGAAATTTTAAGTTATATTATATCCAGAATTGTTTAACCTAATCTTAAGGCATGCAGCAGGGGCAAGCATCTGAAAAATATTCACGAATAATTCGGCACTGTTAAAGGATATATCGCCGTCTTTTTTAGCCTTGTAGATTGTAGAGAATATCGAGTGAAATTTTGTTGAACATAAATTGTCATTTTTGTTTTTATTCATTGAACTTGAAGTCTCAAAATTCAACTAATTATCTCTATTATCTGGCGAAAAGGGTCCCAAGGAAGGATCGTACTCAATCGACTAAGCCGTCCTGGTGAGTCTGTTCCATAAAGATTGCTTAAAATTTTCATATCGCCGAGTTTATCTCGGTATTTCGATGACTTCTTGTTGCGAAATTTACTGAATTTAGAGTCGGTTCTACAACGTTGCCGAATCGCAATAGGAGTCTTCTTATAGACCATTATTTTTTTTTACAAGAAAATCAAATGAACTTTTCTTTCTCGAAATTGCCATATCATTTTATTCTTCAGTATATTTATGACTTCTGTTTTCTAATTTAAGCGAAATCGAAGCGCTACGGTTTCGGATCCCGATACCTAATTTTCTTGTATTTATTTGAATTCGTACAACATCAAAACTTGAAAATACATTATTATTTATTTTATATTGATAATTCCGAGAACTCATCATTCTTCATAGCTCTCATCACTGTCACTTCTTAGATAATAATCATTTTTGGATGATTTTCTGTAGTTTTTATATTTCTACGTCTAAAGCCTAGAGATGAACCAAATATATCCTAATCTATTTCAAAATGACACTCTAATAATTGCACGTTACATCCAAATCGTCAAATTATTATACGATTGCCTTTTTCTAGGTTCACTTACATCCCCTCAGAAAATCTGACTCGCTCGATTAATTTTTTTTTTCCATTTTCAACCTTTACGTACAACTACCCCCATCATGGAAACAATCAGATTAGCATACGTTCATTTTCAAAAATACGTAGGACATGGATGATATCAATATCTGATGCGCTCGAGTATGTCCGTGCAACAGTTTTTTTTACATTTTTGAAAAACTATAGACGCTTTCCCCACCGATGAAAAGGTATACAGGGTGTCCGTGAATTGCGTGTACAACGTTATACCACAGATTCTTCAGCTCAAAATAAATCGATATAGGCCAACTTACCTACATGAAAAGTATCTTCGTTTGGCCGCTAGAGGGCGCTAAATCCAAAGATTTTTGTTTTTATTTTTCAAATAATTCGAGAACGACTCGATCGATAGAAACCATATTTGTTATGCGTAATCGGGTGGGTCATTCACGTTTTTTAGTGATCCACTCAATGACCTTGACGTTTCGCAAGTTTCCCAAAAACCCGTACCTGCTTTTAATCAACCATAATTTCTCAACTGTCTGCGTTTGAGCAAAACTGTTTCAGACATTGAGTAGCTAAGCTAGAGACATTTTTGTCTCTGGAGAAATTTTGATATGATCAGCGGTTTAATCACAAAAAAACAGTTTTTCAATTTCATGATTTCATTTCTTCAACCACCTAGCAAGTCAAAAATATCACTTATTGACCATTTTGGCTTTGGATTTGTTTCTATAGTCTGGCAGATTGTCATTTTATGATGCTTGACAACCTCTTGTTGATAAAATGATAATTTCTAGGTTGCTAAATCGGATCAACCAAACAGGAAATTCAATGTTCAGTAATACAAAAATCGAGTCCTTCACAATGACTATTTAAGAATTTGAAAACAGTTAGGCCAGTTGGAAACTAAATAAGTAAAAAATAATCACTTCAGAAGAACGATTAATTAGTTTACACCCAAAATTACATTCAATTATAGTATATATTCGAAAATTCCACTATTTGCTGAATAATATATATAATAATAAATCCTCTTTACAAAATCAAATTGGACCCTTGGCATCACCTCAGGATCATTTTTGAAAGAGTTGGTAGCATTTAAAATTTTCATATATAGCTCTTCTCGTGTGTCATGCACAGTATGCGAATCGTTTGATCGGAAGGGAGCTGATGCTTCCGCATGTTGGCCAACACGATCTCCCGACTTGAAACCGTGCGACTTCTTTCTTTGGGGTGCTCTAAAATCTAGAGTTTCCAATATCCAATTGGAAAAAAGTAAACTCTAGATCTCTATAAAGAAATCGCACCGTCTCAAGTCGGGATATCGTGCTGGCCAACTTGCAGGAGCATCAGCTCCCCTTCCGATCCAACGATTCGCATACTGTGCATGTAAGAACCCGCGAACCGCTTGAGTTAAGAGAGGAGGTGCACCGCCGTACATAAACCACATTGATTCTGACGATGTATACCTGCAAAAGTATGTGGATTTTCGACACTGTACACGTGTCCATTGTGAAGGTTAGTGATGCCAGACGTACTAAAACTGCATTGTCAGTAAATAGAATTTTCTACAGAAGTGGAGATCCTGAGTTCTCTCCTCTTGGATAAATCGGCAGGAAGTTAGGCGACTCTCAGGATCGTTGGGAAGTAATTCATGAACTTTCTGAATGTGATAAGGATTAAATAACTGTTCCTTCAGACATCAAGAACCATTGTTTCAGGAACGACAAACTGCAAACCTAAAAGCCGCTTGCTTAATTGTGGGTTTTCCTCAACCATGTACGAAATTTGGTCTTTGTGTTTTACCGTCCTTACTGTTCGTTGTCGTCCTCGATCCAAATTCCCGGGCTTGAAGCAACCATTCTCGCGGAGGCGCCTCTCCAGATTTTCAAACGTTTGGTGGTTCGGCACAATGAGATCTGGAAATCTTTCAGCATATACTCTCGCGCTTTCACATCCATTGTCTTGACGAAGTCCGTACACCATAACCATATCAACCATTTCAGAGTTACTATACATCTCCGTGCCTAATAGTGATAAAAAATCACCAAAATACCTAGTTATGAACTTGAGGAACACTGCCTAATAAAATGACAATCTGCCAGACCGCAGAAATAAATCCAAAGCCAACATGATCAAATGTGATGTTTTTGACTTGCTAGGGGGTTGAAGAAGAGAACCGCTCGTCATATCAAAATTTTTCAAGAAACAAAAAAGTTTGATAATTAGCCTAGCAACTCAATGTCTAGACAGTTCTGCTCAAACGCAGACAGTTGAAAAATTATGGCTGATTAAAAACACGTTCGAGTTCTTAGGGATACTTGTAAAACGTCTTGGTCATTGAGTGAATCTCTAAAAAATAGTTCTATCGATCTAGTCGTTCACGAATTAAATTATTTGAAAAATTAAAAATAAAATCTTTGAATATGGCGACCTCTAGCGGCCAAACGAAGATACTTTGCATATAGGTAAGTTATCCTAAATCGACTTATTTCGAGCTGAATAATCTGTGGTATAACGTTGTACACGCAATTCACCGACACCCTGTATATTATATGACATCGATTTAGCATCGTGGGCTCCCCAACTGAAAATAGTAATGTCTAATTCCATACAGTATTTCAAATATTTGTATTTGCCACTACATCGTTAATATCCTCGAACAGTAGCAGTTGTTCGAAGAATACATTTTATTCAAAGTGAAACGTTTTCGCGTTAAATCGAAAAATATTAGAATAAATTGAGAGATAATTCTTCAAATAATAAAATTGAATGAATAAATTCTAATAAACTAATTTTTCCTTTCTGCAGACAACAAAGAGCCGTAGTGAAAATAAATCAACACTTTCTCATACTATAAATCGATTGAATGATGTAAATTCAACCAATTAATTGAAGAACGCCCTTCTTCCTTGGCATTAGGTGAAATATGCTAAGATAAAACGAAAGAATTCAATTTAACGAATGGATTTAAATTTAATCGGGAGAAGTGTTTTACTCTGATGGGAAATTCATAAAATCTAAAACTCGTTTTCTTTACGTTCCTGTGGGAATGCACAGGGCGGACATACTTTGGCTTCTATGCCAGCTCATTGAAATATGTCAATTCAAAATATCAACTTTTTACTTCTGTGGTAAACTTGAAGCTTATCGCTTATTCCTGTTAGTATATTCAAAGTTCCTCAAATATGTTGTAATATTGATTTATTCTCCTAAATTAAAAATTTGTTATTTACAAGGCGATATTTTTTTTTTGTCACGGTTATTTTGCGTCCTAAACTTTCATTGAATACGCCCCTAGAAATCTAACCTTCCTTGAGCATTTTCGGGAATATGTTATCCATTCCCGTTGCTTTATAATTTTCGATCGTTTTTAATGCCAAAATGATTTCCTCGTCTGAGTTTGAGCTACATCTTCAGACCCAACATTGGATTGTATCATGCTAGAATACAATCTCCAGTAATATTTTTCGATTTCCTGTTTCTCACTGATATCAGTTCGTCTTTTCCTTTGTTGGTTTTCCTCTTGAATATTTTTGGTCCTCCATTATTTTCTAAGATTTCTTCGATGAATCTGGTGTTGTATTTCCTAATATCCTCCCACACATTTTTTCGAATCAGTTTGTTTAACTCAGACCATTCTATTAGGTCCTCTTGCTTGTTTGGTTTCATTTCTCTTCTAATTTGGAATAGTTTTAATGTTTGGTCACTTGGTTTTTTAGAGGCTCAGGAGACGTCTGCTTTGATTTCCTCCGCACTTTCTCTTATAATTGTTATTAATAAATCGGCATGAGTGTCTAAACCTATTTTGTCTATTCTGTTCCTCTTAGTGTCAGTTTTGCTTCTAATGTTGTCTGATATTCTTTATTCTTGGTAGTTATAATTTTTGAGTATATTATTTTGCGTTTGGTGCACCTTTTTTCGTGTAATTTGTTTTCAGTGTGATTTTTGCTCTTACCATGTGGTGATCACTGCATACATTCACTCCATTGATCACTGTTACGTCTTGCACTATACTTTTATTGTTCGAAATCATGTAATCAATTTGGTTTTTGTATCTGAAAGCAGGACTTCTCCATGTCCATATTCGATTGTTTGATTTCTGAAGAAAGGAACTGATTGCAAACAAGTTGTTCATCTGCAGGAAATTGATTAAGGTATCGCCTCTTTCATTTCTTTCGCCAAAACCGAAGGGCCACACTGTATTTTCGTTATCATCTTTCTTAGTGCCGATCTTTGAAATCTCCGACGATCAATATTTTCGTTGATGGTTACTTACTCATGGTATTCTGTAGTTGTTCGTTGAACTCCTCTGCTTCATCTTCTTCATGTGCTGATGTAGGCGCATTTACTTGGATAACTTGAAGACTGCATGTTTCTGAGAACTACAGCGTAACATATGCTATTGTATCTGTGATACCAACATACTCTGTTATAAATATAACTATTTGTCTTTTGATAATAAACCCTACACCATTGGCTCTTACACTATCATTTCCCTTGTGGACTAGAACGTTACCCGATTTGAGTTTCACAATTTTTTCACCCAGTCTTCTAACTTCGCTTAGTCCGACTATCTTCTTCTTCTTCTTTAAATAGGACGATGTCCTGTTTTTCTGTTACAGCCCCATCTGCGAACCGGAGCTCCAGCACTCATGCCATCGCTTTTTTGGCCTTCCTATGGGTCTTCTAGTGTTGGGTTTTTGTGTTTTGCCCACTTCGCCATACGTTCGGGGCCCATTCTGTCTACGTGATCTCTCCATAGGCGTCGACGTGCTCTTGTCCACCTCACCACATCCTGGCCACCTAGCTCCCTTAGCGTATCCTCATTCCTTATTCTATCTCTGCGTGTAAAACCTCTTATAGCTCTTAGTGTTTTCATCTCTGTTGTCCTCATTAGTTGTTTTGTTTTTGTTGTCTCAACCGCATATGTCATCACGGGTCTCACACAGGTTTTATAGATTCGGACTTTGCTTTCTGTGTTTATGTACTTATTCCGCCAGATTACATCTCTCAGGAAGCCAGATATTCTCGATGCTTTCATTGCCTGCTGTTTTGCTTCTTGTAATAGTTGCCTATCGCTCGATACTTCTACTCCTAGGTATTTAAAGTGTGAAACTTGCTCTATTATATGGTCGTTCACTACTAGTTTGCATCTAATTGGATCTTTCGCTATTACCATCGATTGGGTTTTCTGTGTTGATATTACCATGTTATATTTTTCTGCTGTTACTTTGAACTTTTGTAGTAGGCGTTGTAGGTCGTCCTCATTCTCGGCTATTAGTAAAGCACCATTTGCGTAGCTCAGTATTCTCATAGTTTTGTTACCCATCCTATAGCCTTGGTTCATTTGGTTAACACCTGCTATCATTTCATCCATGATTAAATTAAATAAACATGGGCTGAGGCTGTCACCTTGTCTAATGCCTGCGTTAATTTTGATCTCGCTTGTAAGTCCCTGTGTAGTTTTTACTTTCGTCTTATTAGAGTTAGGAGTGTGATGCCTCTATAATTTGCTGGGTTTGTCTTCACGCCTGTTTTGTATATGGGTATTGTTATGCTCTCTCTCCATTCTTCTGGTATCTCCTTGTTGTTTTCAATTTTTTGGAATAGTTTTGTTATATCTTTTGTTATTTCTGCTCCCCATATTTAATTAGTTCGTTCTTTATGTTGTCCGGGCCGGGTGATTTTCTATTTTTAATTCATGGATTACTTGTTGTACTTCTTTTAGGCTGATAATGTCATTTTCTGTTTCTTCGAAGAGTGTGTTTTGTTGTTCGATTTCTCGTTCCTCATTGTTACCGTTATCATTATCTCCCAGGTATAAGTTCTGGAAATATTTCACCCACTCTTCTGGTTTTATTACATTGATCTGCAGTTCTTCGGTGATTGGTTTTTCCTGTTTCTCAACATGTTCCATACCTTTTTCTGTGGTCCTCGTAAGTCGTGTTCCATGTCATTTGTAAATCTTTCCCAATATATTTTTTAATTCTTTAATTTTGTTCGTTGTTCTATTTCTTTCTGTTTTATATCTTTGGTACTCTTCTGGTGTTCTGTGATCGACATATCTGATATATGCGTTCTTCTTTTCTTTTGCTAAATCTTTGATTTTCTGTGTGAACCATGGTTTATCTTTTCTATGACTGTTTATATTGATTCTTCGTTTCCCAATGGCTTCTTTTGCGCTGTTAATTATGTTGTTTTTCACTTTATTCCATGCGGCGTTTATGTTGTCTGTGTCTACTATATAGTTAAGGTTGATCTTTTCCTCGAGTCGTGTTTGGTATAGATTCTTAGTACTTTCGTTTTGTAAAGATTCAATGTTGAATTTAGTGATGTAGTTAGGCGGTTTTTTTTCTCTATTCTATATGACAGGCGGTACTTGCAGATAACCATTCCGTGCTGTGTTCCAACATTCGCTGATGTCAGTGTCCGTACGTCAAGTATTTCTCGTGGGTGAATTTCCCTATTGGTGATCACAAAGTCAATCATAGATTTTTGTCATCTTGTGTTGGTGAATATGTATTTGTGTTGTTCTTTGTGGTCAAAGTACGTGTTACTTATTCGGAGTTCATTATGTGCACATATCTCGAGAAGTATGTCTCCATTTTCGTTTGTCGCCGCTTCATTAAACTTCTGCATAATTCCCAGGAGGGGAGTATTCCCTATTCTCGAGTTAAAATCTCCCATTATAAATATTTTTTCTGTTTGTGGTATTCTGTCTAGTGTGTCTTGAAATGTTTCGAAAAATTCTTCCCTTTCATTCTTTGGTTTACTTATATCTGGCGTGTAAATGCTGATAACATGGGTTTTTTTTCCGCTAGCTTCATGGATAGGTGAAGTATATTTTGATTGATGTAGTTTACCTCTTTGACTGCGTTTTCAAATTTCCTATGCATTAGTATACCAACACCCGCTTGAGCTCTTAGGTCCTTGTCTACTCCACTGTAGAATAGTGTGTAGTTTTGGTATCTCATGCTGCCTTTGCCCATTTTCTTTGTCTCTGCAATTGTACATACGTCTATTTTGTGTTTCTCTATTTCCAATATTACTTCCTGGTCTTTTGTATTCCACGATGTAGTGTCCCAGCATGCTAGTCGCATGACGTTTTTGGGGTTGTCGACAATGGGTGGATTGAGTAGCCCAAAGTCGACTTCACTGCCGGTCCCAAGCCCGGATAAAGGAGGAGGGTTGAGGGGCAAGGTTAGCACCCTACCATTCTATAAAAAACTAAAATTGCTCCAAGAACTGTTACAACAGCCTCGGATGACGGACGGATTAACGATCACGAGTCCGACTATATTCCACTTAATGTATTTTAGTTGTTCCTCCAGTTCTATTAGTCTATCATCAGATGAGAGAGTTCTTACATTATAAGTTGTTATATGGATGCTGTTTTTCAACGTAGAACATTTTCAATTACGTAAAATGAAAGCTTAAATGTTACCATTTAGTGTAGAAAAAGTGAAAAGAATTATATTCTGAAAATACCATCAGGCAGATGACATCCGTATTCCGCAATGCATTGCTATAGTCGATTCTCAAAGTTGTGCATCACACGCTCTAACAAATCGGTGTCGATTGCCCTAACTTCTCTTGTGATGGCTTCTTTCAACTCTTTTCGAGGTTTATCGACATAGACCTCAGCCTTTAGGTTTCCCCACAAAAAATAATCACTAATCACAATGACGGCACATCACTAAAAATGAGAGATTACATGACCAGGAAAAATGCAACGCACTACATTGAAGCTCTGGCTGTATGTGCCGTGGCACCATTCTGTTGGAACCAAACATTTCTCTTCATTCTTCGTCGTCGTAATTCTGGGATAAAAAAGTTCTTCAAAATGAAGAAATATCTCCCAGAGTTTACAGTTACGGTTGCCTTCTCCCATCAAAGCGCACCAAACGCTCATCAGCCTCATCACTCATCATTAGCACTGGTTCATATTCATCAGCGATGATCATTTGCATTATCTGTGAATAGTTCGACTACTCATTTGGAGTGCTGTAGTTTTTTTCGGACGGAGCGCCCTGGGTTTCGAATTACAGGTTTTCTCACTCCTTCGACGGAAGTTGGTGTTCTCACACTTCAGGGACCATCTTGAGGTTTCGGATTCAGTGCTGGTGCAGTCATTCTGAAATTCTGTACCCATCGAATGATTCTGTCACGTTTCGGAAGTGAAGCGTTACGGCCAATGTTAAAGGGCTGGCGAAAGCGACGCTGCACGACAATGACAGACACTCCTGATTTTAACACTCTAACTACAAACGCACGGCGGTCTCTTGTCCAAATAACCATTGCGAACGAAATGGTAACTCCTCCCGAGTCGAATGACCTCAGCGACTCCCTTCTACTCACTCACCGTTACTTGTACTACCCGTTTCAAAAACGCCCTTCCCTGTATTGAAAAGTGTAATTCAATATTTGGGGGTAACTGAATAATATTTTGATATTAGGTTGGAAAAATTCAAAATGGAGGATACAAATTGGCCTATATTTTTCAAATATATTTGGTTGCTTCTGGTATAAAACTATATTTATGGGTTTTCGTGGTCGCTAATAACGATTTTATTATCAGATTCAGAATATTCAAGACGCCCGAAACAAAATTTGACATATATTTGATTACTTTCAGTATAATATGGTATATATGGGTTTTCTGTAGGTGATCTTAACCCAATCATCCACAGCCTTTTTACTATACTGTTCGTTCCAATGAAAACGAACCTCACTGAATTGTGTGCCGGTTTGATTTCTCTGTAAATTTCTTGTAGACGATCGATTTTATTTGAAGGAGAAATTGTTTGTTACATGTTTGGTTCATCCCCTATCAATACCCTATTCCACTCCAAATTTTTAAATAGGGTGTTATACAGTCTTCAGAGGATGATTCTATTCTCTATTTAAAACTTTATTATTTACTTTCTAAAATAACATGTCACGAATTGAAATCGAGAATTCTTTGATAAAATTCCAAGTTTTATCAATCCATTTGAGGAAAATACTTAATCAAATGTAATTCTGTTGATTGAGAAAAATTTTCTCCTCTCATCTCAACGCGTCCGCATCATCCCTCCTCCCCCTGTCAAGAACCTCTCCGAAAATAGGTTATGTCATGATTTTTAGCATCGAAAAAAAAGTGAAATAATTTTATTCTATAATTATAAAGGGCATCGCCTACTATACACCCAATTCCGTTTTGCGAATAACAGAAGAGCGTTTCTCGTAGATTGTCGGTATGCATACAAAATATCCATTAATAGAGAATTCGGTTTGTGAATATAAATAATTTACATCGAATCCGAGTTAACTTCGCCATTCATGAAGGTTTGTACTTTGTAGGTCTCCTTGAGACATAATACAGGAGCTTTTTGATCACACGCGTTTGTGCGTATTACGAACAATCTTAAACCCATTGAAATTTCACATATCGAATGAACGTGTAATGATTCGGTTTGAGCTCCCAGCTAATAAGCGAAGCCCGTGTTAATCTGCAGTGCCTCTGCTAGGTGAGCATTTTCATTCCTTGTTACGTCGTTTTGAATGAAATTAGACACCCGAATTTTCCTTTATATACTTAAATAGTATTTACTTTGATGATATTTAATGTTTCGCCCGTCAAAGTTTGACAAACTTTTATCCAGAAGTAATTCAAAAAAAAACCACTTTTGTGCTATAAGAATGAAAGAAAATTTTCCATGAATGGTTAAGTATTCACCAGATGAGCAAGAAATCTAGATATTGGCTCAGCTTTGAACTATGTATAACATAACATTAAGTATTCTTCTATCAATTATGTTTATACACCATAACTTTCTCCAGACTTTCTCTTCTATTCTTTAGTTCTGGTAAGAATTAA
Source organism: Cryptolaemus montrouzieri (assembly GCA_013387265.2). Lineage (NCBI taxonomy): Eukaryota > Metazoa > Arthropoda > Insecta > Coleoptera > Coccinellidae > Cryptolaemus > Cryptolaemus montrouzieri. The sequence continues at coordinate 62,512,945 of JABFTP020000001.1, forward strand.
GAATTAATCATAAAAAAAATAATTCCGAAATCTAACCTAACCTAACCGAACGCCCACAGACAAGATGTTACTGATATAACAGCGACGGGGAGACAGAGTTTTCCCCCGATTTTTCTCCTTGTTTATTTTACATAATGTACTTTCCTTCTATGGTATTTTTACTCACATCGAAAGTTGAAATGATTGCATAATTTTTTATTCAATCGGAGAAATAAATAAAGTTCAGTCCTGTTTTTGCGTTCCTTCACAAATCTAACCAAATATACCCCTAATATTAATTTATATCACCAAGGTGTTTCTGGGTATGAGAAAGTCATTCAGGTGATGATTCCTCAGCCAAACTAAGGCAGATTTGTGAAATAACTTTTATTACGACGTTTTCGATAGAAGAAATAGAATGTGATTTTTGGAAAAAGCAATCAGGTCAAGATACTGCAGAAATCCTCAGTTCAAGAAGATATTTTCAGTCATTCGCCCTATATGTATATGGGTGAATTCTGTTCAATTTAAAAATTCGTGAGAACTGAACCGTTTTTATAGTTTTCACAAAAACTAGGAAATTTATTTTGTTTTATTTTGTGAAAATTCAAACACTCTTCATTTGAAAATTGTAGTGTTCTTGAGCGTTTCATTCCATTGTGAATATGAAAATCGAATTTTCTATGTTTCAGCCTCTTGAAATGCTTCCTTGAGCAGCTTTGCCTCTAAAACGAGGTCATGCTAATCTCATTATAGTCAGCAGCCTTTTGAAGAACACTCTTCATTCTCTTCATGTATGATGTCATCTCATGTGTGGTGCCCATATTTTTTCTATTTCTGCAATGAAAATAATTTTATAATAATATTCGACTGGAACCATGACTAGAGTTTCCTTCTTTTTGATGATGAATGTTTCGCTCTTTTCTTTTCATTTCCCGGATCTTACACTTCAGAGGAGACCTTAGCAAGCTTGCTTTTTGAATATTAACCTATTCGTTATATCGTGCTTTCCTCCTATCGTGTTTTTATTCATATCAAAATTTAATTTCAAGTCATAATCTATGTAGTTCTCATTTTTCCACTCGCATGATTGAATAAATTAATAAATGCAGCTCTGGTAGATGATGCAATTCTTCAGATAATTTTCAAGTAATTCGTTTTTTAATTGAGCTGCAAGACGATTTTTGTACTAAATCCAGAATATATTTCCTTCACTGAAAAGTCATCCTCATTGAAGCTCCGTTTCAGGTCTTTTCCATTGTAACTTTCATTAAAATGGAACATACGTTCCAAGAATTAGAGCTTTCATTAATTTTTTTACGGCCCCGCTGGTGATACAGCTGAAATCATAAAGCTGTATTTTTTAGCTTTTCCTAATGGATATATGCTTTATGAAAGATATTCTGGAAGAGATCGCTACTTCAGGATACCGAAAACTAAGAATTAATTTTAAATGAAGTCAACACTACAAAAACCACCAGTTCAAGGCTTCCTTTATAGCTAGGCGTATCTCCTCTCCTCAGTCTGTATTAATCTATTCCTGGATATAGACCTCCTCCAAATTCTTCCATCTGTCTCTATTAGCAGCTGTTTGCATCCAGTTTTTCCCCGCGATCTTCTGGATGTCATATCTCCATCTGAGCTGTGGTCTACCTACACTCCTTTTGGTAGTTCTTGGTGTCCATGCGAGCAGTTTGTTGGCCCATTTCGATAAGTCTTGCCTTGCTACATGGCCAGACCATCTCCATTTCAATTGTGCTATCCTTCTTAGCACATTAGTCGCTCCAGTCCTCTATCTAATATTCTCATTCCTCACTCTATCTCTCAATGAAATTGCCATCATGGTTCTCTCCATAGTTCGTTGTGGAACTTGTAATTTATTGGCTGATCTTCGAGTAAGAGATATCGTTTCAAGGCCATATGTAAGGACAGAAAGAACACACGAATCGAGGACTTTTCTTTTTAGGTTGAGAGGAATATTTCGGGACTTCTAAAGAAACCCCAGTTTTCCAAATGCAGTTCAGCTCAAACCCAATCTCATGGAAATTTCACCGGTTTCATTTTCTTTCCCAAGTTTTATTGTATGACCTAAATATATGTATTCGGTCACATTTTCTATCACCTGATTTTCATTAGAAATGTGTATTTTTTCGATAGTCAGAATTTTGGTTTTATTAGGGTTCATTTGAAGCCCGACTTCTGTAGAATTTTGGTGCAGTTCTTCTAGCATGGTTTTGAGTTCTTCAAGGTTTGACTAATGAGAGCTATATTATTTGCAAACCTCAGATTCCTTTGTTGTTCCATTCTAAACCTTTGAAGACGTCTTCTAGGGCCAGCGTAAACAGTTTCGGAGAAATAGTGTGGCCTTGACGTACTCCCCTCTCTATGCGGATTTTATCTGGTATCTTGTTCTCATCCAAATGAATTGTGATAAAGGCATGATCATAAATGTATTTCAGCAAATTCGAGTAGCGAGAGTCGACTCTTCCATTATCTGAAGATCTCATTATTGCCCACATTTCTATAAGATCGAAAGCTTTCTGGAAGTCTATAAAAGCCAAGTAGATGGGAATATTGTATTCGGTACACTTCTCGATGAGAGTAAGGATTGCTTGTAAATGACCAATGGTGCTGTAACCTGCTAGAAATCTGGCTTGCTCTACAGGTTGGTATAGGTCTAATTTGTGGGTGAGTCTATTTGTGATAATTTTAGTGAGCAGCTTGTATAGGTGTGAAAGAAGCCTGATGGGCTGAAAGTTCTCCAGGTTGTTCTTATCCATTTTTTTGTGAAGTAGAATTACTTCAGCATTTTGCCACATTTGTGGAATGCTTTCATCCAAAAGACATTTATTGAAATTTATTGAATCCCCGCCACCCACACAACTTATCCTATCTCTGCCTGGATGTTTGCGGTTTTTCATCTGTTGAAGTGCTTATTTTAGTCCTTCTATTTCAGTGTCTGGGATTTCTTCAGAACCGTCATTCTTCACCACTGGTCTTTGAAATGTATTGGGATCACTTTCCTCCGAAGTATAAAGACATGTGTAAAACTCCTTAACTGTTTCAATGATGTCTGATATATTGTTCACCAAAATACCCGCTTTGTTTCTAATGCTGTTCAGTATTGGTCCTCTGTTGGAGCAAGAGAGCCTGGATTTTAGAATTTTCATATTTTTATTGTCTTCAATATTATCCATTATGAGTCTTGTATTGTAGTCCCTTAGATCTTTTCAGATGCTTCGGGATATCCCTCTGTTCAGTTCTTTATAATTTTATTCATTCCGGAGCATTATTCTTCTCTGCTGTAATAGCATTTTCGTATGTATACTGATCTTCGTGTTAGTGTCTTTTTATCTTGTGCATTTTCTCCTCGTTGATGTCTTCAAACTGATTGTTACCATTTCTTCTAGGTCGTTGATGGTCATTTCTGAAATATTTTTTCTGTTTGATAGTGATAGCTAGGCGTATCACCTTTCGTAAAATTCTAGTTTTCAAAAGCGGAAATTTATACAGAAAGCTCGAATTTTGCCAACGCTTGCTACAAAGATGTTCTAGAAATGCAGGGTGCATGCAGGAAAGTATAATAATTGTCAGGAATGATCACATGTGGACTGATGAAATTCCCCAAGATACCATCAAGAAAAGTTTCGATTGATGTCTGGGCCAGTTACATGATGTTAGATTGTTTGTGATCGGTTTTTACTTAACCTATTATGGAAAAATCATTCTCACCTGCGCTCAAGAGCTTCTGTTGTTCATCTAAGGCCATAGCTCAATGAATGATATAATGGTTTCAAAAATCTGAAAAAAAATATCTGTTAGCTTGAATTTATTTCCAGTAAGATATTATTGAAGAAAGGAAGAAAGAAACTCATTTCTCTAAAATATAACCTAGCTTAGACACCAAAATATCTATATTTGTCAATGGAGGCTTGCCAAACAGGCTAAGAGATTACTACTAGACATGTTATAAATACACAGAGTTCGAACTTTAAATAGGAAAAATTCTTTTATGAAATTTTACAAGATACGCCGATTTTAATTTTTTGTGGTTTATGTTCGTTTTGTATATAATTTTGTTTAAACAGGGTTAAACAGGAGGGGAAACCACCGCAACTTTTGTTTTCCAATGGCCTGATATGTCATACTACACCTTGTGGGAAAAGTTTCTTCAAGACAGATATAATGGATAATTTATCTCAACTGACAACATACTGAATTCCAAAAACAAAACTAAAATAATCAAAACTATACGAATTAATCGCCACGAAATCACTTCTTGACAGTGCACTAGTCGAAATTGAATATCTTATCGTCTTTGACAAAAAACTTGAATTTAAGGGTGAATTTCCATTAGTTTTTTAATATGTTGTTGAATAATCTGAAGTATCTTTTGAGCAGTAGTCCGATGTTAGAAAGGTACAAATATTCACACATAGTTTGTAGGATTGTTCAAAATACCATCAATCCTCAATCCGATACCTGTAAAGAAAAATTTACTCGGTTTCAAAGGTCGCAAGATAGATTTTTTGCAAATATTAGCAACCTATTAGTTGAGATATAGAAAATATCTTAATAATTGCTTCCCAAGAGCCACCGTTCTGAGATATTACGACTCAAAAAGTTGAAAAAGTTGTAATCATCATAATATGTATGAGCACGCCACGTATATACATCACTGAAGCTGTAATACAAGTGGAAATATTTTTCTTTAGGTCAGTGTTACGAACTTATATAAAATATTATAAATATGTCAGAGAATGTCAAGTTTCAAAAGATACAGTCCCTCAGTTTACACGCCAGTGTAAACAATTTTAGACCATGAAAGTGCTCCGAGTTTGAGTGGAATGCGTTGAAGATTAACTTCCAGCTTACTAGCCGAGTTAAAACGAATTCGAATGAAAACCGAAGCTATCTAAATCTAACCAGAAAGCAACATATGCTGCAACGACAAAATGATCTCCTCAGTTGAACGAAAGGTGGAGCAAGATGCATGTAAAAAGCTGTCAAAAATCCTCCGACATGAAATGTGAAGTGAATCTGACATTATATGCTTAACGAAGAATGATCTATAGTGCGTAGGGGAAATATTAATTATTTACGCCGTGAACTTCAGCAAAATGTATCCAAGAAGTTCATGAAGCATAAACTCACACACCTCTTGGTTTTAACATTTATCAATGTTATTATCAGCATTCAATAATAGGTTTTTGTGATTTGTAATAGTATTCAGCCTTCTTATAGATTTAAGAATATCGAAGTAGAAAAAACTTTCATAAAAGAAAAAATAGAGTCTTATAAAAATAATGCTTTATTAAGGATGGAATCCATTAAAATTGAAGACTTTTATTCAGGGACAATATTCAACCTTTCATTGAATGCTCAATTTCCCTCGTTGAAGAAGGTGGTTGTCCGATCTTCTTTATCATTAATCTTAAGAAATAAATCGAAACCATTTAAAATAGAGCCTAATTAACAAAATAGAGAAATGAAGCAATTACATATAGCTATTAGCCAATTATAAGTGCCAACAAATCCGAAATATTCGTTCCTTTGGTATATTTTGGGCAGGTGAGTAAAAATGGCACAAATAACTTTTCCAGATTAAAAACCAAAATCGCATTAAGACCTCAAAATGAATTGTCATCACTCTTTAATACTTAAAATCCAATAGAGAATTTGAAAAAATCAGGAGGTATCTTGTCCCGACTGCGATAATTTCTACATATGTCAGACTGATAGCACTGGTCTACAATGGTTTTGTTGCCCTAGATATGAAAATGATTTTCGGTCTATTTATGCACACAATTCGTGAAACTATCAATGATTTTGTAGGATTTGCTCTGATTTCTTTTTAAATCTTTATTTTCATTTTACATAACAAAAATCGTAAAACAAGAAACAAAATAACATATATTTATAATGTCAGTTATGTTTTGAGAAATTCGGATACATCGAAGTAAATAAAGGGAAAATGTCGAAAATATATTTCATATTTCCATAAAACGCCTTTTATGAGCTTTTCTTCTATAATTTTTCAGGGACAATCTCTTTTCAAAGACCAGCAGTAATCTGCCATCAGGTGACAATCCCATCGACCTTGATACCTTTCTTCCATCACTTTTAGATCTTGATGAAACCGCTCTCCTGTTCCTCACTATAATTTCCTAAATTATCCGGAAATTTATCTATATGATTGCGGAGATAGTGTAACTTAATACTCATATTTGCTCCTAAAGTCTGAAAGTTTGTCAGCATATTTTGCACAATTTCTTCATAATTTGCTGGTTTATGGTTACCTAGGAAATTTTCGACAACCAACACAATACTTTTCCAAGCTTTACTTTCCGGAACAGTCATAACTTTGATAAAATCTGAGTCTTTCATCAATTGCCGTATTTGAGGACCATCAAATATTCCACCTTTCAATTTTTCCATACTAAGCTTCGGCAATTTTCTGCAAATGTAATTAAAACAATTTCCGTCTTTGTTCAACGCTTTTACAAATTGCTTAATCATACCTAACTTAATATGTATGATTTTGTCTCTGCTCACCAGCGGCTCCCTTATTACGTTGGCTTTACCGACAGTTAAAGAATTTCTAACAGGCCAAACATCTTGTTCCCAATGAAGTTGCTTTGCTCTACTATCCCACATAAAAATTAAGCAAGGGTATTTTGTATATCCACTTTGTTGGCCAAGTAAAAAATTAACCATTTTTAAATCCACACAGATCGGCCATTGATACTCAGAGTATTTAATTTTCTCTAAAACTAATTATACATTTTCATATTCTTCTTTGAGTTTCGTTGAATGGGCAATTGGAATTGATGCAAATTTATTTCCATTGTGCAATAAGACGCATTTTAAACTTCTTTTGCAACTATCAATAAAAAGGCGCCATTCAGTAGATTTGTACTCTTTTACACCCATGTCTATAAGCAGCTTCGCGATATCATTACAATACACTAATCCTTCATTTTCACTAAAAATTGTAATAACTCTTTTCTCGCGTTCTGTATGTTGTAATTGTTACTGTTGGTGCCAATAAATTTTTTTTTTTCAATCTTAAGGCTAACAGTTCTGATCCTTGTTTTGATAAATTGAGATCACGTATTGAATCACTGAGTTCATTTTGAGAAAATAACTTTAGCGTAGATGTTTCACCTTCCCATTCACTTCCACTAGTAGATGGTCCCGATTTCTGTGAATTTGGTAACATCATTGTTTCTGAGGGCATGCGAATTACTTTTGAAATGTATATGGGCCGAGGGAGATTTTCACTGTGTAGAACCGGACATTTCGTAGACTGTAGGTCTGGGTATCTCCACGTTTGATTTCGATTGAAACCTTTAACATCTACTACGCAAAAGTACCAATCATCTAAATGATTCGTAGGCTCCATACAGATCATAGGAATACCAAAGTCTAATCCAGAACGTTCACCTTTTTTCCACAACCGTAAAGACTCAACACAGGACTTACAAACTTTATTAGGAACCCATGGTTTACCTAATTTGACCATTTTGAAAACCAAAATATTCAACATAAGTCTCCTTGACAAAGTCTGTGATATTTCTTTTTGTTTTTTGGTATATAAACACCGCAAATATAACAAAATAAATCACTACAATATTTACACTTTCTTCGTGAAGAACTCATATTTTAGACTAGAAGACAAATATATAAGAGTGGACATTCAGTAATTGAAACAAAATATTAATCCATGACACTTTATCCAGATTTACGTGTATATGTACTTCAATATTGTCAAATAACTGAGATCTCAGCTGTTCTGTGGAGCAAGGGGTCTGAGAGTGGGGATCAGGTGATGTTTGTATGCGCGAAAAAGTTGCGCAGAAGCCTAATCATGACTGGAAAATCAAATTTTATTTCTAACAAGCTTAATTATTTTAATTTTTATTTTTAATTATTAATTATAATTGTTCAAAATATAAGAAATGCAAAAATCATGAAAATACGAGCACATTGAGAACTTTCATGAATATATTCGTAATCTGGGCACTTGAAAACATAAAAGTTTGCGATGATATCCAGGGCAACAATAAAAACATTTTTTGTAGAGCTGTGTAGATCCTTCAAAATTAGATAAAAAGATCAGAAAACATTCTATGGCAATAAATGAGATTCAACATTATCTAATCACTGCATCCAAAATGGCCACACTCTCCCCAGTATTGATGAATTTAAAGTTGTACACATTGCTCCTTGGGGCGAAAACTCGATTACCTAGAATCAGTGGAAATTTCCAAATCACTTTTTACAGCCAACTTTCAGATATGAATAATCAAATTGATTTGTGAATCCCAAATTTTCCTTGTATTCAAATAATAAATCCTTCTAAATATATGTTAAATACAAATTTATATGAAATCACCCAATGTTTTGAATATTACCTCAGGGATTTTGGAAATTTCGAAGGTTTATTAGAATTGATCCTTCATCAATTGAAGAAAGAAATAAATTAAGTTTTATATTAAGAAAGAAACAAATAAAAAGAAATAAGGGACTCTTTCCGCATATAGTAGAAAAATTGAAAATTGTTTTCTCACGGAGTAGGTGTTTTTTGTCGACCTCAGTAGCTTTTTATACCCCCTCCTGTCCTGATACAAGCCTGAATTCGTCTAGGCATGCTTTGGATTAGGTTTTCGACCTCCTCTCGGGTGATATTCTGCCACTTTTCTGTGGCGGCTTGGATGAGCTGGTGTGGGATTCTTGGATAGTCCTGGCGCGATCTAATTGTCCTTTCGAAATTTTCCTATTCAATTCAATAGGATTTGGGTCTGGAGAGCAAGCTGGCCAGTCCAAAATAGCAATTCCTGTGTTTCAAAATAATGTCGCGCGAGGTTGTTGGTATGCGGAGTAGCATTATCTTGCATAAAAGTTAAATTCTCACCGTGGGAACCTCGCCAGAGTCTCACTATGGGCTCCAGCACTATGTCCACATTATTTGTAGCCATTACACTCGGAGGAAACGAAATCAAATCAAATCAATCAAATATGTGCCTTGTATTTGAATGATATTCATGAATGCTTTCGCTATACCCATCATGAACTATTTGCTGATGATTTGAAAGTCTATTAAAAAATTTGCAATACTACTGACCAACAAATGTTTCAGAGTGATTTGAATCGCCTATTTTCTTTTTGTACGTCACGTTACTCCAAACTCAATGTCGGTAAATGCCAGCATATTACTTGCACGAATAGAAATTTCTTTCTTTTTAGGAGAGCATGTTATGCCTAGGGTAGATCGTGTTCGAGATTTGGGTGTTATCTTTGACGAAAAGCTATCATTTGTATATCATATTGATCATATTGTCCCTTGGTTTTATTCTTAGAATAACCAAAAACTTCACATATATTGTATCGTCAAAAGTCTTATATTTCAGCTTTGTTCGAAGCCACCTAGAATATGCTACTCTTATTTGGTCTTCCTCCTACCATGTCCATATTGATAAAATTGAGAGAGTGCAGCTTAAATTTCGGAAAAATTCAAATTATAGATTCAATCAAGATCCATTTATACCTTGGAGCGGAGAAGGGTGCTCTTCGATGGTATCTTTCTTTATAGAATTTTGAACAACAAATTCAACTTTCCCTTGATACATTATTCAACATTTTATGTGTCTAAATATCCGAACCGTCCAACGGCACTCTTCTACGTTCCTAAGGCCCAAACAGCTCTCTATTATAGCTCTGTCTTTCTAAGAATTATGAGACTGTATAACAGGCACTTGGGTGATATCGATTTTTTCAACGTCAGTTTGTCTTGTTTCAAGAAGAAGATATTTTTATATTTAGTCCATCGCTAGTGATAATTCTTTTTGCTTATTGTGATATACCTAATGGGTTTTTTATTTTTCATATAATAATTGAAACTCGATTATGTTTATTATTTTGAATTAACTTTAGAGAGCCCTGTTATTGGGAATTCCCGGTGTTAAAAAATCTGGCCTCCCAGCATAATGCCACCCCAAAACGTCACATTGCCTCTTGGAATTTCGGAATTTATCTTGCTGCTCGAAACTAGCTTGTCTACCAACCAGCCCCCCTCCCTTGACCAATTTGAAATAAAAAAAGGGCTCTGTTTTGTACTCCATTTTTATCAGCATAATGTCACCCCAAAACGTCACATTGTCCTCTTGGAGTTTCGGAATTTGTCTTGCTGCTCGGAACTAGCTTGTCTTGATACTGCATTTGTCCGCAATCACAAAATTAGCAAAACCCTTTCTACTAGCTCTGTTTTGAGAACAATGAAATCCATAGGAAATTTCCAGGAAATTCAATTAGATATTTCATAGAATACACTGAAATCAGCATTCATTTCCAGGAACAACTAGAATCCAGTTTTTGAAATATTACATAGTCATAAATTTTCAACTGGAAGCCATAAAACCTAAAGTTTATCTACCTACACGCAATGTAACTTTTTTCATATTTTCTACTTCCTTAGCTACCCAAAGCTGTTTTTCCAGAATTCTAAATTGGCTATTAAATAGAATTTCATTATGCGCCCCGTGAATTTCTGTGAATAAATCAATCTTAATTACGAATTCAATTCTGGAAACTCAGGAAATAGATCAATATCGTGGGATATTTATTACGGCGAATAAAACGAAATTGGTTTTTCCAGATTTTCAAGTTCAGTGTGTGGTAGGTAACTCGAAACAATTAATTGGTCTTTAGTTGTGATGGGAAATCGATAATCGCTGTCGTAGTAAAACTACTTGATGGATGAAGGCAAAATTGGATAGAGGTAGTTCGAAAAAAATATTTAACTGAGCTTCTTTTGTCAGTATCATTGTGCTTACTTGCTGTGCTCTATGTGATTTAATAACAATTCATCACGTTCCTTAAAAAGACTTCGTTAAAAAAACATTTTTCTTCACAAGATACTTGGAGTTTGGCAAGAATGTGTCTCATTCGGTCTGAAACAACGATCTTCCTAATTATCAAGTGTGCGTGTACTTTCAGATTTGAATGATCTACAGGTGTTAGTTTGACATCTGAGCATGAAAGGAATTTTTCGGAAGTCCAAATCGGAAAGGGAACTTCAACCATCTTTGTCCTTCCAAAGACTATCATATTTGCCCTTTATCATTTCATCAAAAAACGAAAGAAAGGTGTATTTAACCACAGCTAATGATAATATTGTCAACTCGCACATTTGATATCTTGACTAATCACATCCAGTAGTCCGATCAATTTAGCCATAATATTTGTAATCAGATTACCAATATTTTGGCAGAGCTGAGTTTTGGTAGAGTCGTTGGGTCCATAGTTATAAAATAAAGTTTCCATAGATCCCACGTCAGTTAAAAAAAAATTCAAAGTCAAATCAAAACTTTAGGTTAGGTTATAATTCGAAAAAAATAGCTCAGATTAAAATAGTTGGTTACAACATTATGTACAAAAATGGTCCGTATACTTTTTCTTCCTAAAATTTACCTTTTCCGAGAATTGCGATTCTAAAAAAGTTAAACGAGTAGAATTCTATACAATAAACATACGTATGCCATTGACATTCATGTCGGTTTTTAGTATAGACAATACTGCTTCTATGTACCTTTTACATGCTCTTTTGAACTGAAGGCTCATACTGAACTGAAGGAAAGAGGTCTTTCAGAAATGGTGTATGCAAGTCATCAAAGCTTTCTGGTTTTCAAAATACAGGATGATTACTTGTTTTTGGTCAAATATTTCGTCATTCATAACTCGAGAACCCGTTGATCAAAGTTGATGAAATTTTACACATTTATTAGGTAGATGTTACCAAATTGACTTACGAAGGAAAAACAAAATCTAACCTAACCCAAAGTTCATATTTTCGAAATACAATAATATACACAATATAATATGAATAATCTGAATTTTTCTTTGTAGTTCGGAGTTATGATTCATAGTGTACAAACACGTTGTGAAACAAAACCATACCATCGTTTTTACTAACAATGGAAATTTTTTGGCCAGCAGTTTTTAGGACATACAGAAAAACTAATATTGAAGTAAAAGTCCCTTATTCGCGTATCTTACACTCGCGTTTTCACTATTCGCGGATTAAAAAAATTGCGACCCAATTTCTATATTCGCGGATAAATATCACTTTATTCGCTGATCTAATCAGTACATCGAAACATACATATGTATCGATAAAAAGGAATCGGTATCCTTTGTAAACGGGTCATCAAAAGCAATAATAGAAAAGTAAAATAAACCTTATTAGTGGTGAAGTATGTTTTTGAATGATATCGACGCTACATTGACTTTTCTTGTAGAGTTATAGTATGTGGTGATTTTAAGGTTAATTTTAAAATCGAGGGCAGAGACTCGGGAGGATTATGTGACCTTTTGAGTGCATATGGTTTGCAGAAAGCAATCTCCGAACCAACAAGAGGTCCAAATTGTCTAGACAACATCTTTGTAAATTTTAACACTTTGGATAGCTGTGCGCGGGTATGGAATTGGGCATTTTCTGATCACAAAGCGCAACAACTATGTGCTGACTTTCAAGGTGAGACTTTTGTAAAAAAGATAAATGAAGACCTTCGACCGAAAAAGGATTTAATAGATTCTATCGTATACTTGATGGTTTGAACTGGGGGGATGAAAATCTTGATGTCACAGATGCTTTCGAAATCTTTCCCCAGAATTTTCTTCAATCTTACCTGATCGCCTTTCCGGAAAAAATATGAGGTGTAACAGTTTGGGATTGCGGATACATTGGTATACGGAGGAACTGAGGGTGCTGAGGGACCGGCTTGAATTAGAAACTGAATTATACAATATATACAAGAGTGAAGACCTAAAGCTCTTGAGAAATAGAATACGTTTGAAATATGGGTTTGGAATAAATGAAGCGAAAATTCAGGCAAATGACCAGGAAATTCTGAGATCTGTTAATCAGCCCAAAACAATGTGGGATATTATAAATTCAAAAAGAAATGTCAGAAAAGAATGCTGACACGAAAATCAATCCCAAACAGTATAGTGAATTTTTGGCATCTGCTGTCGGTCGTGTGGTTGAGACAATTCCAACTCGTAATATTCCATCTGATAATCTTTTTTTGAAGGAAATTCCGAATAATTTGAATTTTTCTTTTACCGAAGTCCCATCATAGGGATGGGATGTTCTCTGGTGAGACGAAGGCCGGTCGAAACCCCCATTGGTCTTACATCCTCTTCTCTGAGCCTGTTCCTAATAGTTTGCGATGGAATATGCACATTTCTGGAAAGTGCTTGTTCATTTTATAGCGTTCTAGCCGTACAGTGCCGAACTCTTAGTGCAGTCAAACGAAGCCAACGATCATCAACTTGTGTTGTTATCCGATTTCTTCCCTGTCCGGCCCTTCTTCCATATTCCCCTGTTTCGTGGTACCGATTAATTACTCTTGAAATAGTGCTTTGGTTAACATTCAACAAGTTAGCCACGTAACGTTGGCTTTGCCCCTCCTCAAGAAGTGTTATAATTCTTATCACTTCATGATCACTCAAATAGCGTCCAGTACGTTCAGCAGCCATTACAATAAATTCAAAGATTCGAAAATCAACGAGAAACACAGAAAACTTGCATTAATTCAGCGTGAAAACTGAAGAGAAATTGAATGAATACTGATAGTCTAATAAACTCATTCTTGTTTCAGACGTATTTGAGATCATATGGAAACAAATGTTACTACATAGATAAGATTTTTCCCCTCATATGTCCTAAAACATATGTTGACATAGAAACTGTGATCGAGCTGCTTAATCGATTGTGGAATTCAGAATACCAGGTGATGCGACAATTTTTGTGGTGTGTATTTATGAATGATTTGCCTGACTCTATGACCGGTTATCGAAGCATATTCTTCGCTGATGATACCACGATTTTCGTTGCCTGTGACGATCTTGATGAGGCCGGTGAGCTATTTGAGAGAGCTCAGTCGGAGGCCTTTAGTTGGTTTCCGGGGAATCTGTTGGGTTAGATTAGAAACCTACGAAAAATACTACAAGATTTGATGACTGTTATCTTCTGCAACTGTTCAAATAAACTTTTTTTGTGAGACCTAAAATCTCAATATTTTTGTGAAGATTCCTAGGAATAACACCTGTTGTAGAAATAATAACCGGTAGAATAAATAGTTTTTCATTTTCAACATTTTTTCAATCTCGTCGATAAGCATCATTTATTTAGATTTATTTAGATATTTTCTCATTGTATTTATTTTGTATATTATATGTGTCAGGTATAACAATATCATTTATATATGTTATTCGATTCTGTTCATCTTTAAGAATGATATCTGGCCTTTTGTGTTCTACAGTTCTATTGCATAGAATTGTTTTATCAAAATAAAGTTTATATTACTCGTTTTCACGAATAATTTGTAACATTTGTTTCTTTTGGGAATGAGGTCATGTTTAATTCCTAGATTAAAATGAATAATATTAGCGACGGCATTATATTATACGATTTCATATACTGACAATTAATTTTGGTGATAAATAATAAATAAGTACAGCTACCCTGTCTTCCTTCGACTTCACCTTCAGCTCAGCTACACTTTTATCGAGTCTATTAACAGATTCTAATATTATCAGCTCATCTGGGTTTGGAAATGACTTGATAAGAATTTAGAGAGATTGAAATTTTGCCACCACCTCCGGAAAACTCTGTTACAGTTTTATCTGTAGCGACATAAAAAATTGTAGTGCTGAAGATGCAGAAAATTAGGATCACTCTCTTTTGGTGTTTACTAACTGCCTAGACCAGCAACCTGCGGATCGCGAGCCACATGCGGCTCTTTGACAGTGAAGCTGCAGCTCTTTAGTTCCGTACGCAAATTTATTCAATAAAAAAATAATATTGTTCTGAATCAAATATCGAGGATTAGGTACCATTTCCATCTCTCATTTACTTCTAGGTACTTTCTTTTCATCGAACCTTGTTGACGAAGCAGCAACAGCAATCAAGCTCCATGTTAAGTAACTGAACGCAATCTACAAATAATGGTAATTTGGCAAACTTCGTGGAATCATTAGAAATTGCAAAAAGAGGCAAACCATTCACAGATGGAAAATATGTCAAGGATTGCTTCTTGCGAGTATCTGAGGAACTGTTTCAGAGATCCTGAAAAAATCAAAGATTTGCCATTATCTGCTAAAACAATACAAGATAGAATAACTAAAATGTCTTCAATTGTAACAAATTTACCGATGGAGGACATTCAACTGGCTTCTGCCTTATCAATTGCTTTAGATGAGTCTTGTGATATAGAAGACATGGCACCAGTTGCCCTTTTTATCAGGTACACGTCTTTCCAAGGTCCAAAAGAAGAATTTCTAGGATTGCTTCTGCTCGCGGGGCAAACAAGAGGAGAAAATATAGCCATTGTCGTGCAAAAATATCTCGAAGATAATAAGATCAATTCAAATAAAATCGTTTCTATAGCAACTGAGCCAGAAATATGACGGGAAAAAATAAAGGAAAACAGCGATTCTTCAGAGCAAAATAAATCACCAAATTCTTACATGCACAATTACTCCCGACGGAAATAATTGAGCTCATGAATTTTGTAATGAAGATTGTTAACACTATTTTGTCAAAAGCACTCTACCCTCGTCAGTTCAAAGAATTCCTAAACGAAATGGACACCCAGTATTCTGATCTCCTGCTCCACAATAAAGTGCGATGTCGTTCCAAAGGTAAGGTATTAAAACGGTTTGCTTTATGCCTGAATGAAATCAATGTGTCCTTAAAGGAAAGGGCATTAATCATCAAGAATTAGAGAACGACAAATCGTTGCGAAAATTTTTCTTTGTGGTGGATAATACAGCAAAATTAAATGAGCTCAATTTGAATCTGCAAGGGAAAGGAAACCCTGCCTATGTATTAGTTGAAGAATTGGTGTGTTTCGAAGAAAAATTAACTATTTTTGCAGAAGATATTCAGAGTGGTAAGTTATTTCAATTTCTAAAGCAATATCGGGATAAAAGTGATGCAAATATCGACGTCAATTACTTCAACAAAGTAATAACAAATATTAAACATGAATTTGCTGATAGATTTCAGCAATTCAAAACCAAAAAAACAACTTTATTGTTTATAGTAAATCCTCTCCACACAAATTGTAAGGAAATTCATGTTGAGCAATTTGGAGTTGATACAGGATCTCTGGAAATGGAGCTCGTCGATTCAAAAAGCAAAGCTCTGTGAAGTTAAGAATCAAGTTGAAAGAGTTGGAGGTCCAGAAAAGTTTGTACATAACACAAAAAAGTGGACAGCTTTAACAGAACTGCCGCGAGTTGAGGAACTTATATTTAGGCGTTGAATAGTCTTTCAGATTGCTACAGCTAGTTGAAGAAGTTGGCATTTGGAGTACTGACTATTTTTGGTTCAACATATTCGTGCGAACAAGCTTCCTCTTGTATAAATATAATTAAAAGTAAAACAAGAAGCCAACTTACAAGTGAAAATTTAGAGTCATGTTTGAAACCAAAAACAACCAGTTATGTGCAAAATTTGTCTGAGCTCGAATTTTGATCAATTTACTATCGACGACGATTCAAGTGATGTTTCTGAAGAAATAACTGACCCACTTTCGTTTGAATATTTGGTGAACATATGGAAGCTAATGTTGCATTTGAAGATTACAAATCAGACTGAAATATAAAGATAAATCAATAACCACTATCAATATCGATGGCGAATATTCAATAATTAGAAAATTGTCCTAAAACCTCCATCATCAATGTTCGCGAAGTAGGCCTAGTCACCGCCTGTGGCCTGGTGGGAAGAACACATGCTTCCACTTTGCACACATGCAGCCAATTTGCCCAACCCTCCTTCCTTTATAAAAATCACGTAAATAAAAAGCGCCTGCATCACAGATGGTATGGAAATGTATGCATATTGTATAGAATGAAACCCGTTAGAGTCTTTGAATCGAAATATCTCAAAAATGGTCATTCTTAAGAAGAAAAGCATGAGAACTATTTTTGTAAATAATTGTATTACCTGAAATTGTGATGTAGACTATTATTTTGAAAAAACTTACTTTTCAGAGGAAAAATAGGGATGGCTAAGAATTCTTTTTCCTCCGTATAGATGAACTCAAGGCTCATTTTTTCACTCCCGTCATATTCCATAGGATTGCCGTACGGATACATCATAATCTAACCAGCCTGTACTCTACGAAATGGATTTGCCTTTGCGTGAAATCAACGAAAGTGGCATTCGATAACAAATGGATTGACTTCATGAATGTCTGTATTTGTCGTGGGATTTCATTTAATCCAAATCGGAAAATAATAATCCCATGTCAGCCAATTGAGTGGACACATATATCCAACAAAAATGAATGAAATCGGCCACAAACACATACCTACTGTACTTGACATCATAATTTATGAATAGAACAAAAAGGACAGTGTTATCGATCGTGAGAGCCCATCAGGTACAGTCGACCAAGAAATTAGGACGTACATTTTTATGATAGTAAATATTGATTATTATATTACTTTGCAAAGGTATGTGTGTTCTGGTTATAACTGAGAAAAGTAACTATCGCCAGAGGCGGCTTGGTTTGAAGGACCACGACCCTACCTGTGTTGCATTACACAATAGTTTCTTTAGACGATTGAGCATGCAACAGGCTATAATCTCTGAAATTGATGAGGATCGACATAGAAAATGTTTGAATGAATAACCCAACCTTTGACAACTATTTTACCTGATGCAACATTTGATGAGGAAAAATGAATAGATCATAAGAGATAATAAGGTTAATAGATTCTCCTAGATAGCTAATAATGTCCCCCATTCTTTGTAAATACAACCCCTGCTCGATCCTCACGAAGAAGTCTCTAATAGAGCGAGGGGATATCTTCAGCAGATCACTCACTTTCAGCATGTCTTAAGCGGTTCCATGCCAAGCATTTGGTGATCAAATAAATTAGTGTTTCACACCACCTGCACTCAGGATTATTCTCCAGTCCTATCTTGCATATGTGGTATCTGGACTTGCATGATCCGTCACTATCTGTGCCGAGAACCATGCATTAGTTGGATTGCCTTCAAGTGCCAACCTTGTCCAGGTTTTACTAGGTGATATACCCAGCATTGCCTTGAACTGGCGTCAACCTCAGGCATTCTACCACGGTCCCTATGTTGTTCCGCATGCCAATCCTCTAGCCTTTCCTTAACAACACAAGTTGAGATCTCCATTGCGGACTCTAGTCCTATTAGAGTATTATTAGCTCCAAGACAGTCCAGCGTAACCGCAATCTCATTGCTTTAATGCAACCCCAGACTACCTTAGAAGTATTTATATTTACTCCAAGAGCAGCTTGACTCCTTTACACCCAAAGAAAAGTATGTACACAAGAAAAAAGTGCTGATATCCACTCCAAACTACAGCAAAAAAGTATGAGTCGGCGTACAGAAAAACCAAAGACTTTTTCAATGGAACAAAGGCAAAAACAAATATAGCTCAAGATGAGCAAGGAAAACTTCTATTTAAAAATGAGAAAATCGCTCAAAGATGGCAAAAATACTCAAAAACATTATACGAAGGCCAAAGGGTATGATGAAAACGAATAATTTGGAGATACTGAAAAGGATAGGTATAATAATATTTCAAGAAGCGAATGTTATAAGGCCTTGAAATAATTAAAAGACGAGAAACCTCTTGACGTAGACGAAATACCTGCTGAAATGTTACTGGTATCTAGTAAAGAAATGAAACAATGAATTTTCAAAATTAATAATGGAATCTATGAATAAGGCCAAGTTAAATCAGATTCCACCCAACGCAGAATATTCGGAATACCAAAGAAAGCAAGAACAACTACACTACGCTAAGAAATTAACACACAAAATCGAGAATTTATTCAAACGAAGTTTAGATATGTTGAAGAACTATTTTTCTGGTAATCCGCTGGGATTAAAGAATGCTTGACAACAATAGAAATTGAAATGAAACTAATAATGAAAAATGTGAAAAAAAAGTCTCCAAGAACCTGTTGATACTGGATACTTTCACGCCTGGCGAGAATTACTGCATGACATCTACGATTCATACTCAAAATCAATAACCTTATAGCATTCTTATCCATTTCGTTCCGAATTTCGATCAGTATGTTCCGAATCTCATTCACGCTATCTGTATGGTTTTGCTGACTTCCTCATCTTCTATTGAGAATATCCCATACATGTTCGATGGGAATGAGGTCTGGACTTCGTGCAAGGCACCCCACTGAAGATATTTCATGATCTTGAAAGTCGTTCGTAACGATCTTGGTGAGGTCTGGCCGCAAATGGAACAACATGTTCTTCTAAAATATCTATTACGTACCTCTGAGCATTTAGGTTTCATTATTTACAATTATCTTTGCAGGTCTGCAAAGCAATTCCAACCAATCATTATTGAACCTGTACCAAAACCATAGGAAGGTAGAAAGTTGTTTTGGGCGAACGACGAGAATGTCGATCGCAATGAAAAAGACAAAGTGTCGACTCATCTGTTAACAAAATTTTTATCAGTCAGGTTCTAATCAATCGACAAAATTCAATCATGCTCTTTGATGCACTACGGTTAAAGCTGAACCTCTCTTCAAAACAAATTCACTGAGACGTCGTATCATTTCAATGCTAACTGACTACCAGTCTCACTGTACCTACGCCTACCTACGCCAACTGTATTCTGAAACCAGTTGGATGGAACACCTCAAGCTTTTGGCCTATTTTCGTATGAGTCCAACCTAAGTTATAAAACACCGCTGCTTTAGCACATTCTGCGGAGGTTCAATTTCGTGATTCGCATAGCATTTTTACAGAAAAACGAAAGTTACTTGCAAAAATGGTGGTGGTCTCTTGCAAAAACTCAATTCATTTCTCTCATTTTATTTCTCATTAAGAGAACATGTGCATCAAGAAACAACGACGAATTATGTGGGCGAATGTCCGGACATATATGAAAAATGTGATAATAATCAGTTTGAAATATTGAAATTTTGCAGTGATTTCTCGGTGTAGTAAAATGTAATGAACATAGAAGTCTGAGCCTGATCTCTCACTCCTAAAAACTGTGTGTTGGTGGTTGTCCAATGTAGACCTTTCGGCAGTTCTTGCAAGGTATGGCGTACACTACGTGGGATTCCTCCATGTGCGGTATTTTTGATTTTAGTTTTTTATGTACGTGTCTTATTTGATACATGGCTGAGTAGGCCTTTTTAAAGTTATAAGGTTTGAGGATGTTCTTGATGGTTTCTGTTAGTTGAGGTATGTAAGGGATAGTTATGTAGCGTGTGGTGTTAGTAATGTCGTTTTTTTTGTTCTGTGTTGTACAGTATATGTGTTCGTTCTTCGATGATTTTGTTTGTTACGTTTTCTGGGTAGTCGTTCATTTTTAGTAGGTCTTTTGTGTCCTTTAGTACGTCTTTTCTTAATTGTGGTGAGGTGAGTTTCAGTGCTTTGTCAATATATCCCTTTATAGTGCATTTTTTCTGGGATGGGTGATGGTTTGAATTGTAGTTTAAGATGTTATCTTCGTTTATTTCTTTTCGGTACCATCTCGTTAGTAATTTATTGTCTTTTCGTGTTATTGTTATGTCGAGGAAATTGCTGTTATTTTTCTCAGTTTCTAAAGTAAACTGCAACCTTTTGTGGAAATCATTGAAGGGTGTTCCCATTTTCTATAAAAGAATCTTGGGAAGTTTTTCAGATTGGAAGACCACTTTTATGCGGAAGATTCAAGAGCGTCCTAAACTCTGCTATAATGTCTTAATACAATTTTTTTTTCCGTAAAAATATGGCACAATATTTTATGCGTTGACATGAATAATAAAATACAGGATGTTCCATTTGAGAAAATCAAGATATGATATTTTAAAATTACAATACTCATTTGAGTCACTCCTGTATGAAATGAGGATTATCTATTTAAATTCATCAATGAAGCTATCCTTGGGCAATAAGAAAACGAAAGGAAAAAAGTATTCGTCCTCTCTGGCCGAAGGAGCATGCGATGATGTGAGAGCCTATTTTCATGAATTTTTACGAAAGAAAAATATTGTGACGAAACTACTAACTACAAAAACTTATTACTTAAAGGCATTATAGCGGAGTTTAGGCCGCTCCTGAATCTTGAACAAAAAAATGGTCTTCCAATCTGAAAAGACGTCCCAAGTTTTTTTCATAGAAATTTGGGACACCCGTTTCACTGCAAAATAAATTGCTGAAGTAGAATTTTCCTCTCTAAATACAATACCGTTCGAACAAAAATGAAATCTTCAGGGATGTAAGAGCTACAGAGCTCCGCGCCACTGGTGATTCAGGAGGAGAAGGAGATATTTTGTGGGGTGATAGGAAACGCCTCCGGTGTATCGGAATCGTACTTCTTTTCAATCGTCGCGCTCTCTTTCGGACTATACAGGGTGTTTTTCATAAAAGTGATAGATTTTTCTTGCCTCAGAACTCTTGAACGACTTGATCGATTCAGATGAAAATTTCAACGTTGAATTAAACTGACGAACTGATGAGGTCTATCATACGAGATTTTTGATTTCATCCCAAACCAGGACCGGATTGAAAAAATTGTTTTTTCGTTAGAGCCCAAATCGGTTAGATGCCCAAATGACACCCTGTATATCACTGAAAAAAATTCAGTATAGCGCTCAAACAGAATTAATTGATATTTGAAAACTAAAAATATGGATGATCCAAACAAATTTGATATTTCGCAAAAAGAAAAATCATGTTTTCACAACACTTCAGAGTTATCCAAGAACAACGATTATTCGGGTGAGCGATAGTTTTTTATCACATAGTTTTATCAAGGAACAAATATTGCAATTTTACAAAATAACGCATGGAAAAATCACACCTGAAACATTACAATGAAATAGGAACTCGGAAACCTAAACTTAGCGATAGTCAGTTCAAATCAGGTGCTCAAAATGGTTTCCGTTTTGCTAAATGCATTTTCTTGCTCTTTTTACAATGCTACCCTTGGCTCTTCGAATAAGGTCCATATTATTTCTTAGAATTTAACAATTATCTATAATTCTTCGGATCAAATGTTCTATTGACAGTATTTCAACCTGAGAATACGTATCTTTCAAATAGCTCCTTAAGAAAAAATCAAGCGGGTTCAAATCCGGTGATCGATGTGGCCAACTTATCGGTCCAACTCGACCAATCCACCTATTAGGATAAGTGTTCAAAAAATTGACTACATTGTAAGTAAAGTGAGGGGGAGCCCCATTGTGTTGGAAATAGATTCCTCTCATTTCAATTCCATTCAGAAAATTTGGTATCGCATTATGAAGGAATTCTAGGAAAATGTCTCCATTGAGTCTATCTTCGAAGAAGTGAGGAGCAACAAAATACCATTCACCATTTCGAAAACGAGCATTCACCGAAAACCTTTGTTGAAAATGGTTTTGGCCATTGAATACACCGCTTTTCATTGAAGTTACCTCATCGCTAACTAATATTCTATACACATGTGGCTGATGTCCAACGATCCAACGGCAAAAGGTCAGACGGAGGTTGTAGTCATTTTCTTGGAGTTTCTGCACTTTTTGATAATGATATGCATGGTGTTTCTTGTTTTTTCAAAACTCGCTAAGGTATTGTTTGGGTCAACCCCAGATCACGAGCGATTTTTCCTGTACTCGTTTGCGGGACATTTTCAATAGCTTGGAGAACTTCATTAGCCGGCTGAATATTTGCACTTTCTAGCTTTATACTCTTGGAAAAGTTCCATTTTCTTATAGAAACAGAAAAGTTCGCGAAAAAATCTCACAGTTCGGATGTCTGTGTAGGGGAGAACGCCTTCTGTATTCTAATCTAGCTGCATTGCCACTTCCGTTACATAATCCATAAATGAATATCATACCTGCATTTTTCGATTCGAAAATGGAAAAACGGTTTTTTTTCAGCAAAAATCGAATGATTAGCAAGAATAAACACTTATTATATAAAAACAGGAATTCAAATAATATCAACACTGAGAGAAAAACAAAAGTACCAGAATAAACCTTCAAAGCAGCTGCCGAGAAGAGCCTAGGAAGATTCTATGAAATCAAGGAGAATGAAATGAGACGACCCAAATTGAAAATAACCAACATAAGAGAAAAGTACAATGCAGAAGATTTAGAAAAATTAATTAAAAGTCAGAATTCATTCACTGGCGATATCAAGATAAATCATATAAAAAGAAACAAAAATGAAGAATACACGGCTTTTTGTGAATGCTCGGCCAGAGCATTCAGTACAATGATGAATTTGGGCAAAGTTTTCATTGAATGGAATGTTTATCCAATTTACGAAGATGTATCAGTACCTAGGTGTTTCAAATGCCAGGGCTTTTTCCATAAGATGGACAAATGTCAAGAGAAAATAGTTTGTCCACGATGCTCGGGTGAACATGAGGTGAAGGAATGTAAAAACATTGCCTGCTGTTCAAACTGTGTTCGATGGAACGAGAAGATGAAAACGAACCACGCCACTGATCATCATTCAACTAACTCGGATTGTCCCGTTCTCAAACATCATTTGAATGTAATAAGATCGAAAACCGACTATTTCAGTGACGAATAATATGGATCCGCTCATAAGAGACTTCAATCGGGAATCAGTAAAGAATTTTGAACTGGACAATATGCTACAATTCAATGCATTTCCTGCGAATAAATTTAGGCTTTTCATCAGAACATTAGGAGTATAAGTAAAAACTTGGATGTACTTAAGGTAAACTTATTGCAGCTTAAAATCCTTTTGATTGTATAATTTTAACCGAAACTTGGCGCATAGTGAACTGTAGCATGTTGCAAATGGATGGTTATGATTTTCTTTATAGTGGGGAATGTGAGTATGGATGGTGTGGTGGTATATATTAATAAAAACTTGAGTATACTTATAAAATTGTGACAATAGGTAGAGT
Organism: Cryptolaemus montrouzieri; assembly: GCA_013387265.2. Lineage (NCBI taxonomy): Eukaryota > Metazoa > Arthropoda > Insecta > Coleoptera > Coccinellidae > Cryptolaemus > Cryptolaemus montrouzieri. Next base: position 62,536,875 of record JABFTP020000001.1, read on the forward strand.
TAAAGCTTTGGAAGTCAGAATCACAGAGAGTAAGTCCAAAATACTTATAACAGCTACATACAGGTCTCCAAGTGTTGTCTTTGGACTTTTTGGGTCATTTACAGTCTTATTTGGATTCATTATCCACCACTGCGACACATCATATTATTACGGGTGATCTAAACATAAATATATTGAATGAAGACGCTGTCTCAAGTGAATATCTGGATATAATGAGCACGGGTGGTTACATATCTATGATCAACACAATAACTAGACCAGACAGTGGTACTTGTATAGATCACATATTCCTAAAAAGTGGGACTGAGAGTGACTTATTTAACTCCTTCACTATCGGAATAAACATAACCGACCACTACCCTATTATACTTGACTTACCTGTGTCAATAGAGAGGGAACCAATCGAAAAAACATATACGAAATATTTTCTCGACAAGGAAGCACTTGTTAAATCCTTTCAGTCTCTCGACTGGGTTGAATTTTATTGTATTCAAGATATAAATCAGGCTACGGAATACCTCATTGATATTATACAAAATAAAATAGAAGAATTCACCCGAAAAATTAAAATAAAACATAAACATAAAAAAGAAAATGCTGGATAACTGCAGGACTTATCACATCTATCAAAACTAGGGACGATTTATTCAAAAAATGCAAAAATAAACCTCATGACATAGAGTTGAGACAAGAGTATGTTCGATATAGAAATACCTTGCATTCCCTCATAGAAAAGGAAAAACTTAAATATTATCAAAAACAAGTCGATTGTAACTGTCATGATAGTAAATCCCTTTGGAATACTGTTAACTCGATCAATCCGAGCGGTGGTAGAGGTATTCAGATTAAGAGTATAATATATTCAATGAATAAATCAATTCAAAGTGAGAAGGAAATTGCGAACTCCTTCAATGAATATTTCACCACAGTTGGCGAAAATCTTGCAAAAGCAATTCCAAAACCAAGAGACAAGATTCTGAAGAAGAGGGTCTCTGTTGAAAACTCCATCTTTCTCTCACTCACTTCATGTGAGGAAATAAAATTGCGATTATGTCACTAAAGAACAGTAAGTCACCAGGAATAGATGGAATTAAATCAGAGGTTCTCAAAATCTTAGTCGATTACATTGCTTCACCATTGTCTTATTTGATTAATAGAATAATGCTTATGGGTATAGTGCCGAGAGCATTCAAGGTGGGATTAATAAAACCATTGCATAAATCGGGCAGCAAGGAACAAATGTCGAACTATCGACCAATAACATTAATAAGTAATCTATCGAAAATTTTCGAAATGGTCTTGAAAAATAGGCTTGTTGACTTTTTAGAAAAATATCAACTGATGTCTCCTAAGCAGTTCGGTTTTCAAAAACATATATCGACGCAAGATGCTATCAATTGTCTTATTTCAAAAATTCATGAAAGAATTGAGAAGGGTGAACGGTCCTTGGCAATCTTCCTAGACCTTGCCAAAGCCTTCTACACTGTCGATCATGAAAGATTATTAGGAATATTGCAAGACTTGGGAATACGAGGCGTTGCTGGAAAACTTTGGCAAGTTATCTCGAAGAACGAGAACAATATGTTATGGTTGGATGCACACTGAGCTCCCAAAAGATCGTTAAATACGGAGTACCCCAAGGCACTGTTCTTGGGCCGATTCTATTCATAATTTACATGAACGAAATTTTGAAAGCTGAAACAGAGGGTACAATCATTCGTTTCGCGGATGACACGGTTTTGTTCTATACAGATATGTCATGGGAAGCTGTTAAGAAAAAGACAGAAATAGATTTAAGTAAAGTATTGAACGCATTTGATGAAATGTTATTGACTGTTAACTATGATGAAACCTATTTTATGCCGTTTAGTTGCTATAGCAGTGGTTTACCCCTTTTCAAAGAACTCGGAATTGAAAAAAATGAAAAAACTGTCAAAATTGCTACAAAAGAAACTGTGAAGTATCTTGGAGTACTAATTGATCAAAATTTAAGATGGGACTATCATATTGAATTATTGGTTAAGTCTCTGACGAGTTTGCTCTACTTGTTTAGATTCCTTGCTAAGTTTGTCGATTTTCGTAGATTGAAGATGATTTATCACGGCCTTGTAGAATGCAGAATTAGATACGGCATCACGATATATGGTGCTGCAGCAAGCTGTTATCTGAATAAAGTGGAAATCTTACAGAAAAAATTCTAAAATAATTTCAAAAATCCAAATACCTACCCTCAGATGACTTATATAAACAAACTGGTGTATTGGATGTCAGGCAGCTGTATTTCCTTGATTGTGTAACACAAATTCACAAAAGTAAAAACAAACTTCAATATGTTGATCATGGATATAGGACCCGATCTTGTTCACAGGCAAAGGTCAAAACCCTTTTCTTTTCGAGAACTATATCTCAACGTTCTTTCGATTTTAATGCCTATAGAATGTATAATTTCCTTCCACTAAACATGAGAATTGTACCCAATATAAATAGTTTCAAAGCGAAGGTCAATTGTTTTCTCAGAATGAAAGATAGAAATGACATCCATTGTTTGTTTTGATCCATATAAAATTATTTTTATTGATTTGTATTTCGTTGATCATAGCATACCTTTTGTGTTTCTCTGTTTGTAGTTGCGTACCCACGCACTGACTTAGCCTTAGTAGGTAATCCTTGATGTGTTTTGTTCATTCGTCATGGTCATAATTTGTGTTTTTTATAGTTTGTAATGGGAGGGTTTTTCACATTGTGATTATGATTGAGTGAATAAAAATTATTATATTATTATAAATAACTGACATTTCGTATTTATTATGTGACCACTGAATTTGGAAACATGTTCCTGGACAAGAGAGTTATTACACGTTTATGGTTACGACATTATAGAAAGACAAATAATTTCTTAACATAGAAAGAAGAGAAATATTTAGATTGTTGAGATCTGAAAATTTAATAGTAATCATCATCCATGAAAGCTCGCTGCCATTGAATTCAATACGAAACCTATTTGTCGAGGGGGGTTTTTACGGAATATCTGGCATGTCAAGTGATACTCTGTACGTACGTCCGCACCGTATTCAACTTATTTTCTACATTTTGCCAACTTTATTCGTCAAATAGTTAATGATCGGTGACAGATATTGATTTATGAGCAAGAACCGAAACACATTAAAATATCCTAATTATCATCTCACAAGTCACCATAATTGAGACGACAATTTCTGAATGGGTTCGAAGTGATATGGTTACCAATATTAAATGTAACACCCTGTAGATTTTATTGATATTCTCAACTGAAATCTAACATATTTCATCAACTGTAATTGTATCAATTTTTTACATTAATTCATACTTTAATCGCCTAGTATTCAAAATTGTCTTTGAGGATTGGACTGAAAACTAATATTATTCCAAAATAAATATTTCTTTAATAAAATACCTTAGGCGCGATAAGAATGTTCTGGTGGCTTATTGAAAGAACTACCTTTTCTTGTTCTGATGATGTATTCTGAATTTTGCTTAAGTGATATACAAGGTGTTATTATATCATCTATTCATGAAATATAATTTCTACAGTCCTGCCCTGTACGAGAGAACTCTGCGAATAGTTGGTCTACTAGATGACTGACAATCGTGAAATTTCCATCCGAATCGGACCAGCGATTTCAGAGTTATGATGTCTGGAAAATTGAACAGTTCACACTAAACAGCCTGTATATGCTAAATGGAGTCCCGTAAGTCAAAAAGATGTATCATTCCGACACACCAGGAATGTAGCTTGTTTAAATTCTAATATTGATGGAACGGCCAATTCAAACTGTATAAAAAGCAAGATAATTCTCCCAATACAATTTATTCAATCCGCTTTTCTCACCTATATCAAGTCAATATTTGTTATTGGCCAATAATGAGCAAAGATTTTTCTCATTCGTTCATATTGTGTTGGTTCTATTATGGTTTAATATATGGCATAATTCATGCTCTGGTAATTCATTATTATTACAATAACAAATTCAGTTTTTGATTTTAAAACAAACTGCTTCCCTGTCTTCGGATGTCTTTTTGTTTTTATGAGAAACGTAAATGCCGTGTCCTCTACCAATTACTATTTTGCTTTCATTTAAGGCATATATGCCATATTCATGTTGTAGAGGAGACCTTGAATTGATCCTTGTGGCACGCCTGCTTTTATTTTCTTCACTGTTGACTTGGTATTGTTCATCCTGACTAAATCTCTTTTTTCTGTAGATAGTTTTTAATAACATTGGTCGGCGTACTATTCTTATCTTGTATATCGATCAATTGGGTTATATTTTGTCGTACGCTTTTTCAATATCCATGAATGCAGCACCAGTTTGTGTAGATATATGCAGTTTATTCTTAATATCCTAAGTAATTCTCGCCAATTGATTATTTTGGTGAATGGTTTGTTCTAAATCGATATTATTCTCTTATCTTCTGCAAAGCTCTGGGATCTTCTGCAATGTGCTTCTTCTATTACCTTGCTCATAGCTAATAGTAAACTGATTGGATTGTAGCTGCTCGTTTCCTGTCTTGGTTTGGCTGATTTAGGCACCATTACTGTTTCTACTATTTTCCATCTTTCTTGGTAGCATTTTCCGTTTCTTATTCCTATTTCTGCAATTTTACGATAGCTGCCTCTAGTAGGTTTTTGAACACTTGGTTTCTGATCCAGTCCGATGTGCTTTTCCAGTATTAAGATTTGCTCGTATACTTTCGATCTCATTCCTTGAAATGAATTCCTCTACATTATTTTCTTCTTACTATTCTGCTTGGTTCTTCCATCTCTCCTATTCTTATATTCTTAATCTCCTTTGCTGACTTTATTTTCGAACTGGTTCTTTATTGCTTCTGCAAATCGCTCTGCTTCTTCTTTGTTCTCGATAGCTTCTTCCTTCGTGTTTCAGATGTGGGTACTGGTTTCTTGCTCGCTTTATGTAAAATTCGAAATAATATGAATGCTCATAATTAATCCTACAAAACATAGCTGGTGCAATAATTTCTTGGAGTACTGTAGGATTGTTCTTGTTAAAATTTGCAATATGTCACATAATATATATTATAACATATATAAAAACGTAGTCAAAGTATTTGTTGTGTTACTCTTCGCTCCCGGTGAGGGTGAAGTTAAGTCTGTTCCTGTGCCCATACAATAATTCATCATCATTTTCGGTGAGTTTTGTGCCCATTGTTAATGTCGAATCTTTGTCATTCCTGTGGAAAATCAACCTCGAAGCAGGTGTCTGGCCTACGATGTAGTGGTTTTTGCGATTGTTCTTATCACGCTAACAACAAATGTACAGATGTTAGAGGTGATCAGCAGCCGCTTATCAAATATCTGCCTGGTGGAAGATGGTAGTGCAGGGGGTGTCGCACGGGCAACAATACTTCCTTGCCCGGATCAACAAACGTTAACAATGAACAATCACGACAGTCGATCGTTCAACCTGTAGTGTCTAACCAGATTGGCGATGACGTCATAAACGTATCGCGTGCGGAAATTACTTTGCTTCGTACCGAGATCTCGAAGCTAAAGCGTCAGTAAATGTTTGCTCCGATAAAATAAGCGACTTCGAAGTGATTTTGGCCACTCTCGATAGTGTGTCCAGTTAAAATGAAGAACTTAAGGAGGAAAACCAGCTGTTAAACGAGAAATTATCGTCCATGTCAACAAAACTCAATAACATTGAGCAATACAGTGTATCGAATAATATAGAGATTCAGGATATACCAGAGAAAAAGAACGAAAATCTACTTCAAGTAATCGAAAACATAGGTAATTTTTCAATCGGTTAAGGAGTCTGGCATAGACTATATTACCCGTGTGCCAACGGTTGATGTCGACAAAGATAAGCCTAAGCCTAAGAACATCATAATTAGATTGCTATCTAAATTATCCAGAGATGAATTTTTGGCTCGTGAAAGAAACTAAACGCATCGAGACTAAATTATCCGGATTCAAAATTGATGGGGTATCTGATCGACTTTTTATAAATGAACATTTGACCCCTATGAACAAGATTCTCTATAAAAATGCTCGCGTCGCTGCTGAACAAAATCAATTTAAATGTGTTTGGGTGCAAAGTGGCAACATTCTTGTGAGAAAGGACGATACAACTAAAATTCTTCAGATATCAAGCGAACAAAATCTGAATAAAATTAAGTAGGTGTTTGAATTAAACAGTTACTCATTTCTTTTCTTTTTGTGATCTTTCAACATGGCTTTTAACATCATATATCAAAATGTTAGAGGTTTTCGTACTAAACTGCGCGACTTTAAATTGTCTTCTATGATCAATAATCACGATATCATATTTGTAACAGAGTCCTGGTTGAACAGTAATATACTCGACTCGGAAATTCTCACTCTGTTTTTTGTAGGGATCGTGAAACTAGTGCTAGTTGTAAAAAAGACGGTGGAGGTGTTTTCATAGCGATAAAGAATACCTTGGATGCAAAACAGGTGGTGGATCTCCAAAGCGACGCCGAGGAAAAATTGGAAAAATTAAATCACTACTGTGTTGCGTTTACCTCCCTCCTGGGGATTCAAATGCAAGCACAAGTTTCGCCTCAAAGTTTCGTGAAATTAATGATAAAATTGAAAATAAGATCTTATTAATTTTCGGTGACATGAACTTCTCATCCGTTCGGTGGGTGCGTGATACGGGCTCGAACTTCTCATTCCTCGAATCGAGGGAAGTCGATTCGAATTCTTCCACTGTTTTGGATTCTATATGTATTTGTGAACTTATGCTAGTCAATGGAGTTACCCAGTGCTCAAATAAGACTATCGATCTAATTTTCTGTAATAAGTTTAGAGTATCATATTTAGTGCGATGTGATAACCCATCCTTGAATTGAATTCCTTTCCAATTTAAACTATAAATATTTAGAAACTCGTGAGAATATGGAGGTCTTCAGGTTCCACAAAGCTGATTATATAACTATAAATCGAAGAATCTCAGATGTACCTTGGTCAGAAATATTATCAAATGGTGATCTAAAAGCTGATCTGAACACCTTCCATGTCAAACTCAATAATATTATCGAAGATCATGTACCTAAAAAGTCATTGGATGAAATTCAAAAGAAATTGAAAATTTATCAAAACTACGATGACTTCCTAAGTTTCAAACATTTGAGAAGGGAGAGTAATGCTGGGATTGTGGCAGATTATAATAACTTCATTTCAAATATCGAAAAAGATGCACTATAAAAACGAAACCGCTAATTGTGCCACGAAAATCTGTGAATAGTTCGCTAGTTTATTTCGCTCGGTATTTGTGCCGCCAATACTAGCAGCAACTCCTCGCGTTGATCCAGGTTTGGAACCCCCTGCTTATCTTTCATTCATTTCGTTAACTCCAAAAGAGATTGAGAAATCAATAAGAGCTCTTGATCAAAAAAAAGGAGCTGGACCTGATGAAATACCTCCTCGTTTTTGTAAAGTCTTGTCCTGAATTATGTACACCTCTTTCTCTTTTATTTAATGCATCACTCAAAGAGGGTTTTTTCCGGATCGTTGGGAATGCGCGAGTGTGGCACCTATTTTTGAAGGTGGAGACAAAAGCAATGTCGAAAATTACAGGCCAATTAGCAAGTTATGTATCTTCGCCAAACTGTTTCAATCATTGATCTACAAATATATTTTTTCTCTCGTCAAATTTCAAATTATGCCTGAACAGCATGGATTCTTCAAAAACAGGTTAATCGGAACTAATTTATTGAGATGTGTCGAGCATATTTTGAGTGCTATGGATGAAGGCTTAGAAGCGTATGCCGTCTATACTGACTCGGAAAGTCCGTTGAACAAATTTGTTATAATAGTCTTGGTTGTCGGGTGGAGCAGGTTGGTGTGGGTAGTTCACTTTTGCGATGGGTCGACTCTTATGTGAGAAATCGACAACAGTACGTTGCTATTGGTGGTGGGCATAGATCGGAGACATATTTCTGTACATCTGGGGTCCCCCAAGGATCAAGCCTTGGTGCCCTCCTGTTTCTCATATATGTAAATAATATAAGATATATTTTTAAATAATGGTACTTTTTACTATACGCTGACGATCTCGAAATCTATTATACAATCAGGAGCTTGTCTGACTGTCTTGTTGTACAGGAGGGGCTCTCGCTTGTTTCAGAGTATTGCAAAACCAATAGCCTTCTCCTGAATTTGAAAAAATGTCAAACTATCACGTTCACTTGAAATTCGAAATCCTTCAATTTTTCTTATCAATTAGATAACAGTTCTTTAACGAAAGTGTCACAAATTCGAGATCTTGGAGTCATCCTGGATTCAAAGTTGGTTTTCGATCAACACATTGATTGCATAGGCAGCTCTTCAAGTAGAATGTCCGCCAGTGCCGTATATTCAAAAATTCTAGTTCTGTTCTCAGTGTTTACTATGCCTACGTATTCAGTAAACTCAACTTTCCCTCCGTTATATGGAATCCTCAGTATAAAGTTTACATCTCGCGAATTGAAAAAATTCAGAATAAACTTTTTAAATATCTGGCTTATTTGTGTAATTTCACGGTGGCGGAAGGGGTTGACTTCTATGCGGAAGCAAGAAAACAATTTCACTTGGTTTCACTTGAGGACAGAGGAAAGAAGAATGACATTATAACTCTTCAGAAGGTATTGGCTGGGGAGGTTAGTGCACCAACTATTCTGGAAAATATATTCTTCAACTCTACTAATTTTTACTTGAGGAAACATGAGTTGTTTTACATTACTTTCGAAAGAACTAACTATTCCAAGCACGCGCCCTTAACGGGAATGCTACGCTTGAGCGATGAATTTAATCAGTCTGTTGACATTTTTTCAAATAACATCTGAAAAAATTCTAAAAGTCTTGTTCTTGATGTAATTTCTTCTTTTATACTTTTTTTTCAATTATTCATATTTTCTATTTTTATTTACTTAATACCTAATCTTTTTTTTTTCTTAAATTTTACTTAGTGAATACTGTTTTATGGGTTTGAACCTGTTTGTATTCTCGAAACAATAAACAATTAACAATAATTGAATTCGGTTTCAATCATATGTAGATAATCAAAGTTTTCCACGATGCTACGGCGAGTTTTTAATTGGTTTTACCTCCCAAAAACTGATGAAAATATTCAACACGTGTAACGAAGTCATATTTGGAATAATCAATAGAAATACATTATTGAAAGGGTGAAATAAAATCCCTCCAGGCTTTGGATTAAACGCACAGCTATTCTGTGTTGTGATTAAAGTGGACCTGCGGTTCATTCCACATAAGAATCTGTTCCCAAATCATGAATACTTGATTGGGAATGTAATCAAAATGGTGTTTGGATAGTTTTGGTAAATTAAATACTGAGATATTTCAAATTTAACCCGTTGGAGTTTAGAAATGAAATCAGGGAAATTATATTCAATATTTACATGAGTGATTGTGTGCTTTTTAGTTCATGGTTAACAAGTTTCAAGGCTGAAAAAATCAATAAGTAATAGTATCAATTTTGATTAATCTACCTCTAACATGACATTTTTCTAGGCATGTATATTATGTGAACATAATTTAGTTACTTTGATTTGATGTAAGAATATTACGTCCTACTTTCACCAGAGGTGCTATGAACGATGCAAAAAAAAAACATAGAGATATCGATTCATAAGAGAATCACAATAGAATAAATCATTGGAGAATATTTTTGTCAAACACATACAGAGACATTAGGTGTAATAAATTGTACGATGATGATTTAGATTTTCAAATGCCAAGAGAGAGGGCGGGGAGACGGAGTTTACGAACAAATTTTTCATGCAGAACTATCACCACGAGGGGCTATCGAGTTCAAAAAACGAGTTGGAAGAAGATAAAGGAAACTTCAAAAGAAAAAGCGACCGCCTGGAGAAAATGAAGAAGGTGAAAAAAGAGGGAATTACAATAGATCCAATTATCGTATTCGATAAGACCAAATAGAAAAAGATCTGAAGAAAGATCGGCTACAGAGAATGATTACAGAAAAATAGACAAGATGGTAAAAGGTAACCAGATTGCTTTTCATAAATATAAATTTGAAATCAATAAGAAACTCTCAAGATTGTCATGGGGCGCATGTTTGTTCTATTAAATTTCATAAAAAATATTGACATATGTTTTACTGATTTCAATTCAAATGTTTCCTATTTTCGAGGACCGAAAATCTTTCTTTACGCGTCGTCTCGATTTGCCTTATTTATTCTTAAAACACAAATTGAATATTTCACTATATTTTAACTACAAACAAATAAATTAAATTAACAGATTCGGTTACCGCTGTTTCAAAGTCTCGTTCATCGTCGGATAATATGAAAACGGAGTACAAAATGACATGAAATATTCATGAATAGGTCGTTATTTTGATTTGGAGAAACCAAATATTAGGACTGCATTTAACAACTATTGAAATGGAGTTATTATTCATTTCCTACATTCTACATCCTCTACATCCTACATTTCCGATTCATTGAATCGGAAATGTAGGATCTACATAGATCAGTTTGACCATTCATTATCTGAAAGTTGTCAATAAATAGTGATTTGAAAACTTCCACTAATTCTAGGTAATTGAGTTTTCTATCCTTTGGGGAAATGTGTAGAACTTTGAGTTTATCAATACTAGGAAAAGAGCCATTATATATAATACCCAATCTGAAACAAAAATTCAACGAGCCAATTGCCAACGAAAATGGTGAACTTCTTATAGACTTCTGTGCCAGGAACGAGCTGAGAATTAATAACACATACTTCCAACACAAAGAACAGCACAAATATACTTTTTCCAACACAAGAGGACAACGCTCCATGATAGACTTTGTCATAACCAAAAGAGCAATCACACTCTCGCAAATATTAGACGTAAGGGCTCTAATATCAGCCAATCTGGGAACAGATCACAAGCTTGTATTATGCAAAATGTTAATGGAACAACCTCGTAAAGTTATAAAGAAGCCTATCTACATAAGAAAATTCAATATAGAATCTTTGTCTACCGAAAGCACAAGACAGCTTCACGAACACAGATTATCAAGCAAACTGAATAACATTTGCATATCAGATGAAGTTGAAGAAGGCTGGCAACAAATAAAAACCTGCATAACAGAAGCTGCAGCAGAGTCGGTGGGAGAACGCACAATCAACATAAACGCCAACAAAAATATCAAGTCATGGTACTGTAAGGAAATAAAGGAACTGGCAGATATGAAACGTAAAAGCTATCTCTTGTATTTAAAATCACCAACAAAAACCAATCGAACGAGATACGTTGAAAACAGAAACAAAGCTAATGCAACCATCAGAGCTATCAAGAGGGAATACTGGAGACAGTTTACCAGTGAAATGGAACACGACCTTTATGGAGCCCAAAGAAAGGTATGGGAGATGCTGAAAAACAGGAAAAAGCCAGTAAATGAATACGTTCAAACTAAAATCATATCACCTGACATCTGGGAAAAATATTTTACAGAGCTGTACCAAGATGAAGAAACAACTGATACATGGGTGAACGAAGACGAAACACCAGATAATGTTTTAATAACAGAGGAAGAGCTGAGAAAAAGAATACAAAAGCTGAAAATCAGGAAAGCCACGGGCACAGACAACATCCCGAACGAATTGCTAAAATATGGGGGAAAGAAACTCACCGAGAAACTGCTAACTCTTTTCAATAAAATTTTAAACACATCACAGATTCCTGAAGAATGGCGCAGCAGCATCACTATTCCTATCTTCAAAAAGGGGCAAAAGACATCACCTGAAAACTACAGGGGTATAACCCTGCTAAGTACGTCCATGAAACTGCTCACTGGCATCCTAAAAGACAAATTGGAATCACGCATCGAGAATAGGAAGGAACAGTCTGGATTTCGAACAAATAGATCAACAACGGACGCTCTCTTCATAATGAAACAACTAAAGGAGAAATCAATAGAGTTCAACAAGCCTGCTTACATCTGCTTTATAGACTTAACAAAGGCATTCGACAAAGTGCGCTTGACAGACATCCTACAAATTCTAATAAAAAGACAGTCCCCGTCCCAAATCACCAAACTAATTAAAAACTTAAACACCGGAAATGTGACAAAGATCAAGTCAGGCGAACATACTACACCTAACATTAAAACACAAGGCGGAATTAGACAGGGTGATAGCCTGAGCCCTTTCCTTTTCAACCTCTTGATGGATGAAATAATACAACAAGTCACATCCTTAGATTTAGGATACCGAATGGGCGATCCGGCTGACGAAGGAAGTATAGCAGAAACGAAACGTCTCATAACTAAAGCAGCAGCTCTGTCAGGGTGTCTTAGAGATGTGATATGGTCAAACCAGCACATGGGAACAGATAGCAAGGTGAAGATCTATAAGTCTTGTATCAGACCTATCATGACTTACGGCATAGAAGCACGCGAAGACACAAACAAAACTAAAAGTATGCTACGCGCGGCCGAAATGAAAACCCTAAGAACTATCCTTGGAAAGACCAGACTGGACAGGATAAGAAACACTGAAATACGAGCTCAATGCGGCATAGTAGAATAGTCAGATGGGGCGGACAAAGACGAAGAGAATGGTATGCGCACGTGCGAAGAATGCACGAAAATAGATTACCGCGCATAATGATGGAAAACAAGCCACATGGAAAGCGCCCATCAGGAAGACCCCAAAAGGTGGCAGGAAAGCTGGCAGTCTCAAGAAACCATCCAGAGACGGCTTCGGCAAGCAACAGACCAATAGGTCTATTTAAAAGAATAAGAAAAAGAAGAAGGAAAAGAGCCATTTTGGATGCAGTGTTTAGCCAATATTAAATCTTTTCTTTTCAAATAATGAAGTTTGATGTTCTTCATATCTAACTTTGAAGGAATGACCAGCCTTACGAATGTAGAAGTTATTGCTGTCTGGACAAGATAACTCTCTGATTTATCTAAATTTTTGGCATTAACTGAGAGTGATGACAATTTATTTTGAAGTCCTAATGGGCTCTCCGAAAAATTGCCGGGTTGGTTGAGTGGCATTCGTTCAAATAGATCAATACAAGTTGTGGTCGACGGTATAACATCTGATTGTTTCTAGTTGCAAGCAGGAGTACCTCATGGATCCATTCTTTCGCCAACCTTGTTTCTGTTGCAGATAAACGATCTTCTGTCCTCGACAAAGAAAAAGATCTTCGGTTTTGCAGACGATTGTACCCTGGTTTCGTCTTTCAGTAGTCTACGGCCGATTTCAACTGCGAAATCTCAGCGTCAGAGATGTCAATAATTTATTCACTTACCCTGACTTACAGAAGATATCGGAGTGGAGTTCGTTGAACATGGTGAGCTTCAACGCGAACAAGTCGCAAGCAACTAAGTTTTCTAGAAGGGTTCCCGCTGGAGAACCTCCTCTAACGATGCAAGGCCAACGAATTGCATCCAAAGATTCGATGTACCTTCTCGGAATAACGGTCAACTCCGGGTTTTGCTGGCATGAACATGTATCAGCAATATCTAAGTCTGCATCAGCTAAACTTAGTTTTTTTTCAGAGCAAAGCGATATTTCACGTTATCTCAGCTGTTGCTTCTATATAAGGAGCAGATTCGACCTGCTTTTGAATAGTGTTTCCATGTATGGGGATCTACGCCCAAACATATGTTGCAGATGTTGTATAGTGTGCAAAAACGGGCTGTGTGCCTCCTCGACCACCCGGAGATCTCCCGCGATCTCCAAGCGCTGGCTCCCAGAAGACAAGTTGCTGATCTTTCTCTGTTCTACAGATACTTCCACGGAAGATGCTCCAGAGAGCTGAAAGACCTTGTTCCGGGAAAACTCATGTTTTGACGTAACACTAGGCTGGCAAGGAGTTTTATAATATGGCAGTAAATTATAGCATTCTGTTGGATAGAGTCAATTTTACCTAACAAAATTTTCTATGCTTCGCCGTAAAAGTCAAAATCGATAATTGATCTTGCAAGAATGCAATTTTGCCGCTGGGTATTAAGAAATCGCCAACTTATTTATAGAACTTTGTTCACTGATGAGGCAAAATTTACAAAAAATGGCATCTTTAATAATCAAAATACGCACGCTTGGGAAAGGGAAAATCCTCACTATATGAGACCACGCCATTCGTACGATTTTCTGTCAACGTTTGGCGCGGTGTTTGTAATAAACCTCTCATTGGGCCTGGTTTTCTTCCCGACCATTTGAGTAGGAGCAGTTATTTAAATATTTTAAGAAACCAACTAACCGATATTGTCGACAATACTAATATCGACAGAAGAGGAATTTACTTTCAGCATGATGGTACACCTTCCATTTCACGAATGATGTGGTGGAACATCTAAATAATGTGTTTCCGCATTATTGGGTTAGAAGAAGGGTCCTCATAACTGGCCTACGCGATCTCCCGACGTGTTTGGACTTTTTTTGGGGGTTACAAGAAGAATTTTGTCGTAGTGAAGAGATAGTTAACTTGGAGCACCAACCGGATGTTATTAGAAAATCAGTTGGGCATCTGACAGTTCGCTCGAAGATATGTGTACGAGAGTGGAAGGAGGATTGTTAAAAACTGGTTGCGAAATTCTTTTAAATTAATTCTTTGTTAATTATTTCTTGTATTGTATTTTTATTCTGAGATTTTTCAATTACCTTCTGACTATTAATCAAATTGCATCTTAGGGATTTGTGTGGCCAGGGACTGCTTTGATTGACTGCTACTATTGAGAAGAAAAGGTTGTTGTGATATTTCCATAGGATTGGAAACTTATTGAGAGATGACATGGACGGACACTGTATTTTTTCAATGTAACAATCAAAAAACAATTTTCGGAATACGTCCCTTGTATACTTCATCGACTTCATTCTGTGGGAGAAGGAAAGTTACATTTCGTGTGATTTTTTCAAAACAGAAAAAAATAAGTTATCCTCATAATCATATCTCAATATAAAAGTTTTGTGTAATGCGACAGTTTTCGCAATAAGCTGATTTCTAAAGAAATTCTTGCTGATTAAGATCGTGTGCAAAAGTTCTCAAAAAGTCATGTACATGGTGTTTGTTCAGTTTTATCGAGGTAAAAGCTCATTTTATCAGTCCGGTCCTGGAATTTGATGATCGCCTACAAGCGTTACCACCGTAATAATAAGGCCTGAGCGCTCGGAACGCACCGTCTCGCTAGTAGTCATAACGCGCTAGCTCGATACTCTACCCGGACGTTCGTAGGCGCTTCAACTATTATAAATATTGAAAACATTAATTTTTTTTGGGTTTTTAGATTTTCATAATTTTTTCGTTATTTTTTAGTTTTTAGTGATTCTTATTTTGAAAAAGCATTAGCACATAAGACCTAGATTGCCTGAAAAAATATAGAAAAGAACATAATCAGGAGACTCAGATACTCATTTATTCGATACTGTATCCAATTTACTTTTTTTGTTCTTTCCCAATCTATCATTTGTTTTCCCGCAATGATTCTTCAAAAAAGTATTTGGTGTACCTATCATAATTAGTTTCAAAATATATTCCGGGCTGTGGCTTTCAAAAGCAGGTAACCTATAGTTTTCAATTTCATTTGTCATCCAACAATTGAAAACAAAACTCACAACAAAATCCTTCTTGAAATTGAGTTTCAAGAATTCATCCTCGAAATTTTCAATTAATTTCTTGAATAAAACGTAGTTAACTGAAACCAAACGGACTACAATATCGTGTGGAAAAGATTGACCTCCACGGCTCAAATTTTTCATCAAATAATAACTTTCTTCGGCAACCATTTCCTCGTCGACCACTAATTTTGATTTACAAAAGTCACATTTAATTTTTCGTATTACCTTATAGCTGCAATATCCTGCCAAATAAGTAACAACTTGCATATCAATATGAACTTTTTCGAAATGGTTTTCGTCAAGAAGAATATCTGGCTGGAAGAAATTATCACAAAATTTCTGTTCTTCATGACAATCGTCAAAATTTTCCGAGAAGCTAATTATTGAAATATTGCCAAAATTTTGAGAGGTTAATGATAAAAGGTATTGAATTCTCAGTTGTTTTTCAGATTCGTATAACTTCTTCAACGAGAGCAGTTATTCGACCCCTCTGCACATAGGACAATCCAACGTAAGGCATTTTCAATTATGATTATAGGCTTTTTTAAATTTTGAAATTCACAGTTTCAAATCTCAGTGATGACTGAGTACAATATCTCAAACATGTGGTGATAATTCAACATTTCTTATCATACTATCCAGTTGTTTTACAACAAAAAACTTCATTCTTCACAAGTAGTCAAAGATCCGAGGTTAAAAACAATCAATAATGTGAAACACCGAGCGATTCCATGTAAATTTGGTTGTGTGTATATGTCACTATTGATTAACTGTATGCTTAACTCCAAAGAAATTATAAATTCGCAAAGGGTTAACATGTAATTGTTCTAAAATATCAGACATTGAGTTGAGACTTTCCGAAAGATGAAAGTATTTACTTAACGTCTGATACTTTATAATAATCGCATGTTACTTAATTAATTGTGAATTTTAATTCTTTTGAGTTATGCGTACATCTTGATTATCATTAATTTGATGAAAAGATATATGAGCAACCAAGCGGTCTTTCGATGGGTTCATTACTAATCATTTTAACAGATATATTCATGTCTAGCACAGAAAACAAAGTACTAAATTCCAAATTGCCTGTTAAAATAAATTCTAGGTATAGATGCGTCGATGAAAATCACAAAGACCATTTTTGGATCTCTCATCATTCCAATGTCAAAATTGATCAACATCTTTAGGAAATCTACTACTACAGATATATGTATTTCTAAGGTTTCAAACTAGCCAAATTCACATGAAATTTCAGCTTACAATTCAATGATCTACAGAGCATATCACTACTTTTATACCTGTGAAAGAAATTAACCATTGAATTTATAGTTAAGAACAACGGTTTTGATCGGGGCAATTGACAAAATATTGAAACAAATACGGAAAATTAATCCCTTCATCATATTTTGGACAGATAAGTGAAAATGTCGCAAATCTAACCATTGCAAATTGAAAACTAACATCGAATTCATACCTCAAAATCAATTATCATAATTCTCATTTAATGCTCAGAATACTATAGAGAATTTAAATGAATCATGAGTTGATAAGTTATCCAGTCTGCAATAATTTTTACATAGGTTATTCCTCGAGAATAAACATTGTGGAAATCAGATAAAATCATTTTATTTATATTAAAACAAATTTCCATAATATAAATCCATGAACAATATCATTATTAAGATTCAACATTTGTAAACAACTCATCCAAAATGGCCACTCTTTTCCTTGTATTGATAAGTTAAAAGTTCTACACATCGCCACAAAGGGTAGAAAAATCAATTAACTAGAATCAGTCGAAATTCTCAAATAATTTGTTGATGACAACTTTCAAATAATGAAACTGTGGTCTTATAATTTAAACGAGGTCCAGAAAAATCTTTCCTTTCGCCTCTTCGTCTTTCTTTTGCCTTTTTTCAACATTTTTCTTTTCATTGTCTAATCTTCAAAAGTCTCACTCTTACCTACTTATGGTGTTGGGTCGCCAGCCTCTCTTAAGGTTTCGGATCGAGTGAAGATAACTCTGTTATCCTCCTTCTTTTGTTCTGTTTTTCTTCGTCCTCGTGTACTCTTTTCCACTGAAGCAGGGAAACGTGCTTATCTGTTTTTCTTTTCTTTTTCTGTACTATCTTTTTTATTTCCTCGTTTCATTTTTTCCAAGAAGTTGTACTACCGACTTCTCGTTTTTGCAGATAATGACCGACAAGACTGAACTATGTCAATCCTAAATTGTCGATATATTCAAGTAATAACTCCTTTTAGTAGTTGTTAACTTCAGTCCTAATATCTGGTTTTTCCAAATTCAAATAACGACATATTCATATCTATCTCATGCCACTTTGCACTTGATTTTTATACGAATGAGGGTTCGAACCAGAGGTAACAGTGATTTATTGATTTAATTTATTTGTTGATAGTAAAAACATAGTAAACAACCCATTTGAGTTTTAATCATACTCACATTGGGACATAATACCTATGATACATAATGATAATATTCGATGAAGATATCCCTTTGGTTCTCCATATTCTTTCATTCATGAATCTCCGGAAATCCTAACGAGAAATCAGCAATTCAAATATTCAACCCAGGTAAACGTGGTTTAGTTATATTATTCAACAGGCGGTGAAGGACCCAAATTCAACAACGAGCGGTCGAAGTTCGATAAAAGTTCTAAACTCTGATTCTACAACTTGTCGTATCAGAAGATTCAGAACCGAACAGGGGACTGCTTATCACCAAATAAACGAAAAAGGAATGTTGATTCTTTTTTTAACTATCACAATCTTTTTATCCGACTGGAATGATTTTTCAATGAAATAAAACAATGATGTTCAACTTCTCACTAGACTTATGACGTATTTCAGAACACTGTGTCCTCATCCGAGAGGGTGCTTCATTTTCTCCTACTTCAATATTTTAACTAGATGCTGAACACAATCATCGAAATTGAGGATTGTGTTCGTCGAGAGAAAACATCTAAGTTTGATCTCATGTGTCCGGACATATTGAAAAAACATGTGTTAATAACATAAATTGTGCGATAGTTTTTTGTTGCAGTGTAATAATCCCCTACTGTATGTCAAAAAAAGCCTGAATGAAAAGTTCTCAAATTTTTTCGTCGCATCTTAAAACAATCAATATTTCGTATGCATTTCTTCTCTAAAATGAATACACCACACATTCATTCACCTCAGGCGTACCAGCAGCAAAACTTATTCGGGAAAGACAAATTAGTATTCGCTCAATTTGTATAATCCTATTAGTTTATGTTTCTATGGATATGGCTTCATTGAAACTGAAAATGCTTCTACGAGGATATGAATACGGAGAAACGAAATTTAATACTATTGAGTTTATTGAATTTCGCTTTCGAATTGGAGTGAACGCAATGACAAGAATTTATGAGACGCTCTAAATTCGGAATGGTAAAAGTTTCGTGCGGGTTACGTGGGAATGCAGCTGTGGATTTCTTGTTTCCCTCTGATATGAATTATGCAAATAAAGGAAGATAGATGTTCATGACTTATGCTGTTTCAGGAAAATAACAGAGAAGAATTTGTGGATATCTACAGTGGACCGCGAAATTTACCGTTCAAGTCAAATTATAAATGACACAAGTCTACAAGAAAAATTGAGGACTGTTTTGTTTTTTGAGTAATTTTCATGCTCTTGGGTGTTTTGAGTCCGAAAATTACTTTAGTTTGGTCATAGAATGTGACGTTTTCTGACAATGTAGGTGTCATAATTTTAAAACGAATGTCGAAATAATTTTCCAAATTTTTTCTATATTTTACTCAAGATCCACGAAGAAAGAAATAATATATGGGTATTGTCAGCCCAAATTATTGGGTTCATAATTAATCTAGAACATCTAAGATCATAATCGGCATCACTTAGAAGACCGAACAGAGCCATCGGGGACCTCTCGGTCAAACAGAGAGGAAATTGTTTTGTTGAGTTTGAATATTGAAGGGATTTCCAAGGATAAATGCGATTATACTTCAGAATTGGCAAGCAAGAACAAAGTGGAAGTGATTATGTTTCAGAAGACTCACACTGCGACGGAAGAACATCTCCGCGAAAGAGGAAATATCGCAGATTATGTACTTTTTGATTATCTCCTTAGTCCTATTTATGGCCATCATTCAATCATATTGTACTTGTACAGAAGGGCATGTTGAGTGGTGTTTTCTATATTGGGTTCAAATTTATGATGTGTTAATATTTTTAAACCTCCTGGCGAAATCTGGCTCTTCAATTTCGATATCATTTTTCCCCGTCCTGATATCTATTGTGGTGACTTCAATTGCCATCACAATCAATGGAGTTATACAGAAAACAACAGGAGTAGTATTTCATTAGTTGAATGGACGGAAACAAATGATTTTAAACTTGTATGCGAACCGAAGGCAAAGGGCACTCTTCATTCTGTCGCATGGAATTGCGACTACAATCCTGAACTTTGTCTGGTTTCTAAGGACTCTGAATTATTTCCTCTACCTGTTCGTCGTAAAGTACTTTCAGATTTTCCTCACAGTCAACACAGGCTAGTTATTATTTCGTGAGGTTTTCAATTCACATTTGCAAATTCATTAGAAAACCCAAGATGGAATTTCAAAAAAGCTTGTTGGAATGATTTCACTAAACAGGTAGATAGTGATACGAGATGGATTCCCCCTTGAGTAGAAATTATTAACGGTTCATAGGAGTTGTCATAAATGCTGCTAAAAAACATATTCCCAGAGGCTTTCGAAATGATTATATACCTGGGTGGTCAGAGAAATCAAATGATTTTATAAGGATTATCAGCAAATTCCTTCCAGAGGCAAAGCCGTTGCACTCCTCAGTTCTTTGAATGATAGCAGAAAGAATAAATATAATGAGTTGATGAATAGTATGAATTTTTGTCATTCTAGTAGAAGTTCCCAGAAGTTGTTGAGGAAATTAGGCAATGCTGATACCGTTTCAAAAACTCCGTCTAATATGAATCCTAATTCTGTAGTATCTAGGCTTGTTAATGTCTCTAAAAGTGTGAAGATTGGTAGATATGAAAGGAATAAAATGAAGAGAATCTTACATAAAAAGAGGAGGCATGCTATCACGGTAGAGGATTTATCGAATCCTTTCGAGGAAGAAGAGCTCAAATCTGCAATAAAATCTACTAAAGTTCTTAAATTGACATATTCAGCTCAGGTAGTATTCCCGTTGAATTTTGAAAGGGTAAAGTTCTCAAACTTGGTAAAAATCCAGAACATTCTAGTAGTTATCGACCTATCAGCTTTCTTTCTGTTTCTTTCAAAATTTTAGAAAGACTTCTTTATCATAGGTTAGAATCAATCATTGACAGAGCTTTGTCCACTTTTCAGGGAAGTTTTCGAAAAAAATGGAATTGTTCTGATCAGGTTTCAGGTTTATCCACTTTCATTGAGACAGGATTTCAGGGTAAACTTAAAATAGGCGCTGTATTTGTAGATCTCTCTTCGGCATGTCACACAGTTTGGAAGGATGGTATAGTTTATAAACTCTTTGAAGTAGTTCAATGTGGAAAAATTATGAAGTTGATTGAAAATATTTTACCTGATAGAAGACTTCTAGTTTTTATCGGTGAGAAGAGCAGTATATTTTACACTCTAACTGATGGCCTACCTCAGGGATCTGTTCTTGCACCTCTTCTGTTCAATTTATAGATGTCTTACATCCCTGAAACTTCCTCTATAAAATTTGTTTATGCTGATGATATTGCTTTGGTTTTTCGACACTATGACTTCTAAATAATTGGTACTCTTTATGTACACACGACACTAACACAACATAAACAAACAAGCTCTTGCTTAGCGACAGGGAAACGAGTTTTTTCCTCAGGTTCTTTCACTCGTTTATTGAATCATATACAAGATAGTATGGTTCCCCTGTTACATTTCTTGAGGTCACTCTTGTGTTTTTTCTGATACACACAAAATTATGGATATAAGCATTTATTGTAAATACAATTATTCAAATTTTGTAAATACTCTCTTTCGAAAAAAAAAAAAAATATATATATATATATATATATATATATATATATATATATATATATATATATATATATATATATATATATATATATATATATATATATATATATATATATATATATATATATATATATATATATATATATATATATATATATATATATATATATATATATATATATATATATATATATATATATATATATATATATATATATATATATATATATATATATATATATATATATATATTTTCGAAAAGAGATTTATTTACAAAATTTGAATAATTGTTTTTACAATAAATGCTTATATCCATATATATATATATATATATATATATATATATATATATAAATATAATTGAGCGAACACTGACTTCCGATTTAGAAGTTCTGAACATTTTATTCAAAAATGACGTTTATATCCAAATCCTTCGAAAACTGAGGTTTCTTATTTTCATCTGAATAATCATGAGAAGGATATGCAACTAAGAGTATTCTTCAATCTATCACTATTATTATTATCTGCGATTTACTGCTTTAGCTTTAGTATATTCAGCAGCAGAATATTGCTGTCAGGTGTGGTTGAATTAAATGGATGTATCAGTTCAACTTCTACCCCACGGCTTCCGGTTATTTGTAATATAGTTCCTTTCCATATTCGCAGGAAATTAGCTCTTGAATCATCTTGGGATAAGCATCACTCATTTCCAGAAGTTGTTCAGATATTACACGACGTTCAAAATCCACCTAACCTGAGATTGACATATAGGAAACCTATTTGATCGTTTGACTTTTTGCGTACACGGGCGAAGGCTGTTGATCTTTGGAAAACTGAATGGCAGGAAGTTGATGTTTTCAATGAAGTTCTCATAGAGGATTCTTCCAAAAGGGTTGCAGATTTCGATATAAGTAGGTGAAATTGGTGTACATTAAATCGTCTCAGGACAGGACATGGTCGTGGTAATAGTATGTTGTTCAAATGGAATACTGTAGAAAGTCCAGCATGTGAATGTGGCGCAGCTGAAGAAGAAGATATTTAGTCTTCGCTATCCTGTTTACCATTTTACGGGTGGTTTTCAAGAAATTTATTCCGTTTCAAATAATTTCATTAACTGGGTAGCGAACTTCAAGTCTATTTGGGAGATTAGTTCTTAATCTTGAGGTTATTATGGGCTACACCCCCGAATAGTGTATGAGATGTTTCCTGTTAAAAAACAGAGGAGCATTAGTTGAGTTCTTAGATAAGGCTAGGACTGCTCCCCCTTAGGGCTTTATTCCCATTTAAGAGTTAGGTATGTTTGATGAACTATTTCTCTGCTGGTTTTCTTTTTTCATTGTTACTGATTTTTCCTGTCCCAAACCCCCTTCCTTTCCATCCTTGTCTTCCTGAAGACGTTCTGGAAATCATGGAGTGCAAGATGAGAATAAAAGAATGAAGCTGCTAAGCAGAAAAATTTTTGATACTCTTTTTGTACACACGACACTAACACAACATAAACAGACAAGCTATTGCTAGGGCAATTGCGTCAGGGAAACGAGTTCTTTCCAAGGGTTTTTAACTCGTTTGTTGAATCGTACGCAAGATAGTATGGCACTGAACATATTTTTTTCTGCCAGTGAGACTCCTTTTGATACATCTCCGTGTGTGGGAAGCATCTGGAAGGTCCCTCTGAGGCGTCCCACAGTAATCTGCTATCATTGAGACGGTCCATCTTCCTTGATCGTCTACTCACGATATCTAAACCAAGACAAAGGCACTCCTGGCAAAACCAAGTTTCTTTTTTTAAGCCTTGATCTGACCAACTTAGCAGCGTTTTTGTGAAGATTCAAGTTTTTTACCAAATCATTTAGCTGGCCCTGAGAGAACAATTTCGAACTGCTCCCATCTTTAAATTCAAAAGTTGATTTGTCATCGGGTTCAGATTCAGCACCATCTTCGTCAGAACTAGGAATCTCTTCCAAGGTAGCGGGGGCCTTGGGCACTGAAGGATGAGACTAGTAGCTGATTGCAGATTGGGGTATGATATAGACTGCTTCAGTTTTGAATTATCATCTTTTTTATTACAAAAGCACCAATCATTACTATGGTTCTTTTGCTCGTGCCATACTATAAAAATTGCATATCGGAAAGCTTTTTTCCTGCCCGTAAACCGATTTCTAAGGGGTTCTACACATCGTTTGCAGACTTTATCAGGATCCCAAACTTTATCTTGATCTCCAAGTTTTAAACCCGAATACTCGAAGTATACTTTTTTCCGTCCGTAAAATTAAGTTGCTAAGGTCTTCTTTCATGATAATCAGTCTCCCTGTACCCACGGATCATTCTGGAAACAGTTGAATTGAACACCCCAAGTCTTTCGTCCATTCTTATATGAGTCCTACCTAGGTCAACTAACAATACTGCTTGTACATTCAGCCGGGGTCGTGCTTGACGTTGCATTATTACCGAAAATTAAAATTTTCAAGAAAAACAGACGTTACTCCCGAATTGATCAATAACTGTTGTTATAAATATGTATTGTTCCCTTACTAATTCTCAATTTATTTCTTTTATTCTTTTCTCATGAGAGGAATATGAGCTGAAAAACATCGAATTTTGTAGGCATATGTCCATACATATCCGGAAAAAAACTATGTATTAATAAATAGTTGTCTACTAGGAATGAAATTGAGGATATTGAAGATGTGCGTTAATTTTAAGCGCATTGTACATTTATTTGAGCTGAAACATTATTACTCTTTGCTCATGAGAAGATCATTTGGCGATTCTCTTCAAATATTCTCAGCCAAATTTTCTTTGATTCATTACTAAAATTCCGAGTAAAAAAGGGTGATACTTTGACACGGAAGAGTCAAGAAAATGAACTGAGTTCCAAAGTTTTTTTGTTTGCTACTTTATATGACTTCTTTAAAGTTTTTTGTAGTTTACATTTCATCATTTTCACGTTCAGAGCTTTCAATATAATTGGTGTTTATATAGTCACGTTCAGATCAGCAAACCAATGCTCCACAAATTCTTTACCTGGATCAGACTCCGGATAACACTTATCAGAAAGCAAAGATAAATCAATACACATGACATCATGGTTTTACCATAACGAAGTTAATTAAAGCGTGAGTTGGTTTAAGGATTGGATGGTATAGCAGTGCTTTCTGACAAGATCTGGTTATAAAGTGAAAATAATTGGTATCTAACCTGGCATAGAGTCGTGACGACTATAGACATGCTGAGATTCACGGTTTAGGCGCTAATAAGTCCATGACAGTTAACAGAAAATTATCCTTGTGTTTTCTGGTCATACACTGAATACACACATTCACTGTAAACGAATGAACTAGAGATATAGTTGTCTTTATTTAATCAAACATACAAATGTGGAACTTCAACAATAAATTATTCACAAAAGAAGAAGCTAACATTTCAGGCTCGATTTTTTAGATACTAAACTACAAAATGCTAGAATGTCATCGATTGGCTACAAATCCAAATAGCATTTTTTGGACAGATAAATGAAAATGTCATAAATACATTCTCAAATTGAAATCTAATATCGCATTCAGACCAGAAAATGATTTGTCATCACTCTCATTTAATGCTGAAAATTCTGTAGAGAATTTAAACATACTGGAATAATTTCTACATAGGCCAGACTGGTCGTCCCTCTCAAAACAAAAGATGAAGAACATCAAACTTCATTCCTCGAAAATGAACGAGATTCAATATTTGCTTACCATTGCATCCAAAATGGCCACTCTTTTTCTTGTATTGATACATTCAAAGTTCTACACATTGACAATATAACCGATATCCTCAATTCTCTTGATCTCTTTTGTTTCGATCCAGATGATTTCCGTTTACAGGTCTCAGCACCCTTAGACAACTCCGATCACAAACTTGTTCCTGCTACTGGTTACTTACAGTGGTACAGCCACGCAATAAAGACCCAACGTCTTCCAGAAAGATATAGCATACAACCGAGCCATCTGAGGTGAGCTGACCGACTTTTCTCCTCTTTTCTTTATAATGACGTCTGTTTCTCCGATCCTAACATCAGTGCGTGCACTGAATCCGTCACTGAAGTTATTCTTGCAGGTATGGGCTCTACATTCCAAAGTTCACAAAAAAAAACATGGTTTTCTAAAAACTGTCAAACAGATGTTACAGTTAAAAACAGAGATTATTAAAACTGGAAGAAAATCCAACAGATGTATATATATATATATATATATATATATATATATATATATATATATATATATATATATATATATATATATATATCTTTTGAAAAGAGAGGATTTACAAAAATCTTAATAATTGTATTTACAATAAATGCTTATATCTATCATTTTGGTGTATGTCAGAAGAAAAAAAAACGCGTGTGAGAAGAAGACTGAACCTGGCCATCCAACAGATAATACTAAAGCTGAATATATTTGCGTTTCAGGAACATTTGTAACTCAACAATTGATAAATGAAAACCTACTTCAATGAAGGAATTTCGAATAGACTCTTGAAGCAGACCACTGGTATTCGTCAGTTCTAGTCTAGGACGAAGGCAGTCATCATTAACTGAAGCAAAGGCGGATCTTTCCGCAAAATGTTTTCGCAAAATTCTGTTCTAGATACATCAAACGCAGTGCCACGAAGCATCCCACATGTTCAATCGAATAGGTCTGAATTAAAATTTAGAGTGCGTACGGTAAAGCGCGTTCTTCAACAACTGAACTGTGAGGAAGCTATGGGTCTTGATGGAATACCACCAATTGATCTCCTCAATAGTCTGTTTCAGATTTCGTATGAGAGCCATACGTTTGCAGAGTGTTGGAAAGTTGCGAGAGTACAATCGATCCCAAAGAAATGTCTACCCCAAAATTATCGTCCAATCGCATTGTTGCCCATTATAACGAAAATTTTGGTAGGAGTAATCAACGATGAGCTCATGAAATATCTCGAGTTACAGGGTATCATCAGTGATGGACTATACAGATTCCTCAGACAACAATCAACTGCAACCTTATTGCATACGTTACGCATTTGTGAACATCGACCATCAATGACCACAAGGTTTGAAACGCATCCTTGATGAATAAACTGATGGCATATAGACTTCCCGAAAAATTGTGTGGTTGGATTAGTAATTTTCTGTTCATTAGATTGATTCAGGTGTTACTTGATGGTGTTTAAGTTGATCAGGTTAATGCAGGAGTTTGCCAAAGCTCCATACTTTGAACAACTCTCTTGGGTTTACGGACGACAGTACTCTGGTGTCCTCAATTTTTAATCAGCCTACTATAACTGCTGAGGAGACACACCGACAAAGATGCCAACAGAGCATGTCACTGAATTCAGACTCGAAGAAGATATCAGAGTGGAGTAGATTACTTTCCTAGATTGGCTCTTTCTTGTCAGATAGATCCTTCCGTGTGAGGGTCGGTGGCGAATATTCCTCTGGAGAGTGGTCTGTTACTAGTGGTGTTCCACAGGGCTTCATTCTTGGACCCATACTTTTCCTTCTTTATGCTTTCGACCTGCCTTTATCGATCAACTCCAAATATGCCCTCTTTGCCGACGACATCGAACTTTACAATTTCCCTATATTTGATGTTACACCCTTCAGGAATATTTGATCAAAATCTGCAAGTGGTCACGTGATTGGTTGATCCCACTGAAAAGTGTGTTGTTCTGCATATTGGAAAGACTTATCCAAACCTTGATTGCACCATTGAAGGCCACACTCTACAAAGTGTTTCACGACACGTCGACCTCGGATTGACTGTCACAAACAACCTCACCTGGTCAGAACATACTGCAAATGTTGCCTCCAAAGCTCGGAGAACTACATACATGCCTGAACGAAGTTTTGGTGGCTGTCACTTGAGAACTGCCAAGGTACTGTATCAAACATATGTCCATCCAATCCTAAAGTACGCGGGGCCAGCCTGGTGGATAACATTAAGGGGCGATGAAGTCATTTTTGAGTCGGTGCAACGGTGGAATACACGAATTCCCTTTGGGTTGCCCAGATTATCCTACCCAGCTCTTAATGTTTGGAATTTCCACCTTCATGGATCGGCGTACCGTAGGCGACATGATTTTCACTTACCTATCTCTGAGAGGAGTTCTGGGAGCTGAAACTCGCGATCTGTTCTCGTTAAATGAAAGTAATTTGCGCGGGCACTCGTATAAGCTGAGAAAAGAAAACTTCAAGAAAAGCCAATGACAGAACTTCTTTTCCAACAGAGTGTTTGTAATGTGGAATCGTCTGCCTAGTTCGGTAGTGAATGCTGATACTGGTAACCAGTTCAAGAATAGATTTGATGTGTGGATAAAATCACGCTGATTTTCCTCTTTTCTTGATAGTGCTTTTTTGTTACTCTTTAGCTCCTTTTCAATATGTACAATATATTAAATTGTATGATTTTTGAGTTTATAGGTTTAAACCTCTACTCTAAGGTGTGATTATTAATAAAATCAATAAATTAATAAAATTTTCCAGAAAAGACACTGCTATAGAACCTTCTTTAATCATACAAGGACATCGAATTTCCCCAGAAATTTTTCTTTCATGGTTAAGCACTTCTTCACGCCAACACAGTTGATGATTTTATACTAAGCACAGTTGCGACCTGGTCTAGAATACTGTTTCCATGTGTGGAGCTCCGCTTCTAAAGATTTATTACATATATTGGATAGTGTCCTAAAGGGAGCAGTGCGCATCACCCGGAAAGCAGGCTCAGGTCTTGCTCAAAGAAGTCGGGTTG
Organism: Cryptolaemus montrouzieri; assembly: GCA_013387265.2. Classification (NCBI taxonomy): domain Eukaryota; kingdom Metazoa; phylum Arthropoda; class Insecta; order Coleoptera; family Coccinellidae; genus Cryptolaemus; species Cryptolaemus montrouzieri. The sequence goes on from JABFTP020000001.1 coordinate 62,565,270, forward strand.
CTGATCTTTTTCTTTCCTACTGGTACTCCTATGGTAAATGCTCTAAAAGGCTTGTTTCCAGAAAGAATTCAGTTCCAAGGAAAAATCAGGCTCGCGAAAAACTTTCATCAGCGGACGGTCAAACTAGCTTCACTACGTTTGTTTTGCGTACAGGCTAGTATGCTGTGGAACTCGCTTTCATCCAACATCTTTCCGATGACTTTACCCTCTTAAGGAAGCGAGTGAACGCACACATTAAATCATCTTGGGGGGCCACATCTCTGGCATGACAGGTATTACCTCCTCCCAAGGGTTGAGAATAGAAAAAAATCTTTCCCCAAAGGATAGAAGACTGAATAATCTTGAATCAGTTAAAATATTCAATTCATTTTTATTGAGATTTATGACCAGACTGATCTACGTATCTCTCAAATTTTCGATATATCAAAAATTAACTCCCTTTCAATAGTTCATGAACTGCATACTTAATGTTTGGTGTTTACAGATCTAAATACATGCCTATTCTTATATATTTCTTGTCACTTTGTGCTTTGTTTTCTTACTGTCCGCGGTACAGTGCTCTATTAATTTAATTCATTTGTGGTAAAATATGAATTCCATTTATGTTTTGATCGTCAATCTTCGACCACTGAATTTCAACCAATATACCTGAACATAGCTAGTTGTAGAGACGGCTCTGCTCCACTTATCTCATTAAAATTGTTATTACCTGAATTTCAATTGTAACTAGATAAATGGTATTTTGCATATTCACTTAATTTCTAGGAAATGCGGTGCAGTAATGCGGAAAATTCAATATTTCATATTTCTCGGCTGTTTATAAAACATTTCACGTTCCAACTACATGGGAAATTCTTCATATAAAATGCTGCTTGCTATTCTTTATTCACCCAATTCAGGAAGGTGGGATACATTAATCTTCAGGCAAAGATTAATATTTCATGACAGGAGCATAATAGTCCATGCGAATTACGGAATTGGGTCTATGTAGAGGTAAGCTAGATTTTTGTGCATATGATACAATAATGATGTAGGGATTATCGAAAAATGATATGATATAATGAGAAGAAAAGTCGCAGAATGAACGAAAATGCAACGCAAAGATCTTCCACCTCAAAACGTATATTTACATTATTAGAATAAAGAAAATTAATTATATCAAATCATTAATTTTCATTATTCGTTTGGGGAGATCGTTAGAGATATACAGGGTTTTGATTGAATAAAACTATGACGTTCAAATTTTCACTATATTGAAAAACTAATGACAAAACACTGGGGCTTCTTTAGGTAAGTATTACAATTGAGAGAATGATGTACCTTATACCGGGTCACGCAAAAGTCATTAATAATATTAATAATTCATTTATTCTCGGTTTTTAGCAAAAACGATGGCACAGATCGATCTTTGATTTTTAGTACCTAACTTTTCATGCCCGTGTGGGGTTGCTAGTCCTCCTTCGGGCGCCTCCCCAGGTGACGCTTCCAAGATATGGGTGGAACCGGGGAAATGAAATACCCGGGGCGGACTAAAACTAGCACACAGCGTCTGAACCCAAATTTAGCGGCTGCAAACAGCGTCTGCATCCAGAGGGTCGGCTGATCTAAAACCAGAGAAGGCAACAGGAAACCACTCTGGATACTTATTTTCCCAGGAAATCACTATGAAGAGGAATCAACAAATGGCCTCTAGTCCCGGGCAGTCCTTTAATAGACAAGAGGTGCGAAGAATCCCCCGGCCCAAAGTAGTGAAGTCCAAAATTCGAATAGGGACATGGAACGTTAAAAGCCTGTTCGCCGCAACAAAATTAGACAACACCGTCCAAGAAATCAAAAGACTCAAGCTTCAGATACTCGGAATAAGTGAGTTAAGATAGCCAGGGAATGGAACATGTACCAACGAAAACGGTACCTTATACTACTCTGATGGTAATGAAAATGATAGAAACCTTAGAAATGGAGTTGGGATATTTGTAACTGCCAAATGTACCAAAAGGTCACCACCTTTGTACCAATATCCGATGAGTTAATGCTCATACAACTGCAAGAAAGACCTTTCAAAATTAATATAATCCAAGTGTATGCACCTACTGCAGAGAGAAAATACGATGATGAAGTAGAACTGCTTTATGGAGAAATTGACAAATTGCTGAAAACAACCAAAAATAACGACATCAATATTGTGCTGGTGGACTTCAATGCAAAGATTGGTCGAGGAAGGAGAGGAGACCTAGTCGGACAGTATGGATTAGGCAAGTCCAATGATCGCGGAGACAGACTCTACGAATTCTGCCAGAAGCAAAACATGGTAATATGTAACACCTGGTTTAAATTGCTATATCGTTGACTTTACACATGGAGATAGCCAGCTGATGAACCAAACAGCAAAACACCAATTAGAAATCAGATAGATTATTTTCTGCTTAATAAACGTTTCAGAAACTGCATTGAGAAGGTCACAACGTATTCTGGTGCAGACATAGGGTCAAACTACAACCCCCTAGTTGCCAATATTGAAGTTAACCTGAAAACTATTAAATGGAGAATACGAACAACTAAAATAGACACCACAAGAGTACAAGATAGCGAAACGGGGGACAAAAACACAGAAGATTGAAGCAGTAAACTTAATGCATTGACGAGATCCTCATCTAACAAGGTAGATATGCAATGGAATCGATTTATGAAGACGATCAATAAGGTATGCCTGCAGAACCTGAACACAACTATGAATATTGAAAAGAAGATATGGATGACAAAGGAAATCATTGAACTGATGGAAAAGAGACGTTTGGCAAAAAATTAGCCAACAACCTATAGACAACTGCATAACTCAATAAAAGGACAGATAAAATTGGCGAAAGAGAAATTGATCAAATAATTATGTGAGGAGATGGAGAACCGAGACTCTAAATACGACATTTTCAACATGCACAAGAAATTGGGAGAAGTAGCTGGAACAATTAAGTAACAATCACCACCGTAGATAACAGATGAAACAAATAACATATTTTTGAATAAAGCGGAGGAACATCGAATTTGGGAAAACTACTACACAGATTTATTCGGAGACGACAGACCTGAAATAGATATGGCAACAATGTCAGAAATACCGGAAATAATTAAATCAGAAGTAATACATGCTCTAGAGTTGGGTAAGAATAGAAGAGCAATTGGGCCAGACAACATTCTAATGGAGGTCCTAAAATTGATAAATAAAGAGAACATAGACCTCATTGTCGAACTTTTCAATACCATCTACGACAATATCCTAAACAATGCAAAGACTACAAGCTGATAAGTATTACAAGTCACTTGCTGAAAACATTCCTGCGAATAATCTTCTCCCGCATCAGAAACAAATCTGAACAAGACTTAAACGATAGCCAATTTTTGAAATTGGTTTGGAATAATAAAAGTTTATATTGGAACCATATATATATATATATATATATATATATATATATATATATATATATATATATATATATATATATATATATATATATATATATATATATATATATATATATATATATATATATATAATATATATATATGTCAATAAATAATAAAATAAATAAAACAGGGAAACCATACTTTCTTGCGTGAGATTCAATAAACGAGTGAAAAAACCTGAGGAAGAAACTCGTTTCCCTTTCGCTATTGCACTAGCAATAGCTTGTCTGTTTATGTTGTGTTAGTGCCGTGTGTACATAAAGAGTACCAAAGATATTTCTACTTAGTAGCTTCAATTCTCATCTTGCACTCCATAGTTTCCAGACGAAGACAAGAGTGAAAGGAAGGGGGTTTGTGGCAGGAATCTGTAACAATGAAAAAAGAAAACCAGCAGAAAAATATTTCAACAATCATACCTGACTCTTATATGTCTAAACACACTTGAATTTAAGAAAAGATTTTACTTAGCAAGCAAGGCCAAAAAAAGGACTAAGGAGATAATCAAAAAATACATAACCTGCGATATTTCCTCTTTCGCGGACATGTTCTTCCGTCGCAGTGTAAGTCTCCTGAAACATAATCAATTCCTTGCTCTTGCTTGCCAATTTTGAAGTATAATCTCGCAAAATCCCTTCAATATTCAAAGTCAACCAAATTATTTCCTCTCTGTTTGACCGAGAGAGCACCGATGGCTAGGTTCGGTCTTCTAAGTGATGCCGATTATGATCTATAGATGTTCTAGAATCATTATGAACCCAATAATTTGGGTTGACATCTCCCATATATTATTTCTCCGTTGTTCTTGTTTGATTTAAAGAAAAATTCGCAAAAAATTTTGACATTCGTTTTAAAAAAATATGACAAATGTCAATATTAGAATAGGAGATGGATTTTCGAGGGATATGAACATTAACAGAGGAGTTCGCCAGGGGTGTGTACTCTCACCCTTACTTTTCAGTCTATATGCAGACCAGATTTTCAAGGAAGCCATAGAAGAAACTGAAATAGGAGTGAAATTAAACGGAACACCAATCAACACCTTAAAATATGCCGACGATATGGTTTTACTAGCTGAAAATATAGAGGACCTCCAAGAACTACTGAACAAGATCAACAGCATCAGCCAGAAAATTGGTATAAATATGAATGTCAACAAGACCAAATTTATGGTATTCTGCAGACAAAGTCATAATGAAGCAGAATTACAACTGAACGGCAAACGGATTGAGCGCGTGAGACAATTTAAATATCTGGAAGCTTATATAGCAGAAGAGGTAAATCCAAACATATAAATGAAGTGCAGAATTGAGACAGCTCGTACCAACTTTATTAAAACGAGAACTTCGTTCTGCAACGACAATTTGAATCTTAAACTAACACAATGAATACTTAGATGCTATGTCTGGTCGGTACTGTTATATGGAGTAGAAGCTTGGACTCTAAAGGTCAACACATTGAATAAATTGGAAGCTTTTGAAATGTGGGATCATAGAAGATTGCTCAGAATACAGTGTACAGCTAGAAAAACTAACACAGAAGTCTTTAGAAGAGCAGAATGTGACCATGAGCTGTTAACACATATCAAATGTAGGAAGATTAGCTATCTTGGACACATATTACGTGGATCTAAGTTCAAACTACTACAGCTGATAATAAAAAGAAAGATAGAGGGACGTAGAGGAGTCGGAAGAAAACAGATATCCTGGCTTAAGAACATTCGAGATTGAACGGGAATACGACTGGCAGAACAACTCTTCAGAAAAGCGGAAGATTGGAATACCTTTGCAGAAAAGATTGCAAATGTCAGGGAGACCAAACACAGCATATGAAATAAAAGAAGAATTTTTTATGATAAATTGAATAGTTTAACTCAAACCCCGTAACCCACAGCCACCCTCACTTTCTATTTCGAAATAGCAACCTCCATCTTGTGATTGATTGTTCTTTCAGAGCTCTATAAAGTTTCCAGATAACTGTGCAGAAAATTCCAGAAAAAAACGATTGGTCTCTTAAATACGCGTTTTCAAAATGGCCAGCTCAGATTAATTTGAAACACAGTTTACCTGTGGTGAGTGTTTTTTTTTACTATTTCAAATCATAGCAATATACTCACAAAATATCTGTATGCACATGAATACTGCACACAAACAGGAACCGGTCGAATGAGCTTTCGCACAGTTTGCACAAGTCACAGATCTTGAACAATCCTCACTTCTGTGATGAAATCCATTGCATTTGATACACCTTGGGACGTATAAATTTTCGTACACCGGACATCTATTATATGTGTGTTTAAGAGTGTTCAAGACCTTTTTCGCAATAACATAATCATCAATATTATGCATGAAGTTTGATATTTCAACACCAAATGTTCAAGAGAGCAATCGCTTTTTGTTGGAATTTTTTGCACAGTTATTGAGAAGCTTCATAGAACTTTGAAAAATAGAAATCACAATATGGGTGTAGCCATATAATAATAAAATGTAAGTATCGTGAAAAGTTAGGGACACAAAATCAAAAATCGACTTGTGCGAGCGTTTTTGCTAAAAACCAACAATCACTGAATTAATAGTGTTACATAGGTTGCCTTTCAAATTTTGCGCCTCTGGCACTTTTACTGTTGACAGCTACCATCTGACAACTACGTCGTGTATTTTGACATTTTTTAACCTAAAATAACTTAATACACTTTGTAGTAGGAGTGAGTTTTGTTTATAGTCATTTGAAAAATTCAATTTGGACAAAAAATTGAATTACCACGTGAATATCTTCGTGCGATGGGTTTTTACGATTTTCGACCTGAATTATCTCGACAACAGTGCTGGGATCAACTTTTTCCACTTTTGCTGATGAAGCTCCACACTTGAAACGCTGGTATAACGAATTCTATCGGGGCCCTGCTACACTCAGTGACGAACTTCGTGAAGTCTTCGAAAATCAGTTCCTCTGACACAAACCATCGATGCAGTGCGCGATGATTGCCTTGTGACTTACCGAGCAATTTATACAACACTAAACATCAATTCACAGTGTACATTCAATGTTGCATGAAGAGTTGGCTGTCAAAAAAATTTTTTCGCGTTGGATCCCACACAATTTGACAATTGCTCAAAACAAGGTTCGTGCCGTTTGTTGCAAAGAAATGTTGAAAAAATTCGACCCCGGTGCTTCAAAAGTAGTTTACAAAATTATAACAGGCGACTCATCTTTGATATACCTGGTGGGGCAACTAAAAAAAAAAAGACTCAATAACTGCTAAACTATTCGTTTCTGGACAAAAATCAGAAACAGGTAAAATTTTTGTCTGAAAGGGGATATCTCTTAACACATTGTGATTTTATTTTACATCAACCCCCTTATGCAGGGGTGCACAAAATTGAATTTTTTGAATAGGGAAGATAGGTCGAGTGATACCTCTTTAGAAGCTCTTTTAATTCTCAACACAAACGTGTAATAATTTTTCAGTTTTGACATATTCGGAAGAAGATACAGGCTGGTTCATCAAAAAACGAGTTATTTTCAGTAATTGCAAAATCTGTCGATTTCGAATGAACATTCACCGAAATACTGTTGTATTTTGGGAAAAATATCTTCGAGCAGTATTGCTTTAGGTACACCCCTTCAGACACCCCCTCAGATTAGGGTGTCAACACTTCAAGTCTTGGAATTGATCAGTTAGTTTGAGTATTAACTCATTAGAGAGGTTTTAGAGTTTCTAGAACGTTGAAGATAAAATTTTTGCTTCATCTGCATTGTGATGAAGTTACATGGTGAATTAATAGGGAGCGATACAGTGTTTGTGAGGTCTGGTGATTTTGGATGGAGATTCAGAACACGTTTGTTTGGTTTTCAAATAATAGAGCTTATACATAAAATTACCTACATTTTGGTGTGTAGACAAAATTTGAAAATTCGAAAATTCAAAAAACAATTGAATTCATTATACCTGATACATTTTATAGGTCAACTTGGTATCAATCGAACAAATGTCTAAAGTGTTCGCCGCCAACTCCCAAACACAAATACAGATTTTACTCGAAACGTTCCCGGACATTACGTAGCATTTCAGGGGTTATACGATTACACTCTAATACAATGTCGTGAATCCACCAAATTTGCTTGATCAGTTTATAAATTTGAATCTTTAAGTGGCCTCATAAAAAAATCCAATGGTGACTCGTCGGGAGAACATGGGGGCCATTCTGTAGGGCCTCTTCTTCCGATCCATCGATAAGGAAATTCTCGATTTAGATATTATTGAACAGAAAGTTCAAACTGCGAGGGGGAGGGGGTACACCATCTGGCTGCAACAGAACATCCTCTTCTAAATAGCTAGGATTATTTTCCGAAATTTCAGTTAAGGCCAGATTGATTAGTTCTTCAAGTAGTTGGAGATACATTTCTCCAGATTTCTTGGTAAGAAAAATGACCCAATCAGACGATTCCCATAGATGCCAACCCAAACATTCAATTTTTCAGGATATGGGGTATGTACTCCACGAAAGACTTTGTAATTAGAGTCCGACCAGAACCGGCAGTTATGACGATTTACAGTGCCATTCAAAAAGAAAGTTTATTCATCCGAGAAGCGAATGTTGCAAAGAAAGTGGGGATTGTTTGCGATTAGCGCACCTATTATTTCACAGAATTGCACTCTGCGGTTGGAGTCATCCTCATTCAATTCCTGGGCCATCTTCATTTTATACGGATGGAATTTGTATTGATTGAAAACTCGTCCAATAGTCCTTCGACTCACACCGATTTCACTTTCCAATTTTCCTGTACTCAGGGCGGGATCAATCACTACATGCCCTTAGCAAAGCAGTTTCGATTCCCTCATTTCGTATGGGTCTATGGAATGCTCTCTTTTCCTATTCTAGACAGAGCCAGCTTCTCATACATGTTTGTCATAGCGTTCATTGAAAATAGCAGCTGTCCTATTTGCACAAGAATTATTGCTGAAAAAAATTTCAATAATTTCTACTCTTTCAGCTATTGAATAAACCACCATACTGGTATGGATGCAACCCGTGAGTTGAAAAGCAGTTAGATAAACAAACAAACTAATTCGAATTTCATTCATCAGATACAAGCAATCTGGAAAAAAACAAAAACTGCCGCATTTGTTATTGAGAAAACTGCATTACACCTGTGTGATTTCGGATTAATATTTTTTTCATTTCAACCTTGGATACCATGCTGTAGAGAATTTTCACATACGACGATCGGTTGCGTATGCGGTCGCGAGGCGTGCGGGCCATTAGCTTAGTGGTTGTCTTCATATGTCTGCGTTCCATCAGTCCACCAATGGGGAACATTTTTTGCGATTCAACCGATGCCACGGAGCGATCCTCGCTTCTTTGAAAAGAGGCTCTTATACTGTGTATGAATTTCACCATGATCCACCCTGTATCCTCATTGAAATGTAATCGGATTTGAAAATTCCTTCAATGTAATCAGATTATTCTAAATATCTATCCAATAAGCTATAACTCGGACTAACTGGTCTATTCGAAGATATGAGGGGTTAACACCCTCATCTGAGGGGGTTTCTGAGGGGGTGTAGTGGAAGCACCACTTCGTAAAAATATTTTCCCCAACATACAACAGTATTTCGGTGAATGTTCATTTGAAATCGACAGATTTCGCAATCACTGTCGATCTACCCTTATCTAACCTAACCCGTCTTTTGACGAACTAGCTTGTATCTTCTTCCGAATATGTCAAAACTCGAAAATTATTACACATTTGTGTTGAGAATCAAAAGAGTCCCTCAATGTATCACTCGACCTATCTTCCTTATTCAAAAAATTCAGTTTTGTGCACCCCTGCTTAGGGGTGGATGTAAAATAAAATCACTGAGTGTTAAAAGATGTCCCCCTTCAAACAAAAATTGACCTGTTTCTTCTTTCCAGAAACGAATAGTTTAGCAGTTATTGAGTCTTTTTCGTTTTAGTTGCCACACCCGGTATCTACCTATAGAGTTATCCGATCTAAAAGCTTTATTCAAATTATGAGATGAGAAAAATGGATTCATCACTATAAGTTAATATATTATATTTTGATTGATCTCTTTAGCACTAGGAGAAACCTCATAGATCGCATGTGGAAATTGATTACTAGGAAGCATACGGCCTATTAACTAGAATTATAACCATTATTGACTGCTATGAGTTTTATAATATTGAAATTTTTAAAGAACTTTTTGACACTGGTATCGTAGTGAGTCTGTGTACCATACTGTTATGAGGAGCTATTTATTGTTGATATGGTTGTGCGGAACAATTGTGAATAGTAATGTAGGATGCGATAGTTTATGGAAAATAGGAAATTGTTGTCAGTTTCCATTTCCAACTTTATATTAGCGTGAATTAAATTTATGAAGGAATCTAATTGCGTATTTGTCCCTATTAAACAACAATATATTGCATCCACATATCTGAACCAATAAATGTAGTTCTTGGACAGCGGATGAAAATGAACTATTTTCTCAATGATATCCATGAATATTCATAATATGGTTAGTGTAGAATGTTCGACATACTGCATATACCTAGGTTCGTCACCATTACTCTTTTTAGTTTTTGAAAGAAGCAACGTTATTTGGATTTTCCTCCTATTTATCTAAGTACCTGCTTCTACCAATGTTTCATTTAAGACACATCATCCTCTCAAATGTACTACTTATCTGAAGAAACCACAGTGTGGTGAAATGCGTGATAAGTTTGTCAATAAGTGAAAATTCGAACATCATCGTTCTTCTCAATCGAAAAATATTAATTTCCACCTTCAGCTATTTTAATCAATCAATCATAGAGTTGGGAAATTTTAAATTTTACTTTGACCTGACTAGACCTTCAACCGCTTTTTCAGTTTGCATTGATTTAACTAAATAAACTAATAATTCATTGCAGATTCTTGAAAATAATTTTGGAACACCCTATAGTGAAAAACTACGTGCAAAATTCCATCAGAACCATTGAAAAGCATAAAAACTTAGTTTCCGAAGTACTAAAGAAACGGAAATAGCAAATCTACTCTCACGGACTCTACTAACAAACTTATGGAATTCTTATGGAGTTGTAAAAAAGATTTACGCCCTGAACACGATATAACGCTATAAAAGGATATATCGAACAAGGCGCCCTTATAAGGGTCAGGCCTTCGATACATTGTCAGTATTTCTGTGTAGGACAACATTACCGAGGATATTGTGAATGTGAATGCTTTCTTACAAATGAATGAAGTGAATATTGTGTTGTTGGTGCTGAAAAATATTCTAAATATTCTTCAAGATACAATTTTATATAATTTGCTTACTGAATTATTGAAATGTCGATGGATTTAAACATTACAATACAACATTAAAATTGAATGAATTAAAGTTCTCGAGAACATCACTTGAAACATCTAACAGTATAAGTTTATAAAAAATGAGTGAATTCAAAATATGAAAATTGCATAAGTTTGAAAAATTAAGATTGAAGAAAAATTGTTTAAATGTTTTGGCATTTAATGCAGACAGTTCTGGATATTCAGAAACGGTCAAAAAGATTTTAAGGAGAATCATATTTCCAAAACTAAAATTCCTAATTCACGAAACATTAACATCTGCCAAAGAAAATATTTTGAATGTCATAATTTTTCATGTTGTCATAGTTCAATATTGGGTAAGTGATTATGAAAGATAACTTTCTTTGACTTTTTTTGGGATCCATTATGTTGCTGTACTAAAACATGTTTTCCATCACTTGGAAAACCGAATCTGTTCTTCAAGACCCTCCCAAGAAACTATTTTATTATGTTCAGTTTGACCATTGAAGGTACTTCGAAAGACAAGGGTGATTATGTTTCGAAATAATTATTTTACAAGAAACTAATACGGGAGCTAGTTTGGAGTGTTAGTAATTTGAACCACCCGCCTAAAATCGGAAATCATTTGACATCTATGCTAGGGTTAGAACTGGGCCTCCAACTACGATACGAGGCCCCAAACCTAATTCCCTGAGACGATATCGTATCGTTTCAGTGCTAATTTGCACTCTACTGTTCTGTCGAAACTGCATTTGAAAATGTCTAGTAGTAGCGAAACGTCGTCTCACCGGGGAAATTCTTGAATAACGATCAGGGGTCATCGTTGTTGCTCGAGGTCGTCTTACCTGGTCCCCTTGCTCCTGTATCTGCAGATACACCTGGGAACAGTTGAATGAGACACCCCAGGCCTTCGTCCTATTATTGAATGAGTCCAACCTAGGTTCGACTCATTCATCTAATACTACTGCTGCAGCACATTCTGCCGAGGGTCAAATTTCATAATTCGCGTTGCGTTATCATCGAAAAGAATAAACAACTGCTGTTATCAATATATGGAGGAACACGTGCGCCAAGAGAATATCGAATTATGGATATATGGCATATATCCAGACATATCCGGAAAAAACATGTTTCAATAACTAGTTGCCTGCCAACAAAGAGATTTGAAAAATTGAAATTGTGGGTTTTTTTTTGGCACAGTGTATAACAATTGACTTTATACTCATTCGGTGGAGATACATCCCCAGTGAATGCTCGCTGTAAGATGAAAATTACAGCACCATAACAAAAATCAATAAATTGGCGTTCGAGCTGGTCTTGAAAAAATTAATCATTTAGAAAGAGAAATATTCAAAGAACGCTGGACGAAATGTATTGTGTTGAAAGGTGATATATTTCACAGAATTATCAAACTGCTCTCGTATCGCACTAAGCCACTGGATTTAGGTTAACGATAGTTATGCTAAAATTTGATAAGAGGCACCCTCTATGTCCCAATAGGCAAAACTAAACTAAAAAGATACCCTTGTTAGAAACTCTAAGAATATTCAGAAAAGCAAGCAGCCATTCTCATAAACCTTGTTATACCAGATTCATGAATAACAACCCTCGTATAAGTACGATGCCTTCCTATAACGACAATGGATATCTGGACCCCCAAGGCCCCACCGAATGGTTTAAATCAACAAAGAGACAAGTTAAGATTGAGTTCACTATGAATGGTCTTTCGCAATAATGTAGAATCAATAACAACACAGGCGAGTTGAATGGGAAAGTTGTGTAATTCGCAAAGTGATCCGGCCCTAGAGAACTTAGTTCTAAATTTCCTGCTGTTCTGGATTCTGTTACAATGACGTCAACGTTGTTTTCCTCCAGGATATTCATTAATTAAAAAAGTCTACGACACTTAACAGAATTAGTGAGATGCCGATGTTACCCTACTCAAATTGAATCATAACTCAGTAGCTCGAGTAGAAAAGTTGAAATTCTCGTTTCGTTGGGGAAATTTAACATTTCTGCAAGATAATTCATGAAAGCGTTTGCTGTTGTATCTTAATTAGGATTAAGCGAAAATAAATTGGAATTACTGTTGAACTAGATTAGTTTCCATTAGCCATTAGAACTGGAAGGGGACATCTGTCTTATTATCAGTAGTACCATATTCCGACAAGTACCATTAAAGAATATGGAATGAATTTTGTCCTTCTTGATGCTCTGTTAAAATCAATGCAGGATGTTCCTAAATATTAAGTACTAATGAAATGGTGTGATTCTTTGGATAATTCTATGACAAAATATTTTAATAAACTTAGTTTTGCAAACATTTCGTAACGGATCTCCAAGCTGTTGATATTTCAATATATTTGTCAATTTTTTCCTACAGCTCCTATAACATCTCAAAACAAAAAGTTACTATATGCGAGATTTTGCAATGTGTAGACACATCGAAGAAAAATTATTCTTCAAGGGACGATATTCAACCTTCCGTAGAATGTTAAATATCCTCCCTTGAAGGAGCTAGTTTTCCGATCTACTCCTCATAATCAGTGGTACAGCACGGTCAGATGTCACGAATAGGAACAATGGACTGCAGTTTCGGTCTCGTTTGACCTCGTCAGCATTATCTACCCATTCGTAACACAAGGCTATGCCGTCACATACTCATCTCAATTCGTTCCAGCGAACGCAATAATGTAAATATTACTGCGCTTCTTCGATGAGTTCCTATAATTTTAAGATATTTACCTCAATATGAGTTATATGAATGCTCGTGAAATTTATTATGGTGCGCTGCTGATAAGTTTTTATTATTAGAGCTATAGAACCTTTCAAGAGTTATTGAGCTTAACTTTGTTAAGTACAGCAATAAATTACATTTTATCCTATGGTTATAGTAACAATTTTTAAAATATATGTATTCACAAGTGTATATTACACTAAGCTGAGAAATTAAAGACAATTCTCATACCTACGATATTAGGTTCTAACAATAAACACTTGATGTCCAAAGGTAAAAACAGCCCTATGTCTAACAGTTTTCTGATAACATTGTTCCTTTCATTATCGTGAAGTGAACATTGGAACACTATATGATTCAAAGTTTGAAACTTGTGTCCACAATTACTGATGGGACTGTCTATGATATTTTTCGAAAATAAAGATTTATTCAAATTAATGTGTCTCGACCGGCATCGGTTTATCACGACAATTATACTCCTTTCTAGGTACTTCCTAAAAAACATGAATTTTTTTCAGCTTTAAAAAATTTTTGAAATAAAATTTTCCTTTATTCCCCATTCTCAATTTAATTATTGAATTGGATGTTTCTACATATGCAGTATGCCTAAAACTTTCTCTCAGATCCTGATACGGAATGAGGTATTGTATGTCGTTGTTGGGTAGTTCAGTAGCTTTTTTTGTTCTCACTTATTCCCCTGTGTGATGGAATCCATACGAACTCTATTGTTGTTTTGAAACATTGTTTTCAGAATTCCCAAAGAGCTTTTCTTTAATTTTCAAAATGTAGCAATTAACATTAGAATTGAATCGAAAATTTTGCAGACTTTCCAACACACTCAGGGTATCAGTGAAAACGAAAAAGCCCTTTGATGCATTTTGTGTAGCAATCTCACAAGCATCTAGAATAGCGATACAATCCTCGGTGAAAACTGAGGTATACGAAGGAAGACTTCTACTCCTACTAATATCTAGTAAGTTCTAAATACCAAATTCGTTTTTCCATTTCATTCTGGTCCTGGTGATAATAATAATAATAATAATACGCAAAATTTATAGGAAAATTGGTAAGAACACAAAACTAAAGGTTCCTCCAAAACGCGGCCAATTTTAATAAGGGAAATAACAAAACTGCGACGAACAATAACAGAGAAATACCTGACGCACAGTGCTTGACCGATTATTAGTCATCACTATGGTCGAACCCCAAAGAACACAATAGAGATGCAGAATGGATCACGAATGAAAAAGAACGCCTTGATATCGAACATATGGACTTCGAAGGAATAACGGAGGAAGAAATCACAACAGTAGTTAGAGCGACCAACAATTGGAAGGCCACAGATATAGATAATATCCACAACTACTGGTACAAGAAGTTTGATAAGCTCCATGGGGCCCTAGCGAAACAGCTCACGTATGTTCTTCAACATCCCAAGAAAACACCCACTTTCCTAACACAAGGCTTAAGATATACGCAACCTAAGAGCGTTAAAACACAGGATCCTTCTCAATATAGGCCAATCACTTGCCTGCCAACACTCTACAAAATACTCACCTCATGCATATCCAATCGAATATACCAACACCTTGATGACAACAATATATTAGCAGAGGAGCAAAAAAGATGCAGAAAGAAACACCACGGGTGCAAGGAACAATTCATCATCGATTCTGTGATAATGAAACAGGCACGCGTAGGGCATCGGAATGTTCATTCAGCTTTTCTCGATTATCTGTAGGCATTCGATAGTACCGCCCATTCTTGGCTTGTTGAAGTATTTCAGATATACAAAATTCACCCAGTCCTGGTAGAATTCTTGAAGACAACAATGAAACACTGGCGCATGTCTCTGCAGGTCAACATGAACAATAAATCAATAAAACCGACGAGATATCCATACGTCTTGGAATTTTTCAAGGAGACTCTTTGAGTCCACTATGGTTCTGTTCAGCTATGAACCCATTGTCCTCAATGCTCAATAGAACAGGATACGGATTTAGGATAAAAACAGATAGGAAGTATTATACAGTCTGCCAGTTGTATATGGATGACATCAAATTATATGCTTCGAACAAGAAGCAATTGAATGATTTGCTGAAAACTGTCAGTGAGTTTTGGGCAGATGTTCATATGAAATTCGGGATTGAAAAATGTAAGACCCGGAACATTCAAAGAGGGAAAGCCATAGATGGTGAAACACAACTTCCAAACGGTGATATTATACAATGCATGAGGGATGGCGTAACATATAAATATCTAGGATACCAACAAGCCAGATTGCTTGACCGAAAACAATCAAAGGAAAAGATTCATTCAGAATACAGTCAGCGTCTGAAGACTGTGCTGAAATCAATGTTGAACTCGGGAATCTAGTCAAGGCAATTAACACCTACGCCATTCCAGTGTTGCTTTACTCATTTGGAATAATCTGATGGACCAAGACAGAACTGGGTGATATTCAAAGGCAGACCCGAACGATGCTAACAAAGTACAACAACCATCATCCAAAATCGTCTGTGACACGAACAACTTTGAAGCGGAAAGAAGGAGGACGCAGATTAATAGATATTGTTAATTTACACACCGAACAGATAAAAAATCTCAGAGAATTCTTCTTATCAAAAACTCTTCCTTCTGACCTCCATAGAGTGGTATCGTTGGCTGATAAGGGATATACACCTCTAAATCTTGCTACCAGAGATGATCTGCTGAATCCACCGTTCCTATCAGATACTGAAAAACAAGAGCAATGGTCAAGAAAGGAATTGCATGGACGACATCACCATGAGATTAATCAGCCACACATCGACAAAGAAGCCTCCAACAAATGGTTGATGAAAGGAGAACTATTCGCGGAAACAGAAAAGAGAGGGATTCCTTACGGCCATCCAAGACCAAATGATCGCTACAAACAACTACAAAAAATTTATTATGAAGGACGGAACATTACAAACAGCCAACTGGCCAATAAGGACTATCTTCACAGGCATATCAAGTGTGCAACATTATCCATCAGAAACTTGCACATAAGTACGGACTTCTGAATACCTTCCAGCCATATTACAAGTATCAAACGGCGTCCGTATTGGAAAATGACTCTATCAGATTATACTACGATAGGCCTATTATCACTGACAGAATGGTGACGAATAATAATCCGGACATAGTGGTGTATGATAAGAGAGCTAGAACAGCAATGCTGGTGGATGTCGCCATACTGAATAATAACAACGTGCTGAATAAGTTCCAGGAGAAAAAGTCCAAATACACAGACCTCGCTATTGAGATCAAGCAGATGTGGCACCTCGAGAAAATAGATATTTTTCCTGTCATCGTATCCTCCACTGGGTTAATACCCAAAACTTTGCATGATAGCCTTAAGAAATTAGAATTGCATAAGAATACCTATATAGCAATCCAAAAAGCTGTAATTCTTAATACATGTAGGATAGTTAGGAAATTTATGTCAAGTATATTGTAATCGAGCCTAACCCCTTTGATTGCTGAATCTGGGAAAGGTAAATTATATCCAGCTAACAGCTGAGATAGTGCATAAGTCCACGATAATAAATAATAGTATTAAAAATTTTATTTAGCTTAAGCTATTGATTTTTACCTTTTTCACAGAGCAATACAAAATTTTATTGAAATTTTTAAGAATCAATGATCTGCTCCTTTCATGCATGTTAGAAGCAAATTGAAGTAACCTTTTTTACATATACCCTATTTACAGTGAGGCTCAACTTATGTGACCATACAAATAAAAATCACCCCAATTTCTTGTGTCATCCTATATTATATTATTTATCTTATATTTTACATCCAATACCCTCTTATCAACATCCGATCTAATACTATTCAAATTGAAACATTCAATATTAATTTAACTGGTGTACGCCTAACATATTTCAGAATAATACGCATTGCTCTATTCTGAATTTCTTGTAAATTTTGCAATCGTTCCCGAGTAATAATGAATAACAAAGTTGAATAATAATAAACATGTGAAGCAATAAGTACCCTACTCTACCAAAACCAATGAATTTAGGTTTTATGACATTCAAAACTAAACTATTTTCCCACAGCCATTCATATAAAGAAAGAAGATCTTCAATCAATAGTGATAACATTCTTTTGAGATCATTGCCAACAATATAAACCATAGAATCATCTGCAAATGTTTTCATTCCACAATTTTCAACTACTTCATTATCATTAATATAAATAAAAAGGAATCTGTCTCAATACAATCAATTTCGAACACTATTCCAAAATATTTTACTTTCTGTGATCTTCTCGTCATATACGATTCGAACCACTCAAGAACTTCTCTCTTAAATCCAATTTTGAGAGAAGCTTTTAACATCAATATCACTGTACTTTTGAATAGATTGCACGCTATTGTTTTCGATATTTCAGTTGCCAAAACTAGAATTGAAATAAACTTTTTAATATACAAAAAATATCGCATACTAAGACGTTAATTGAACTCACTTCCTAAAACTAAAAATAGAAAGAGATCTCATAAACCCCATAATTTCACAACATAAATTTTTCGATTGATTCACAAATTCGATAAGCACACGAAACGAACAAATCAATTGAGGATGGGATAATTTTTACCAGAGCAGATAAAGGTAATATAGTAGTAGCATTAAACAAAGCCGACTATGTTTCTAAAACGGACTTTCTTAACTCTCAAAAATCTATCCAAAATCTTTTGATCCAACTAACCCTTTAATTCAACACGAAATATTATTGTTATTAGATATGTGTAATACAAAATTTCTCTGTTTTTAATTTTTCATTTTATTGTTCGGTCCAAGGCTTTATTAGCAGAAATTTCCATGGATAACTTAGAAACTACAATTCATAACAACCCTCTAGCTGAACTGTTTTTATATTGGTTCGGTATGTAGATGATATTATTATATAAAGTAAAACGAAATGGGACACTTTTACCACTTTTCCACAATTTATTTAATAATCACGACCGGTTTCGACCCTACGGTCATTTTCAGGTGAATAACAATATAATACATGAGTAGGCAAGTACAAGTACAGAATGAAATTCATCCTAAATATTGAGTAGTGGGGATCCATTATGCTCTAGTTGGCTGTTGAGGGTAATGAATTGTGGATTTTTACATAGTTTGTTAATTTCGAAGAAATTCATCTCCCTCCATTTGTTATATTTATGAAGGATTTTAAGATTGTTCAATGATATCGAGTGATTAGTTGATTTTATATGTTCAAATATTGGCGAATTTTTATCTGAGGAAATATGTTCCTTGAATCTAGCTTCAAAACTTCTACCTGTTTGTCCGACATAGGCTACCTGACATTCATTGCATTCGATTTGATGAATTTCTGATTGCTTGAATTTATCGTTCTTCTGTTTGGCATTGAATAATAATCTGCCCAAGTTGGGTCCGCTTGAGAATAAAGTAGTTATGTTCAATTTGGAAAAGTAGTTACTGATTTTGTTAAAGAGTTCGTCGGTGTATCTGAGACTAGTGTATCTTTTTTCTGGGGTTTCTAAGATACTATAAAGTAATTGAGAGGTAATACGTTGTTCTTTGCGTTTAATGATTCTATTTAGAAAATGTTGTGGTATGTTGTTATTTGAGGCAATTTTTCTGATGACATTAAGTTCAGTTTGAAAATTTTGTTTCTGTCGAAAGGGGAAGAGAGTGAGCTCTATGAATCATGGAGTTATATGCTGCTAGTTTGTGGCTTAAATAACTGAACGAGTCTATTGGAATCGATGCGTCTGTGAATGTTTCCTTTCTATAAATTTTATAAGTTAGTTGGTTATTTGAATTTGTAATGGTTAAGTCGAGGAAATTAATTGAGTTATTGTTTTCTAATTCAGAAATGAAGCTGATGCGGCAATGTATTATATTCAGGAAATTTAAAAATTGCTGAATTTGTCTGTTTGAACCACGAAAACCAACTAAATTGTCATCTACATATCTGTACCAGAAAGTAATGTGTTTTTAGCGAAATCTGTGTTTAATATTGAGTTTTTCTCTAAATTATTCATGAAAATGTCAGCTAGTAGAGGGCTAAGAGGTGAACCCATTGGAAGACCTGAATTTTGTTTAAAGGATTTAGATTGAAATTGAAAGTAACTTTGAAATAGGCATATTTGAAGAAGATTGCTAAATTCATTAGTGATATATTCTTGACATCGAAAGAGACTTACTAAAAATCTTGAGAGATTGTGAGATTTGAAAGTTTATGTATGAGATCTACAAAATTAGAGATAGTGTATTGTGCTTGGAAATTCGAGAGGTCTAGAAAGTTTTGATTCAAGAATTTTGCTAGTTTACTTGATGGTGTGTTTATATATGACAATACAGGTCGTGCAGACTTATTTTTCTTATGTAGTCTCTTGTTCAAATATGCATATTTCAAAGTAACTTTCAATTTCAATCTAAATTTTTAAACAAAATTAAAGTCTTCCAATGGATTCACCTCTAAGCCCTCTACTAGTTGAGATTTTCATGAATAATTTAGAGAAAGTCAATATAAAACACAAATTTCGCTAAAAACACATTACTTTTGGTATAGATATGTAGATGACATTTTAGTTGGTTTTCGTGGTTCAAACAGACAAATTCAGTAATTTTTAAATTTCCTGAATAAAATACATTGCCGTATCAGCTTCACTTCTGAATTTGAAAATAATAACTCAATTAATTTCCTCGACTTAACCATTTTAAATTAAAATAACCAACTCATTTATAACATTTACAGAAAGGAAACATTCACAGACGCACCGATTCCAATGGACTCGTTCAGTCATTTAAGCCACAAACTAGCTGCATATAACTCCATGATTCATAGAGCTTACTCTGTTCCCCTTTCGACAGAAAAAAATTTTCAAACTGAACTTATTATCATCAGAAAAATTGTCTCAAATAACAACATACCACAACATTTTCTAAATACAATCATTAAACTCAAAGAACAACGTATTACCTCTCAATTACTATATACCATCGTGGAAACCCCGGAAAAAAATACACTAGTCTCAGATACACCGGTGAACTCTCTAACAAAATCAGTAACTACTTTTCCAAATTGAACATAATAACTTTAGTCTCAAGCGGCCCCAACTTAAGCAGATTATCATTCAATGCCAAACAAAAGAACGATAAATTCAAGCAATCGGGAATTTATCAAATCAAATGCAATGAATGTCAGGTAGCCTATGTCGGACAAACAGGAAGAACTTTTGAAGCTAGATTCGAGGAACATATTTCTTCAAATAAAAATTCGTCAATATTTGAACACAAAATCAACTAACCACTCGATATCATTGAACAATCTTAAAATCCTTCATAAATGTAACAAAGAGAGAGAGATGAATTTGTTGGAAATTTTGGAGATTAACATACTATGTAAAAATCCACAATTTATTACCCTCAACAACTAACTAGAGCATAATGGATCCTCACTACTCAATACTTAGGATAAATTTCATTCTGTACTTGTACTTGCCTACTCATGTATTATATTGTTATTCACTTGAAAATGACCGTAGGGTCGAAACCGGTCGTGATTATGGAATGAACTGTGGAAAAGTGATAAAAGTGTCTCATTTCGTTTTACTTTAAAAATGAATTTCCATAAAACAAATAAATCATCAATACTATCAATATTATTATATGTTTTACTAGTACTGAATGTCAGCTAAAAAATGAAACTCACTTCTGAACTTCAACAGAACGATTCAATCAATTTGTTAGATTTAACTATCACCAAATTAAATAACAGATACGATTTCTCTCTTTCATAAACCTTCTCATCGGGACATCGTAATTCACAATACGTCGTTTCATCCTGTTCAACATTTAATGGCAGCTTTTCACAACAAGATCCACAGATTATTGAATGTTCCTTCTTCTTCTCGGAGTTTCAATAAAAAACTTTGTATCATAAAGAAATAGCTCTTTATAATGGTTACAATCCAAATATTATAATTGAATTATTTAGGAAAAATTGAACTAAAGGCAAAAGAATTCATGTACCGAAAATCTAAAGATAAACAGATATAGTTACCTCACGTACGTTAGGAAACTTAGCCATAATTTAATAATAATAATAATAATAACATTTACTGGAAAAGTTCCGGTCACACATCTCACTCCAAAACAATAATAAACTATCCAGACACATCAAAAATAATTAAAGTAAAATAGATAAAGGAAAGAAATCTGTTGTATACAAACTTAGATGCGGTAATTGTAGTAAGATGTATATTGGTAGAATCTACAGAAATTTCAATATTAGATTCAATGAACATTATTTTAGTTTCACAAATAGAGAAAACAAATTCTAACTACGCGAACCATTCAATTGAAGAAAATCATAATTTCATCCAAAATTTCAAAATCTGACATTCATTCAATAGACTTGAGATTAATTTTTGGGAATCTTTGAAACCAATAAATATAAAATTTCCAACATACTATTGGACGAACAGGTAGATTTTCCTTCACTTAATTGGTTACCAATTGAGTCATTCAGATATTAGTTATGTGAAAGGTAATTTCACTCACTTTCAACCCAATGTTATAGATCATAAATAAATTGCTGTAAGTTTAGTTTTCATTCTGTATCTGTTCTGTGTCGTCGAAACGCGTTACGAATATAGTATATAAGTGCAAATCAATCTTTCTTAGATTTATCAATTGAAAACAAGAAGTATTCCAATCGAGCCAGTCTTTGAAGTATTATAAAAGTAGTCAAATTTCGAAACACTCCTTGAAATCTTCAATTCCGCTAAATATATTCAATATCAACAGGCTAGTAAATATCAACATAACTCGTCCAATTTTCGATGAATATTTTCACAATCATTTCTTCCTCAGCAGCAAACCGCCCAGTACCAAATTGTATAGTTTATTTGATATATTATGTTTTGTGAAGTTTTCAAAATGTTGATTTTTGTTTATTCTGTAATTAATTGAGCATAATTCACCCTTGACCGCATTGCTTATATTAATATTGATTTGAATTATCTCTTACAACCATTTCGATTTGTGAGAACATTTCTGTCTATATTTAATAAATTATTCATACTTCTTCACCAATAAAAGTATTTACTAGGTCTTAGGAACCGTTCCTGTATCGATCACAAACTACAAAAGACTACTGAAAATCAATTTTCAGTCGGTTAGTTTGACAGGAAGCTATTAGAGAGATAATAAAACTTTCCAATAACTGGTTCATAAGGAAAGGAAAGTAGGACATAATGATATGAAATAAATTGGGTTAAGGGGATATAGTCAACCTGTTCATTTAAAAACTCCATTTATAATCCAGTTGACAGGTAGGAGTTTATTCAGTCAAATGTCTACCCGTCTACTAGCAATTTCTTAATCAAAATTTCCGCTTATGCTTTTTGTCAAATTTCTATATTGCTATATTTAGTTTGTTTATGGCTGCTGTTGTTGGTTCACCTTGAATGCGATTTTTGAAACAAAAGTTTACATCAAATTTCGTGTTTTCTAAGAAATTTCTTGAGTGGAATTATTGAAGATGTTGGTTTAAACATGCAGTTCCGCAGTTCTATCGATAACACGAATAAATGAATGGTCTTGTCACCCCCAACACGTAAGGAAATCATTAAAATAGTGTCTAGACTAAATAATAAAACCTCTCGTAGCAAATATGAATGAACAGTGCCCCTTCTAAAGGGGTACATCAAATGTCTGAAACTGAATCATTGTGTTTTGTGCTGGGCTACTTTCCACGTCAGTTGATACAAGCCAGTGTGATACCAATACATAAAGAAGAAGTACCTAGCTTATGTGGTAGCTACAGCCGTATTTCAACCCATCAAGGTTGAGGAAGCTCAAATTAACTGAATTGAACTTATAGAGGTTGTGCAATTTGTAATGGATACTATTGAGGACATGGTTAAGGCTTTGCTTTCGTATCTGGCCTTTAACTGCGTCATTAACAAAAAACAACTTGCGAAATTAAAATATATTGACATCAGGGGTCTAGTTTCCATGAGATAACAATATAACAGGTGTCCAGTCGGACATCATAGCGATAATTGGCCGTACTCAGAATCAGGTGGAACTGAGTACATCTAATGAGTGAATCTCGATCTCCTCCGACAGTCGGGAAACTCTGGGAGCTGTGGGCGCACACAAAAATACTTCTAAGGTGGTCTGGGAGTGCATTCAGGCAATGGAACAACTACATCAGTCTCCTCTGGGTTCCTGGCCACACTGGGATCAGAGAAATTGAGATTTTTGATAGGCTGGTCTATCTAGTAGCTAAAAATACACTAACAGAACCAAGGCCTGCGGTCGGGATCTCAGCCTATGCTGCTAAGGCAAGGCTGGGGACTGACTAGCGGAACTACATTGGGAAATGCTAGAAATGAGTGATCTGCAGAAGATACTCCGTCACACTTTTAGAGACCTCTTTGTGAAGATTAGGCCGAGGATGTCGTTACAAGGAAAGGAGGGACAAAGAGCCACAAGCCCAGGTGTTGATATGCATGACGGCCTCTTGATATAATCCCTACTAAGAGTTAACTATTTGGTGCTTGTAGTGAGAAATTCCAATTATTATCAAGGGTTTAGCCTATTGAATCATATATCCAACAATACTTGCGATGTCCCACAGTATTCTATATTATTACCTATTTTGGTCATCACTTTCATTGACAAACTGTTTTATATCGTAGAATCTGATTGTAGGGTGATCTTTGCTGACCATATAACTTTATCAAATAGATCATCTATTGAAAGGGACCTTCAGTACAAGAGACCTAGAACAAGATCAAGCATGGTTTCGAGCAAATGGTCTTGCATTGAACGCAGATAAAACCCATAAGCCGATATTAAAAACTTGACGGTCTCAAAGCAGGAAGGTTACCTCGCTTGGATTAGGGGTGAATGCCAATCTGACCTGGACTCCTCATGTTGATGTATTGTGCCGGAAACTATTAACCGCCATTTTTTCAATTGAAAAAATTTAATTCTCTGGATCTTGGGGCAAAATAGCATACCATGCCAATTTTTCACAATAAAATGACACACGGCATGTTGTATTGGAAAGTATTCAGATAGGGTGTATCTTAAACCAAAAACGAGTAGATATTTGACATAATAGTAAATCTTGAACAAAACATCGATATTAAATTATATTTCAAATAGAAAAAAGTGCCAATAAATATCAAAATCTCTAATTGGTGGCAACTGTTATGACGAATTCAAACTGTTGCAAAGTTTAACTGAGATCTTAACAACTCGTACTTGAAGAAAGACAGCTGAAAATGGACATTGACCAATAAACGCCTTGTAGTCAATTCGCATCCTGCTTTCTCGCCGAAGTTGATACCATGCGACTTCTCGCTTCCTGGAAATGCACTAAAAGGAAAACATTCTGACACTAGTCTTGTCACTGCGGTGACCTTGAGACAACAGCTGAAAGCCATTCGGAAGTATCCTTCCAGAAGTGTATTCAGTCTTGGTTTAACGTTTGGTATGAGTTCATGTATAACCAAGACTATTATCTTAAAAAGGTTAATTCGGATTTTATGTAATGCTGTTTTCAATTCTAGAATTCATGGAAATTTTTTGCACCTAAATGATCTAGTATGCTGAATAATTTGCTGGTCATTTTGCAGAGTTATTTACAGAGAACTGATATGAAAAATGTATATATTCGGTATGAAGCATAATACAGGTTTATTGAACAATTTCAAATTTTAGGTATAAGAGTAAATAGATTCTGATTCTCAATTTGAAATTATTTTCAGAGCAGTACCACTTCCGTTTATACATCAACTCCAACTTTGCTGTTTCAAATGGCATGGTGTACTTTTCAATTTCTTTTTCCTTTAAGGGGGCATCTTTTTCAAGCATCTTTCGTTAAAATTTGTCATATCAAAAATTAACCACCATTGAGCTATGAGTTTTTTTCAACAAAACTTTCGGAACTATAGTGTCAACTTCTTTGATCAAAAAAATTATTTCAGCAAGATTATAACTTTTTTCAATAGGAGACAAGTGTTATTTTTGAGCACAACGTACTGTCCGATGCTATTTCATAAACAGAATACTCGAAACCTTGTGTCAACTCAATAAAACTAAATTATCGATGAAACTTAGGTAAAAAAATCTTTAGAAACGAGCTTTTATTTAAATGCGCTAAATAGAAAAAAAATTAACTTTCACACTAAATCTTTTACTGTTTACTTATAACGTCATTTCAAATTTAACTTATTTGACACAATTTATATGTTATAATATAAAAGCTTTGTGGTGTGTGTATTTGGTACTCCTCTGGGCCTCGCCTCCCCACAAAGGGAACTAGTGGTGGCCGCATTAAACGCACCCTCAATGTCCATGAAGCCTGCAGCTGCAGTCTCCTTGCGGACCAGAGACTGAGTGATCCTTTTTGGAAAGGCGTATTGATGTTCACTCAGAGGCCTCAGCGATAACACCACGGTTCTGATGTATCTATCTAACACCTTCTCTAGGGTTTTCAGATCGAAATACATAATACTCATCGGTCTGAACGATTTGGGTTGTGAGTTCGATTTACCCACCTTAGGGAAGTATACAACCCTAAACTTCTGCCAGCTGGCTAGGACATAATTCCAGTCTAGACTCTACTGGAAGAGGCTTATGAAGTATGAGAGGAGGACATCCATCTCTTGTCTTAACAAGGCAGGCGTGCTAGCATCTTCCCCAAGAACCTTAAGTTGCTCGAATGAGTGAATCGCCCATATAACTGATCCGGACTTAATGATCGTCCTTGCGTTCTTCAATCTTCATCTTTCGGCCTTTTAATAAGGCCCTTCGGGGCGATGGTGTCACAGCGATCGTTGATATCAAGACACCGACAATCTGGGAAGTAGGTTTTCGCCAGAATCTCCAACGTCCCTCTTCTAAAGCCCATGTACTATCCATCTAGGTCTTTTACAGATCCAACGGGCAGCACCGGTCTCTGGTGAGGGCTCTATGAACGAACGGGAGTACTTTTCATTTCCTTTTAGAACCTGCACCAGGACTCTCCTAATTTCTTTATAATACGACGTTAGAGTAGAACGATAGTGGTCCCCTTTTCCGGCATTTTCAGCTCAATTAAAAAGTTTTCGAACTTTTCTTCTGCCTTTTAACAGTAACCTAGATAGCGTTACCATAGAGTCTGAATGTCATGGTGGAATCGCTCATTTTGTTTTCCACTTAGATCCCTAAGATTACGAGAAAACTAATCCAGGTAGTTGTGAAGAAAATGTATCATGATCCTGATGTTACATCCAATTATTTGACTGTGACCTTTTAGTTCTCGTACGTGTTGAGAGTAGTCAGAACTTTCTCATTTCCCAAAAATTTCTGATCATGCCAAACAAACTCATTCCATGCAATTATCTCAATCTCTGTTATAGTTCCCGTGAAGCTTGTATCTTTCATTAATAATCTAATCTGTGGCACATTGAAGATGCTCGCTTTTATTCTTTCTTCTCTCAGCTTTGAGAATTTTCGGGACAAGAAAAAGAAACAATTTCCATTCTTGTTCAGAGCTTAAAAGTATTGTTTCATAAGCTCTAATTTAAGATGCAACGGAGGCAACATTATGAGATTCCTTGATAATAAATGTTGATTTATCACGTTTTGTGTCCCAGTGTTGATTTTAATCTTTATTATCCCACAAGAAGAGAAAACAGGGATGCTTTGTAAACCCACTTCGTTGGCCTTAAAGATAGTTAACCATTTTCAAAACAACACATATGAATCAGTTGTTTTCTGTATACTTAATTTTGTTTTAAACCGTGGCATTAGATGTATATTAAATTTGAAATTACGTTATAAGTTAACAGTAAAAGTTTTAGTGTAAAAGTTTATTTTTTTCTTTGAAGCTCATTTAAATAAAAGCTTGTTATTAAAGAATTTTTTACCTTCATTTCATTTTCTAGTTATTCTCGGCAAGCCTTTTCATTTGATACCCATATTGTAGGAACGAAAAGAAGAAAATTATCCGCCATTTTTGGTGTTCCGCCATATTGGATCAAGAGTGACGTCACATTATTTTTCTAGTTATTCTTGACAAGCCCTTTTATTTGATACCCATATTGTAGGAGTGCATTAAAAATAATTGGTCCGCCATCTTGGGTACGCCGCCATGTTGGATTTAGAATGACGTCACACAGTTAAGCATGCATTGTCATCCAAACTAAACGTGTATACAGAATTTCAACTCAATCGGTTGAGGGCAGTACCTTAAAGTTGAGTAAGTTTTCACCCGAACATACAAGCATACATACATTGCAAGTTAAATAAAAGCTTGTAACAAAACGTTTTTCTTTTTTAAATACTACTACCTACTTTTTCT
Organism: Cryptolaemus montrouzieri; assembly: GCA_013387265.2. NCBI lineage: Eukaryota > Metazoa > Arthropoda > Insecta > Coleoptera > Coccinellidae > Cryptolaemus > Cryptolaemus montrouzieri. The sequence goes on from JABFTP020000001.1 coordinate 62,593,156, forward strand.
GCTTTATAAGACCCGTATAATAAATTAATTTTGATTGGTGTTAGTTTTTTCTATACCACAAATAACACGTTCTAATTGTATTCGCGATTTTATCAAAACCTCCAATTCCTTCGAAAAAAATTCTTACAATGTTCTTTGCAAGGATCTATGATTTCGGCATCAGTTTGACGTTTGGAAATATTTGGAAATGAAGTGCGCTCGCGGATTGAAAATTGATTAGAAAACAATGGCGGACGATTTAAACATTTAATTCGTTTTCATTTGTATTACGTTGTTTATTTTTACTGTTTTTTAAAATTTTATTTTTCAGAACGACATCTTTATCTATGAACTGAATTAACGCCCTTCAGTTTCTTGTAATTCAAGTGACAAAATTTGATTGTAATTTTCTGAATTGTTTTCTGCAACTTGGATGTAAATGCGGGTACTTTTCGTTGAATTCTCTGTGAGTTCGACTTATTATTTGTAGACATTGACCATGAAAGATGAATGAATTCATAATATTCCCGTCCGAGGTTTTATTTGGCATTTTTTTCAACACAAAAACTATTCACAAACTCAATTAGTGTTATTACTATTTGTATACAGGGTGTTACATAATAGTATGTCACAACTTGAGGGGATTAATCTACGTGCAATTTTAAGAAAAAAAGTTAATATAAACATAGGTCCACAAAAGCTTCGTAACAGAGCTACAGGGTGTTGAAATTTCCAGAAAAAAATTGTTTCTTCTTCAAAAACTTCTGCAGGTTTTGAGATATTCAAGCGTAAATTTGGAATGCAAGCTATTTTTCACAGCCTTCATCAAAACAAGTCCTAGATTTCAATTGAAATTCACAATGTGTTTTCTTTTCCGATTCCATAATCTCCTTTTGCCCTTTAAATCTTGTTTGCAGTACGCCACTGATCAGCGTACAATCAATCTTCGTCATCGCCGTTCAATCTAGAAACTTTTTTGACACTTGTAATTTTTTCGTATCTCCAACCATTTTCAAGTGAAACATTATTGAATTTGAATTATTTGAACTGTATGTTATTCATAAAAAAAAATTATAGAAATACTCGATAGGTATGCCCAAAATTTGCTTTTATTTTGATAGCTCATCTTCTGAAACTGAAATTATTCAATATCAAACTAAGAGAAAGAACAATTAAAAACTAAATAAATAGCTGGAAGTGTCTTCCACCTGCGAGAATACAGGCCTCTGTCCTTCTTCGCATATTATCACGCACTCTTTGAAATATTCCTGGGGTATTGTCACAAGAGGTTTTTATTCGATTTCTCAATTCTTCTGCAGTGTTCACTGGAGTGGTATAAACTAAACTTTTGAGATATCCCCATAAGAAAAAGTCTAAACTATTTAAGTCTGGAGACCTACAAAGCCATGGTTCTGGCACATCCCGACCTATCCATCGGTTGTTGAATGTATTATTCAAGAAATTCCTAGCTTCTCCACTGAAATGTGCTGGTGCCCTGCCATGCATGAACCGCTTTATGTTTCTCACCAAAAGTGGCACATCCTCGAGCAGTAAAGGTAACTCCTCCTCAAGAAATTGCCGATAAACGGGACCGTTTAGTCTGTTAGGCAAAAAAAATGGCCCAATCAAATAATTCCCAATTATTTCGACCCAGAAATTTAGTGTGAATTGTTCTTGATGATGAGATTCTTCAATCAAATGGGCTTTTCCTCAACCCAATAATGATTTTTATGAAAATTTGTGATAGCAGTTCTCGAAAAGTTACCTTCATCTGTGAAAATTATTTCACTATCAAAATGAGCATTTTCTCTAATTTTATCTATGAACCATCGGCAGAAATTCACTCTTGAAGGAAAATTTCGAGGGAATAGAGTTTGGACGCGTTGAACATGAAACGCGTACAATAAAAAACCGTAGAGAATCCTCCAAACTAGAACATGAGAACTCCAGATATTGAGGAAGCAGATTTGAATTGTATTGATTTGAATCCTCATGTGAGTACAAGAAAAATTGGAAATGAGTTGAATATTTCACAACTGGAACATGTGAAGGATAATCTACTACTTTTACGCAAAAAGTTTATTAACAGTTCGCTTTGGTCAAGGGCCAGTATCATCCGACTAAGACAGACGTCTCTTATCACCAGTTAAAATATCCCCTTCAGAATAGTATTTTCTAGAAACAAAGTTCATTTAAATAATACTACTTATCTCAGTATAAGATGGGTTACCAATTAGCGCATGCTCTCTACTTCACCTCGACTTGACCCATAGCTTATTTCCAAAATCTTGGATATATCGCTCGTTCAGATAGATATAATGTCAATCTTGAAGTATACTTTTTATTGATATTCATTCAATTCTTTAGACTCAGAAAATATAGTTCTCAATGACAATATTAATCTTCCATAGATAATATGATTCAGAATAATATCGTTCATGATAACATGAATCAAACACCTAAATTTACTTAAAATTCTTCAACACGTACGTATTTACGTAGTTGAATGGCTTCAACTCCTAAGGGAGTTATAAACGTAAAAGCATAGAATAGTAGAATAGTTACCATAGCAACTCCACGCAGCACATTGATAAATGTCACAGAATGTCCAATGTCCATAGACACTTGAAATCTTCGAATTTTCAAACCGAAAGTAAGTTTTTCTCGACTTTTTTAAGGTTACAAAATTGTTAAACAACCGTGCAGCCGAACTCGTATCGTATCAAACGAACTGTACCGAGGTTTGCGTTGAAATGTGAGAAAACGCGCTCCTTCGAGCGGGAAATTCAGGGAAATCGATATAGTAAATGATGCGGCCAGTATTCTAGCGAATGATGAATGTATTGTCTTTGACAGTTTCTAGTTAATGGTGAAAAGACGTCACTAATCAGGTCATATATGCTTTCTTAAAAAATGTCAAACGGTATGAAATGCTTTTAGATAAATGCCATTAACGAACGGAATATGATATTGAAACATGACGCAACTGAAATATGGGTACATTAGAGAGCACCTTACACTGAAATCAATGAATTACTTCATGGTGGTAATTGGGATTTTATGAGGTCGCCTGATTTAGATTATAGTGTTTTACTAGTCTACGATCTCACCTAGTGTGTTGGAGGCACCCATATTCCTCTTAACAATTAAACATCTTCTGATATTCTCTCAAGGGTAAGCTAGCAAACTTAATCAGTAATTTTCGAAAAATCATACTTTCAAGATATTGAGACGGTAATTTATAAATGAATAAGCAAGAGTATTGAAATAAATATTTATTAATACTTTATCCAAGCCAGAAAAAATGTTGAATATACTTTAGAACATAAAAAAAAAGAATTAAAAAAAACAAATAAAAATCAATCCAAATCTACAAGTATGGAAATTTGCTAGGATCTTCATCGAAGGAAAATGCTGAAATCTGTTTAGCTACGTGCCTGAAAAAAAAAACGATGTCAATAATGTGAAATCAATCCTGAGTCGCTCATAATTTCGTAATCAAGGGTATACATGTTGGATCCATCGTTGATACATTCTGTCGAAACAAGTACCGGAAATTGATTCTTTACTTAATCTGCTTGAAACGATTCCCAAAATTTTTGTTATTGCTAATTTGGCACAACTGCTTTCTATACTGACGCCGAGTTTGAACGCAATCTGTCATTTACTTTGTTCACAGTGCTCGATGTTGTCGCACATTGGCTCCTACAATTTCTTTCGGCGATGAGCAAGTTCCACAAAAGCCACTTCGATCCCAATTGGAGAAAGCAATAACCATTGAAACCAACAATATACCTCGGAGCATCTTGGTCTTATTATGATAAATTTTTCTGAAGGACCAAGTTACTGCATATAAGGCAGTGACTTTACATTGTTCATTAATATTTTGAACTTAATTCAAAGCTTTTACGTCAGGGGTGCTCAAACGGTCGATCGCGAGTGCTTTTTGAGTAGATTTCGAGAGGAAAAAAATTTTTGATAAGTAGGTAACTAAACTACACAAATTTATTACGTAATAAAATAACAATCTGCTAGCGGCAAAAGGCGGCTTCATGAAAGGAACGCGCGGTGCTTGTCAAAGAAAAGCCACGTTTCTTATTCTTGCCGCTTTTCTAGAAATTTCAGGCAGCGCGTTTGACGGGAACATTCGAGACTTTCCTTCACGCTGATATAAATGTTGCGCCTGCAGGAATTGGAGTCATTCTGATTTGTAACTTGAAGGTAATACTACGTTGATACGAAGTTTATTATTAAATAGTACATAATGAGTGCAGCGAAAAAATCTAGAACGTATCAGTTCAATTAGAATTGGGAGGAAGAATTTTTCTTTTGTATGTTGAAGGATAGGTGCATTTGTCTTATATTTCGTGTGTCAGTTGCATACCGAAGCGTGGCACTTTAGAGAGGCATCATAAAACGGTTCATAAAAACTATGAAAAGGATTTTCCGCCATAGAGTGAATTGAGAAAACGAAAAATACGTGATTCGATATCTTATTTGAGAAAAGAACAAACCATTTTCAAAAGACCAGTCAAACAATCGAATGCTGCTACGATCGCGTCATTTAAAATATCTCATATATTGGCGAAACAAAAAACACAATTCGAATATGGATCGGTTGTGAAAGAAGCATTTATTGAAGCGGGTGAGACTTTATTTGGAGATTTTAAAAATAAAACAGAAATCAAGTCTGATATAAGAGAACTTCAATTATCTCGTCCGACTGTCACATAGCGTATTGAAGTCATGAGTCAGGACATGGCAGATAGACTAAAACATGATATTATGGAATGTACATACTTTTCTTGTTACCGTGTCCACTACGGTATCCCTCCATAGATCGCTCTAGGCCCTTCTACCAGGCTAGGCACAGAACGTACTCTGGGCCTACCTGGACCGAGGGTTTAAATATCCGTGCATTTCGAAAACTCCCGCTCTTTCTCTTCAACGACCTCTTCGAATTCACACTGTTTCAGAAAACCGGCTGCAGCACGCGTTGCCATGAGCCGGCTTGCCGTACCCACGCCACCAACCATATTGCCAAACCGCCGTTGTTTACCAACGAATCACGTGTTTTTATTTCATTTTAAATGTAACACAAAGAGTGTTTGTGTTAACCATCAGTGTTTCCATCGTGTATGTGACCCCATCCCGGTAGCAAATGGAGCCCAACGTGTGCATTAAGGCATTGTTTTCTCCGTTGAGTTATCCGATAAAAGGTGATAACGAGAATCCAAGCGAAGAATTCCGGTACTTCCGCACACAAGGTGAAGCCAACTCACGTGGTAGGACCAACGCGAACAATAGTAGCAACGCACGTGGATAATATTAGTCTAATTCATCTACCGCAAAATTTATCCACAACCGCAGCAGCCGTGAAGGAAGCATCCGGTTCTTGGACCGAAGACAACACCAAGTGGCGCCCAATGACGAGTGTGTTGGTGTAGTGTTTTTGGACGCCCAGTGCGCTTATGAATCTAGAACCCACTCGCAGTCGCAGTTGTTCAACGCACGACAAATTCATCATGTGTCCTATGTGTCATAGGTTAGTAAATTGTTATTTTTTTCAGCACTATTTTTCTTTTTTTTTCAGGCACTTTTGATATCTAAGTTTTATGTGAGATTGACAAATAAAGATACAAAGTAAATGCATTTCAACCCCCACTCCCCCAGAATTGTTATTGTACATGTCTTAGATTTAAATTATTTAAATAGAGCCTTGCACCACGCCCTCATAATGTAAGAAGCTAGACCATACGACTCGCTTACGTGAGACAAGGTTTTCTGTAGTTTCCCTTGTCATCATCGCGTTGATGCCAAATGGCGCGTAAAATAGTAAGACGGCCACAGACGCACTGCACACAGAGTCGTATTAGATTTAAGTAGGATAACTTGATAGAACTTATTCTTTTATTTTCAATGGTATGATGTACACGTATACACATGTCTTTAATAAAGATACAACATGGTTTTATTACCCGGTATGGCAATATGGAGGCGCCTAACCTCGATCTTCAGAGGAGGACCGTGTTACCGTGTCCACTACGGTATCTCTCCATAGATCGCTCTAGGCCCCTCCGAATAAGCGTGTTACCGTTTTAACCACGCTTCCTTAATCACAGATCGCCTAGTAGGCCCTTCGACCAGGCTAGGCACAGAACGTACTCTGGGCCTACCTAGACCGAGGGTTTAAATATCCGTGCATTTCGGAGACTCCCGCTCTTTCTTTTCAACGACTCCTTCGAATTCACGCTGTTTTAGAAAATCGGCTGCAGCACGCGTTGCCATGAGCCGGCTTTCCGTACCCACGCCACCGACCATATTGCCAAACCGCCGTTGTTTACCAACGAATCACGTGTTTTTATTTCATTTTAAATGTAACACAAAGAGTGTTTGTGTTAACCATCAGTGTTTCCATCGTGTATGTGACCCCATCCCGGTAGCATTCTCGATGAATTCACTGATATGATAGACACTGCCCAGCTGTGTATTTTTATTCGAATGGTATGACATGTTGACTAAGGAAGAATTTTTGACAATCATGCCTCTGAAGAGGAAGATCCGTGGCGAAGATATATATGACGTTTTCTTCACTTTTTTAGAAACTACAAGCTACCAATATAAGAATTAGTCTGCATTACAACCGATGGAGCACCATCAATGACTGGAAACTAAAACGGTTTTGTGGCATTGTGTCGAGCAAGATTTTCCTTCGTTTTTTCATTTCTTTGCATTATACATCAACAATTGTGTTCAAAAGTTTTAAACACGGAGGAAATTATGGACATTGCAACAAAAATTGTGAATTCTATCCGTGCACGTAGCTTGCAACGGCGGCTCTTCAAGTTGGAGTTGGATGATAGGGAGTCAGCTGAACTGATTTAGTTCTTCACACGGACGTCACGTGGTTGAGTCGATGGAAACTTCTAGAAAGGTTTTAAGAATTATTGCCCGAAATAACAGATTTTCTAGGCGAACGAGGAGATGGAATGAAATATTTCGGGACAATTCGAAATGTGTTTTTATGATTGCAGTAAATTGGCAAATATAGCATCATTTATGAGTTATCCTTCTTCATGTAAAAACATTGAGGAATTAGCTACTGAAATAGCAGGTCAGTTAAATATGAACTCATGTTCTGTTGAAAATGAGTTGGTGCAGATTATGTCAGATATACATCTGGAAGCTACAGCATCTGATACAAGTTTCTGGTGTTTTGTATCTGAAGATAAATATCCGAATCTAAGGCAAAAAGCCCTTCAACTGACGGCAATGTTTGGGTTAGCTTACTTGTGCGAGACTGCATTTTCTGAAATGAAGATAATTAAGTCAAAATATTGCAATCGACTAACTGACGATCATATGTCATCATGCTTGCGATTAGCACTCAGTGGTTACGTACCATCTTATGAAAAGTATGCTGAGGACATGCAGTTCCACGCTTCAATATCCAAAGTCACTCCTTAGTTAAGTTTAACACCATATGTAACTTTTTTGTTTTGTAATAACCGATAAACTCGAAATTTTGAATAAGTATGAGTTTTTTCATTGATATTATAGAGAATAACCTTACTAAACCTAACCCAAACCTCGACTAAAATAATGTTTATTGTGTGGAAAGCTAATATCCATATAAGCTACGGTACACCCTACCTACCTAGGTAGGCTGTAAGTAGTCAGAAAATATTGAGGTATATCGTCAGCAGTTCATGTTTGAGCACCCCTGTTCTACGTAAATAAATAAGCAAGCTGTGCTTCTCTAAATCTATGCTCTAGAGGGACTTACTCTTTAGGCTCTGCAATTTCCACGCTTTTCTTTACTATCTCCTCGGGTCGCTGCGATTGGTTCAAGGTTCCCGAAACGGATGATCCTCTGGAGCCTGAAAATACGATAATTTTGCAGATTCTCTCGAATGATAAACGTCAGAAAGCAAATCTATGTAAATTAAAACTGTATTCAGGAATACTCTAATTCACGACTCGGTTACTTCATGAAAACTCTTCACAGTTTAACTAAAACTCCGAAGTGTTCACAATACATACCTTGGGTCCATTCAACGGAGGTCTGCTCGAAAGCTCTGAAATTGTGCATTTTATCGAGAAGATATGAAAGGATAGATTTAAACATATACAAATTTCAACCGAAGCTATGTTTTTCAAATAGAATGCCTTAATTTTCGCATCATTTTCGTATTCCTCATATTGAAATAATGTGAGTATTCTGAGAAAGTTTTATAATTGAACCCAACGGTTTTTGAATTATTGCAGATTTTGTGAAATTTTGACCATTATTCCAAACCCTTCCAACAGTCCTCAAGGTTATCAGAAAATTTTCACCCAGACACCTAAACTTTCTTTTGTAGAAAGCAAAAGCAAAGATGGCGCTCTTAATATTCTCAAAGCGCCGCTTCAAATCTTCAGAGGACTTTTCTTTCTGGATATGTGGCCGCATATGAAGGATAAGGCAACAAGCAATTTCCATAGCATTCTTATTGCATACACTATAATATTTACTGAAATTCATGATGTATTGCAGATAAGAAATTTTTGGGTGGTATGTTTACAACAAATTTGAACACTGAATATTCGTTAATCAACATAGAAACATAGGTTTTCACTATATTCTTTTCACATATGATAAAACATACCCTAGAAAGTATTGGCTGCAATTATTTTGATAGTCAATCAGATTATACCAAGAAGCAGATAAGATGTTGTATTTAAGATTTTTGAAGAATTATTCCAAGCATAAATAGCCCCTTCATTTCTGGAGGAAAAAGTTTCAAAATTTGTTAGATGGAACAGAATTTTTCGAGAGACTATTGAATGGCCGGGAAATATTGCGGTTTCTCAGGAAACAGTTTCAAGGATTAATATAAAGTACACTCTCCAAAAAAATCTCCCTACTTTTACAATACTATATAAACTTTCAGGTTGGTCATTCAGGAGTCGCTTGGTAACTCTCAGAAGTGTGAAATAAGAAGATATCATTCAAAAAGGATGAGTTTATGATGGAAAATATCAATAATTTATGAATTAATAAAAAATTAAAAAATTCTACCATCTTCAAACATTCGCGAAGAGACCAATCAACTAGCATCGAATGGTTACTAATCATTTTCAAAATCGAGTGTTTTCTCCCTGGGCCCTAATTACTGCCAGTACACGTCTCGGAAACCCCCAAAACAGATTTTGGATGTACTCTTGAGTCACTGAGTTCCAAATTTTAGGAAGCAGATTTTCTAGTTGTTGGAGTGTTCTACAAGGCATCCTACATTGCTGAATTTGCCACCCTTTGTTGTCCCAAACATGTTCTATGGGATTCAAGTCGGGGCTTCTGGCTGGCCATCTTAAAATATCAATTTCGGCATTTTGCAGAAATTCTGTAACTACTCTAGCTGCATGAGGCCGCGCATTATAATGCATATTAAAGTATTCGCCAATCAATGGGCCAAAGGGAACAACATGAGGTTCAAGGATATCTGCGACGTATCTGGCCGCTGTCATTCTTCCATTATTCACTAGGACTAACTCAGTCCGACCATGGAAAGAAATGCCTCCCCACACCATTACTGAGCCCCCTCCGAAGTTTTCGGTTTGCCGGATATTGCATTGCTTATACCGTTCCCAAGGTCGTCTGTATAAGGCATGTGTCTATCATTTGATACAAGGCAGAACATTCGACCATTCTGAAGTTTCCCAATTTGCATGTTCCCTCGCAAACTGAAGTCTTGCCACTCGATGCTCTCTGGTGAATCGCGGGCCGGTAGAAGCCACCCTTGATCCGATATCGTCTTCTCTGAGCCTGTTCCTAACAGTTTGCAATGAAATATGCGCATTTCTGGAAAGTGCAGTGCAGTACAGTGCCGAACTCTTAGTGCAGTTAAACGAAGCCAACGATCATCAACTGGTGTTATTTTCCGATTTCTTCCCTGTCCGGCCCTTCTTCCATATTCTCTTGTTTTGTGGTACCGATTAATTGCTCTTGAAATAATGCTTTGGTTAACATTCAACAAGTTAGCCACGTAACGTTGGCTTCGCCCCTCCTCTAGAAGTGTACAATTCTTACCACTTCATGATCATTCAAATAGCGTCCAGGACGTTCAGCAGCCATTACAATAAATTCAAAGATTCGAAAATCAACAAGAAACACAGAAAACTTGCATAAATTTAGCGTGAAAACTGAAGAGAAATTGAATGAATACTAATAGTCAAATAAACTCATTCTTGTTTCAGACGTGTTTGAGATCAAATGGAAACAAATGTTACTACATAGATAAGATTTTTTCCCCTCATATGTCCAAAATCATATGTTGACAAAGAAACTGCGATCGAGTTTCTCAATCGGTTGTGGAATTCAGAATACCAGGTGATGCGATAATTTTTGTGGTGTGTGTATTAGGACGTAATACATCTTCAGATTTGAATTAGGCACATGGACTGTATTGTTTTATGAAATTCAATGAAAAAAACGCGAATGAAAAACTGGGTAACAGTGATAAGGACTATTCCTACCACAATTGACGCAATATAACGAAAAATTAAGAAAATATTTTTAGAATAACACCTGAAGTTCTGGATAATGTTCGAAGAAATTTCAAGCAAGTAAATAAAAAATCCCTTTTAATTCGAGAAGAGTTGAAAATAGGTATAGAAAACCTATACACCATTCGACAAAGATTTTGAATTTTTATTCAAATTCAATTATTTAATACAGCATGTGCCAATTCAAATACGGAAGTAATGGTGGAAATCTTCTGGCAATCCTTAGGAGTACAGAAAGAGTTTAAAAACTTCTACGAATTCTTATAAACCTAATATTTTCTGTTGGTTACCTGAATGTAAAGTTTGGGTTTTTGAAATCTGAAAGAGTTCTGAAGAGCCGGTTTTCAATTTATTTTGATTAGGATTATTGATTTTTATGTTTTTATACTAAGTACAACAAAAGTATAATTGCAACTTATTATGGTTTGAGGGTTTCTGGCAGAGGGTTCTAACTGTACAAAGTATCTGGCAGTGGACGTTGTGATTTTTATCACTATCATTCTAATTAAAATATATAAAAACTGAGATTTATGCTATAATGAACTCGAAGTGCACCGTTAATAACTGTTACCTATCATTGTCACCACAACTTCGTAATCGAGGGTCGTTCTTACTTGTGTTTAAAACAACTTTTAGTTTTTATAAAATAACAAAGGTCTAGGTGTCGCGAGTACTTAGTCTAATTATTATAATATTCCTTTTTCAAAATCTAGATACACTGCGTCAAAAAATTAACACAATGCAATAGTTCAAATTTAAAAAGCTAATTATTTACACATATCATATTTTTTCAGGCCGAACATATATCATCAAAATTCGATATTTTTTTCCTGACGCACATGTGCCTCTCATGAGAAATTGAATGAAAGAAATAAATTCAGTATTTTGTGAAAACCGCCACATATTGATAACACCAGTTGTTGATTAATTCTTGCAAGTAACGTTTGTTTTTTTTTGAAAATTTCAGTTTTCGGTGGTAATGCAATGCAAAACACGAAATTCGACCCCGGAAAATGTGCTGAAGCAGTGGTGTTAAATGACCTAGGTTGGACTTATACAAGAATAGGTCAAAGGTTTGGGTTGTCCCATTCAAGTGTTTCAACAACCGTCCGCAGGTACAGGGAAACTAGTAGTAACGAAAGGAGACCTGGGCAAGGACGACGTCGAGCAACAACGACGATCCGTGACCGTTATTTAAGAATTTCCTCGTTGAGACAACGGTTCGCTACTACTCGGCACCTTCCGATGCAGCTTTGTAGAACAGTTGGGTGAAAATTATCACTGAAATATCTCAGGCAATTTGGTTTAGAGCCTCGCGGTGCACCTCGAGGCCCAAGTCTAACCGCAGCACATCTGACTATAATAGGAGATATTTTATAATTTCATTGTGATCGGTGTTCTCTAGTATACAGACGTCGAAATGAGAGATATGCTCAGTGCCCCTTTTCACCTACCAATGCTTTGGGTACAAGTTCAGTAATGGAATGGGGCGGCATTTCTTGGAACGCCCGCACTGATCTAGTGAACATTAATAATGGAATTCTGAATGCTCAAAGGTACTTCACAAATATTTTAGAAGAATAAAAAACATGTACTGTGTTTTAAGGAATTTTACTTAATAATTGCGATTCGTAACGAATTTCACTACACCGTAGCTTCTTCAGACGAATAAATGTACAGAAAATAAAAATGAGAATATAAATACAAATGATCCTAAATAATTAAAAGCTTATTGGGTTGCTCCTTCTTAAGTGGTTATTGATGACAGGTATATCCAATAAAATTAAGGAATAGATTGCTCCCTGAAGAGATTCAATAGAGGTGAAGGGCTTAAATCGACTTGTTCATTGATAAGTCTACCTGAGTGTTTGTGTTTGTTGATTTCTAAAGTTTCCCAAAGATCTACCTTCCAATATTTATTATCTGTATGCAAAATTTCAAACTGTGGGTCGAAGGAATGATTATTTTCTAAGAGATGATTCGCGTAATTTGAATCTTATTTTTTTTTGAAAAACTGCGTTTATGTTCTGGAATTCTAATATTAAAATTTCTATGTGTTCTACCAATGTAGAAATCATCACAGTCATTGCAATTCAATCTATAAACACCTGATTTATTGTTTTTATCTGATTTGGTTTTATTATTCTTTATATATTTGCCTAAACTATTATTAGTTTGGAAAGCTATGTTGAAATTATTGCTACTCAAGAATGATTTCAGTTTCTCTATTGTAATGCCAAAGTAGGTTAAGGTGTTGAATTTTTGTTTCAATTTATCGACAGGGTAAACTACATTCAATGCGATTCTACTTTGTTTTTATTTAAAATATTATTTATTAATTTGGGATTGTAACCATTATTTTTGGCAATTTGTTTAATCAAATTTAATTCTTCGTTCGAAATTTTCTGGTGATAACGGGATGTTAATCAATCTATGAATGAAACGACGAGTTATGTATTATAATATCTGTATGTGACGGCTTATGGTAAATTGCGAAAACATGTTTTCCATTTTCATTGAAAATTGTTACGTCTAAGAAATTTATTGAATTATTGCTTTCTATTCTGGTTGTGAATCCAATTTTGGGATGTAATAAATTTATATGATTTTCTAAAATTTGTAACTGTCTATCTGTTCCTGTAAAGCAAATAATGATATCATCTACATAGCGATACCATTATAAACAATATTTACTAAGTGGATGATTATAAATTAATTTCTCTAAATTATTCATGAATATTTCTGCTAACGAAGGACTTAACGGATTGCCCATAATCAAGCCGTCTTCACTAGTATAATATTTGTTATTGAAATGGAAATAATTTTGACCTAAACAAATTTGTAATAATGAAAGAATATCTGATTTAATGATCGTATTGACATGATTCTTTTCTAATAATTCTTCAACTAAGTTGTACGTATCTTTCGGAGGAATTTTGGGAAATAGATTCTTAACATCGAAAGAAATGAGTTTGGAATTAGGTGGTATAATGGTATCTTTGATATTGGCAATTAGTTCGTATGAATTTTTGACCGAAAATTTACATTTAAAATTGCAATGTTTTATTAGCGTTTAGGAATTTCAAAAGTTGGAAAGAAGGTGCCGTTACATACGAAACAACAGGTCTAATAGGGTAATTAGGTTTATGAAGTTTTATCTAAGAATATAATTCGGGGGATTGTGGATTGGAGTTAATGAATTCATGCTTTTCGTGGTGTGTAATTAATGATTTTGCTGTCGAAATAACGTTTTTGACCTATTTTGAAATTAGTGTAGTGAAACGCGTTACGAATCGCAATTATTAAGTAGAATTCCTTAAAACACAGTACTTGTTTTTTATTATTGATAATGGAATTTTACCAAGTAAAACCTCCCAAATTCAAATTTTAGAAGAACATGTTGCACAATTTGCGGCAGACATAGGTGAAAACTTTTTGTTTTTGCATGGTAACACTAAACCTCACCAAGCTCATATCGTTAGGTACTACCTTCAAGATCACGAAATCGCTTCAATGTAGTTGTCTGTACGAAGTCCAGACCTCAATCTGATCGAACATATCTGGAACATTTTCAATAGAAGATTGAGAAGCCAGCGAAACCAGCCAACTATCGTGAATGAGGATCGAGATTTGGAACGAAATAGATCCGAATGCTATAAGGTCATTAATTTTGAGTATGAATCCTAGATATCGTGCAGTAGCTATCACCAGGTGTGGAAATATTCAATATTACTAGGAATTTGTGGACTTAGATTGTTTTTCAAAAGTTTTACATTTTTCATCGTTAGCTTCATTTTAATTTCTATGATTATCATTCCAATTTCGTTTGTTCTCAAGCATTCCTTAGTGCTGGTGGATTACTGGAAACTTCAACACATCTAAACTTCTCTCGATTTTGTGTGTTAATTTCTCGGCACAGTATAGAATTGGTTCAATGTCATTTTCGATTTCTTCTTGATGATCATTTCATGAATTTTACATTGTGTTGTTATTTATTAAAAGTATATATAAAAATCTATGTATCATACTATGTTTAATATAAGGTGCTTAATATACTTGGTTTTACAAATTCCTGGTAAAGGTCGTTGTTGACACCTATTGATACTATAAGGAAAAAATATTATATCACTCTTGAACAAAAAGAGTTTCGAATACGTATCAGTGCGTAGTGTTCGCAATTTCATTTCTTTTTTCACAATATCTTAGAAAATTCCAATTTTAAGCAATTTTACTATTTGATCTACATTTCAAGATGAGGACTCATCCAATACAAGAACGAATTGATATGATTTTTGTCATCGGCGAGTGCCAATAAAACTGTTTTTCAGCGTTTACTCCGAAAGATACCCGAACCGAAGACATCCAGACATACATTCCTTACAAAAACTCCTGGAAACGTAGCTTATCCAAAAACGAACCGACAGAAGCGCGTGACAGAAGATGAAGAAAACGAAATGAGAGTTGCAGCGACCGTCGTTGAAAATCCCACTACTAGTCAGCGGAAGGTTGCCAATGAAACTGTAATAAGTAGAGGAAGTGTACCTATCCAGAATCTTGAAATAACACGGATTCCATCCGTATCATATTCGGGTCCACCAGGAGCTATCGGAATGGGATTTTGATTGTCGGATTGGGTTCTGTTCGTGGGTATCGGAAATGATCGGAAAAAATGAAAATTTTGCAGAAAATATGTTCGCGGATGAATGACTTTCAACTCTCAAGTAAATCGGCACAATTTTCATTATTACGATGATCAGAATCCACATATCTTTCGTCAGCCGTACAGGCAGCATCGATGGGCGGTTAAAACTTGAGGCGCAATCATAGGATTAGCACTTAAACGGAAATATATTTCTGAGGTTTCTTCGTGATCATCTACAAGAATTGTTAGAAGATGTGGCGATCGACATAAGGCAGCGAATGTGGTTCCAGTTGGATGGAGCTCCTGCACATTTCGCTACCAATGTGCGGAATTTCATGGACGCACACTTTCTTAATAAATGGATCGGCAGTGGTGGACTTCGAATTTGGCCTGCAAGATCACCTGATCTAACTTGCCTTGACTTTTTCCTATGGGGGTATGTAAAGGAAATTGTACTCGAACTTCGCCAACGACGGCCGACAATTTACGATAGAGGATAAGAGAAGCATTTCGATCGGTAACACCAGACATGCTAAGTAATGTTAGAAGATCATCCGAAGACAAATTCTAAGATTGTGTATCGCTCAGAATGGTGACCATTTTTAGTTCGTCGTCTCTGTGTTCTTCGAAAAACCGTTTCGGCAGTGCCCCTTCTGACATTATCAAGCGCTGTGAATTGACCCACTACAAGGAAGCGAGTACCAAATGTGTTCGAGATCACAAATTCGTCATCAAGAACGCATTCGTAAGCTTGTAGTGCTAGGTAAATATTTGATGGGACAAATATCTTCCGCGATAAACTTCGCAAGGAGTCTACATATGTGAACTTGAGACAAGGAGAATCATTCAAAAATCCGTAGATCAATGAATAATCCCTCCTGACAAGAGCTAGTTCCCAAATCTGCCAGCCATGCACGCAACCCCCAAGAGCCACAATAGTGCAACTAAGCAGGATGCCGAGAAACGAAGCGACGCATCTTCCGCGATAAACTTCGCAAGGAGTCTACATATGTAAACTTGAGACAAGAAGAATTATTCAAAAAAAAAACAAAATATATATATATATATATATATATATATATATATATATATATATACAGGTTGTTGCATAATAGTATGTCACAACTTGAGGGGTAAATCTACGTGCAATTTTAAGAAGAAAAGTTTATATAAACCGCAAAAGCTTCGGAGCTACAGGGTGTTTAAATTTCCAATTTTTTCTTCAAAACGCCTGCAGTTTTTGAGATATTCAGCCCAAATTTGGAATGCAAACTATTTTTTACAGCCTTCATCATTACACGTCCTAAATTTCAACTGAAATTCACAAGATGTTTTCTTTTCCGAGGCCATGTCCCATTTTGCCCTTTCAAACTTTTTTGCAGTACACCACTGATCAGCGTACAATCAATTTTCGTCATATTCGTTCAATTTAGAAACTTTTTTAACACTTGTAATATTTTCGTATCTCCAATCGTTTTCGAGTGAAACATTATTGAATTTGAATTATTAGAATTATATGTTATTCGCTAAATAAAAAATGGAAATACTCGATAGGTATGCCCAATATTTGCTTTTATTTTGATAGCTCGTCTTCTTATTCAATATCAAACTAAAAAAAAGAACAATTAAAAACTGAATAAATTGTTGGATGTGTCCTCCACCTGCAAGAATACAGGCCTGTCCTGTATTATCACGCACTCTTTGAAATATTCCTGGGGTATTTCTTATCGTGGCACAAGAGGTTATTATTCGATTTCTCAATTCTTCTACGGTGTTCAATGGTGTGGTATAAACTAAACTTTTGACATACTCCCATAAGAAAAAGTCTAAAATACTTAAGTCAGGGGACCTAGGAGACCATGGTTCTGGCCTACCCCGACCTATCCATCGGTTATTGAATGTATCATTCAAGAATTATCTAGCTTCTCCACTAAAATGTGCTGGTACCCGTCATTCGTGAACCACATTATGTTTCATGGCCCAATCAAATAAATTCCAATTTTTCCGACCCCGACATTTAGTGAGAATTTCAATTCCAATTTTTCTTGTACTCACATGAGGATTCAAATCAATACAATTCAAAACTGCTTCCTCAATATCTGGAGTTCTCATAGTTTGAGTTTCACCTTTTAAATGATTAGTGAAAGTACCAGTTTCCTCTCAACCTGCTGTGGATATTTGGAAATGTTGGCCTGTCCGATGTTACTCGATTTGGAAAGCGCACCTGATATAGTCAGCCAATTCGGGGTTAGTAAAATTAGCCATAGAAAAAGTGGCTCTTGGGGGCTGCGTGCATGGCGGGCAGATTTGGGAACTAGCTCTTGTCAAGAAGGATTACTCATTGATCTACGGATCAATTCTTTTTATCTCAAGTTTATATATATATATATATATATATATATATATATATATATATATATTTTTAATTATAGTACAATACCGCCTTAACACGGACCATCTCTCAACTAACCTACCAACAGGCGAATACTTATTGATTTTAATCATTATGAATTCTTACTTTTCTTCCTAATGGTAGTTGCCACCTCATCTTCTTCCTTCTTGAAACGGCTTTGGCCTCTCTGAATCTGAAAGATCATATTTCGCAATTGTATAACTGTTTACTTTTAACGATATTTGAATTGAAATTGAAACGATGATAGGAAAATTATTTGGCTTCAGTGACTTCTAAGAACCTCAGAAACCAGCAGTATAGTCTCGCCGAAGCAAAGTTGAGTGAACGAGCACGTATCTTGCTCCCGATAACACTCCAAAAATTGTCGGTGTTGAAACATCAGCCAAAGGACCCGATTCACGTATGGAAATCGAGCCACTCTGAGACGAGCTTCTCTGCGAAAGTATATTGCCAGCATAAAAAAAAAAAGAGATCCCAGTTTTCACGATTACCCATTCGGGAAGCTCCTCCCTAAATAACACATAATGCGGAAACGGTTTCAAATCGAAGTCACAATTGCAATAAGGACACATGTCGCACTGACAAGGTCCCTTCCCCAAGAACTCATCGTCTCTCATCCTGGTGTAGGGATAATCGTCGACAAAACTCATCTTAAACTTGGAGGGCCTTCTCTTCAAAGGATCGATTATCACAAATTCCGGTACTTCGAAAAGTTCCTCGTCTAATGCAGGGTAGCAAGTGCAACGTTCGTGTATAAAAGTTTTTAGACGTTCTGAATATTTTTCAAGACCTTCAGTCGGCCATGGATATTTCTTGGGCATGATTTACGAAAAATTGGACCATCTCTTCGAAATAAATGTTGAAATAATTCACTAAAATTTTAACTTTGGGTCGTAATTTTCGAAATGACAAATTATGTCAAACGGTGACAAATATAAGTATTATAGGAGTATGATCTGAAAGATATATCGCTATTATTTCAAAATTTGAACTCAAATTAGTCTAATCTAAAGGTCATCAAGGATCTTATACCATAAAAACGGCCGTATATTTCAATTGCATAACCAGCGTTAAGATGGCCTGTAAAGTTAACCGGAGAAGTTTCCAGAAACTCCGGAACGGTCATAGACGTGCAGCAGGTATTTGTGGAACCAAATAAATCACTTTGAGATAGTGAATGAAGTTAATCCCCGTATCCTTCGGAATTCCTTCGATTCCTAATTATTGTAATGGGCATTTACAGTAAACATTTATTAATGCGTATAATATAATGTTATTTGGTTTATATTTTGGAGTGACTAATAACAGATGTTTCATGATATTCGAGATATTCTTTGAATGCCAATGCGATGCAGAATGATCTTTCACGAAAATATTGGCATTGAATCGAACGTAGAAGTGATATTACATTTCGATATCACTCGAATATATTCATTTGAAAAACGAACCGAAAATCGATACCACAACTGAAATGTAGGCGATAGTCTTAATATTAAAAATGAAAATATTCATTTAGAGACTAATTTCTTAACATCAAATCAAGATTTCGCATAAAAATAGTCTAATGATATATTTTATGTCAATTATTCGAAGCAGCCGAATTTCGGGGTGAAGAGTAAGAAAGCGAAGAATCAAGTACCAAGTTCAGTGGTCATAAAATTGAGATTTCGCACAAAAAAGTCTATGAATATATCTACCATCTGCTATAGGTCTACTTTCCTTGCGCTCCATGCTTAGAAGTGAACTGAAGTACCCCTCGTTTGAAATCACAGATTCAAGTACGAAGTTCAATCGGAATCAAATTGAGATTTCGCAGAACAACAGTCTTCAAATATATCTATTATCTGTTATAGGTCTAGTTTCCTTACGCTTCATCCTTAGGGGTGAACTGAAGCACCCCTCGTTTAAAATCACAGATTTAAGTACGAAGTTCAATCGAAAATAAATTGAGATTTCTTTTTGAATTGTGGAGGCCGTTACTTGATGTAGATCCATGATATAAATGAGATAAAAACACAAGGTTTAACTTTGATCTACACTTTATTTGAAAAAAATTCGACGACGTTTCGCTGACACAGCAGCTTTATCAAGAATGAAAAACATAGAATGAAGAGTATGGTATTTTAAACAAATCGTAGAACAAGTTGGATGAATAACAGGAAAATCCACACCGAGCCATTGTACAGTTAGTATGAAAACTAATAAAAACTAATTGAACAAGTTAAGTAAGGGTGAGTAATTCAAATCTACCTGTTCATTCAAAAGCTTGTCCGAATGTTTGTATCTATTTATTTCTAATGCTTCGGAGATCTAATTTTGAACTTTTGATTCTATATGTAATATGTCAAAGATTTATTGAATGAATGGTTTTCTTTTATTAACTGGTTTGAATAATTTCAGATTTATTTTTGTACTAACTGTACAATTTATCGTTCATTTTCCTGTTATTCATCCAACTTGTTCTACGATTTGAAAATACCATACTCTTTCATTCTATTTTTCATTCTTGATAAAGCTGCTGTGTCAGCGAAACGTCGTCGAATTTTTTCAAATAAAGTGTAGATCAAAGTTAAACCTTGTGTTTTTATCTCATTTAAATTGAGATTTCGTACATAAGAAGTCTATACATATATCTATCATCTGTTTTAGGTCTAGTTTCCTTACGCTCCATCCTTAGGGGTGAACTGTGACACCTCTCGTATAAAACCACTGATTTAAGTACGAAGTTCAATGGGAATCAAATTGAGATTTCGCACAAAAATAGTCTATAAATATATCTATTATAGGTCTAGTTCTCTTACGCTCCATGCTTAGGGTGAACGAGTACCCCTCGTTTGAAATCACAGATTTAAATACAAAGTTCAATCGGAATCAAATTGAGATTTCGCACGTGAGAAGTCTATAAATATATCTATTTTATGTTATAGGTCTAGTTTCATTACGCTCAAAGCTTAGGGGTGAACTGTAGCACCCCCCTTATAAAATCACTGATTTAAGTACGAAGTTCAATGGGAAACAAATTGGGATTTCGCATAGAAAGATTCTATAAATATATCTATATTTGCACAAGAATTGGCCATTTTCAGTAGTGGACACACTCCAAACTTCAAAATAGATTAAATTAGCCCTATAACAAATCCAAGAGCGGTCATTCGATAAAATCAATAAATTAATGGACAGAAGCCCATAGATTGGGATTCAGCATTCCTTGATTTGAAATCGAATCCTTTAGCTGTTATCATGTTGAATCATGTGACAACGTTTTCATAGCACAGCCGGAACGAAGCTCTATTTGAATTACATAGTAATTTTCCTTAAATAAATATGAATCAAAGTACTTTGCGCGTACTTGGAGATGAGATTCCGTTATTTCTGCATAAATCACAAATGCCATTCAAAATTTTATCTTCCTATTCATGATTTGTTCTCACTTCCTCAATAGTGAACAGGCACTTCTAGTGAAATATTTTGTAGCAGCAAGAGCAATTGAAACAATCTGTGGCATCTTTCGATACATCGGTGCAACAAATAAACAATTATGTTTCATATCCGCCGAATGTTCAAGTAGGAGAGTTTTCTTCTCTCCACTGAAATCATTAATATTTTTATGACCACCCATATCCTCGACTCATATTGCATCATCACATTGGTTGGTAGGTTTCTGCAATTTGAAGAATAGCTTACAGAAGGTTTGTTTTGATTTCGTCACCAACTCAGTTTTAGTAAAATTGTGGGTTGGTTTATTTATCCATAACTACGTCCTGTTATTAGTCACTCCAAAATATGTACCAAAGAACATTATATTATACGCATTCATAAATGATTACTGTAAATACCCATTACATTAATTAAGCAGCAAAGGAATTCCGAAAGATACGGGAAACCGCCTCGGTAGCTGCACGGTTAGTGAGCAAGTATGTAGGAATATGCTTAGCCGAAGTTAAAGTTATGGATGTTGTCCTTGAACAAAAAAGTGATACTTGGAAAGTTCATTGCACGGTATAGGAGAGTGGTTCGGAATCCGCTATAAGCTGTAGGTGCACTGTATAAATGGGCTAAGTTCCCGAACACATCGTTAAAAGATGAAACAAACAACAAAGGATTACGGGGGTTAACTTCATTCACTATCTCAACGTGATTCATTTGGTTCCAGAAATACCTTCTGCACGTCTATGAACGTTCGGGCGTTTCCGGAAACTTCACCGGCTAACTTTACAGGCCATCTTCACGCTGGTAATTGCGTATATACAGAAGTATGATTTTTGCATAGCTCCAATAGGTTGACAACTAGAATATTCGGTTCTAATTTCAACTCTATTCTCATAAATGTTCCTTAGAAAAGAGTCTCGACAGGCAAACATGCAGACAACGAAATGTTCTGATAAAAGTTCCTTCTATTGGGTTCCGTAGCCCAAATAGAAAATGATCACTTCTTTGTCCTTCTGTCTATCTATGAAAACACTTTTCTTAGGTATAAGTGTAGGTATAATGTGTATTCATTTAGTGTGTTTGTTCGATAACTCTTGTTATTTGTCTTACAGTGAATTTTACCTGACGGTAAGTAATTTTTTTTGTTGGTTGAGACTGATTCTTTGTCTAACACTATTTATTTACACATATATACATTTAACGATACATATAACGTTGTACTGATAATGGACTGTATTGACGATATAATAAGATGATGAATAATGAATTAATACAATGTAATGATCTTAGTTACGATTGATACACAGTAAAGTTACTGTTTGAGTGTTACAAACTGAATGTTAGATACTGAATGATAGATCGATGATGAAAGATAGATGATAGAAGAATGATAGAAAAGTAAAGTGATGATAGATAGACGATAGAAAAATGATATCTCTTAGGTCTGTACATTTTCTTAAATACTGTAGAGAAGGGGAGATAGTTTGGATTCTAAAATTTAAAGATTCTAAGAATAGGATAGGATCAATGGGCAGATATGTATTGTTTACGACCGGAACGTACCTAAAAGGGATAAGAACTTTACTGCAATGAAATTGCAGACAAGAGAATTACAATATTCGGTGTAGATGAATATCGAAATTATATGATTCAAAATTGTGCGGAATTTCTATAACAAAAGGAGAATTATAATATTTAGGGAAAATATTTATGTGTTGTTTTGTCATGAAATTTTAAGTTATATTATATCCAGAATTGTTTAACCTAATCTTAAGACACGCAACAGCTCTGAACTTGTATATTGTATGGTGATGGTGTGAAAGAAATATAGGCAGATCTTAAACCGTTGCTTATCTCAAAATTATTCTCGAATGTGTGTGGGTGTTGCGTTTCAGAGATTTATACCAAAGTTATATTTTTTTAAATAAAATTCCCTATTTTTCGCATCATTTTACTGAGAAGAGGAATTTAACCTTCTCGTTTTTTATTAGAACTTTTTGAAAACTATAATTTCAGCATGATTCATTTATATATTATTTTTAATTTCGACTTTTAAACCATTCGATACATAGAAGGGAGTACCCAACCACTCAAATATTTTACATTAACATCTCTAGAATCTCAAACTCCTATTGTGGGGCTAGCCACTGATAAGAGAATACCTAATAATTCTCTTCGAAGAAGTTTCCATTTGTAAATCAACTCCAATGCACAAAATCTCCAAGAACTTGCAGTTAAGACAAATCGTTGCGGCCATCCAAAAAGATCATAATGTCCTACCAAATTGCAGGCACATTAATTAGCCCGTGTTGCTTTTTTCTCTAGCGGATGCTGTTTCATCCAATTCAAAGGATTTTAAAAGAGGTTGATCTGTCTGAAAGCACTGAAAAGCTACATTCTATAGAAGGATAATTAGGGTCGCTTATATCCACTGATGTACTACCCCTTTCCTCAAACAAGTCATCTACGACTTAAACGCGAGCGTCCCGAAATAATAAAATACATAAAGAGTTGGAGGAAGAGTCCATTCACAGTAATTAATGAACTTTTATATTTTATTGAAGTTTTCAATTTGAATTTGGATAAATAGATAGTTTCCAACTTCAAAATGAATTGTAGCATTCATTCCTGAAGCAATGTATGTTTCATATTCCACAGTGCATAAGCAATTAAATCTAGGCGAATTTCAAGCGATTCTAACCGGAATATTAACCGTATTAAAACGACTCATTCAAAATTCAATTCACCCGATGTGCCATAGTCTAATTTTCTTAAGAGCGTATTGAAAAAGATTTTCGAAATTATAGTGTCATATTCTTTGCCCAAAAAAATTGACTCAGATTTGAGAAACAAATTTTTTTCAATTTAACGTGAAAAGTATTATTTTTAAGGCGATGCTATTTCATATACAGGGTGCTCAAAAATCACTTTTTTGAAACTAAATTGCCAGAAAACAATTTTACAAAAATGAGTACCTATAGCTTCTTACTTTCTTAGAAGCGTATTTTAAAATAGAATTAATTGCTATTAGGTTTCCTTACACATTTAATGGCTTGTTTTCATTTTGCATTTTTTCGAAAACCTGCAGTTTCTTCTGAAAATTAAATCATTATGCCGTGGAATATAGAATCAGACACAGTAGATTTAATTCCGTTCACAGTTTCCATGTTCCAGTATGCTATATATAAGATTCAATAAATTTCGGCCTCAGTTTGACGTTTGAAAATTATCTTAAAATAGCAATAACACTAATTTTGTTAATTTACAAATTTTTCGTTACATCAAATGTCAGATAAATAATCAAACAAATAATAAGTTAACTTGCAGAACCAATATGCAGAAAACTAGAATTAGAATGTCCATACGTCGAAGTGAGACCAAAATTCATAGAACTATATATAGAGCGTTATGGTACCTAAGGACTGGCATTGGAATCAAATCCAATTTTTAGCTTTAGGTACAGGTATTCGCAAAAAATATTTCTTTGAGAATTTAATAAGTGATTTTGAGGACTATGTACGAGGGTGATCTGAGAAGGTTTCTACCTAACAGAAATACAAGACATTTTTTTCAGAATATTTTTCTTCACTGTTCAACATAGTCTTCTTGTAACTCTACACACTTTTTCCAGCGACGTAGTATTTTCTGATGCTGTAAATGTTTTTTCGCAAGTTCCGGTCTTGGCTTGTCAAATAATGAAACGTAGTATGCTCTTATGATGGTTTCTCCTTCTTGAAGATGATCGATTGAAATAACTCCATGACTATCCTAAAAAACAGTCACCATCACGTTCCCATCAAAAAAACAGATTTTGCCTTTTTTGCAACCTGTTCCAATGGCGTACAATGCTCTATACAATGTTCTACAAATGGTTGAGTAGTCCACTGTGGGACTAGACCGTGTGTTGTATTGGAGATACTGCAGTGTATGGAAAGTCCTAAGGGGACGTCATCGGAGCAAACCTCACTCTGCCACCTACTTGACTATCGACTCTGTAACCAAACCTGCTTACATACAACATATTAGGTGTTGGAAATCTTCCCAGCAATTGTGAGATACATCATTGCAGCAGCCAGTGCCCACTTCCACCGCATGCCTGAGGATAAGGTCGTACTTTTCTTATTCATTTATTTTGATAACAAATAATCAGTCCTCAAGAACATTGCCAGTCTATGCAAGGGTAATATCAATTGGAGAGTCAGTCAAATTTTGTGATAAGAGGTTAATAAGGTAAAGTTTACTTTGAAGTAGTAACCTAATTCATTTATGTAGGACCACTATGAACTTGATATAGCAGCTACATCAGGGGTAACACTTATTGTTATCTGGTATTGCAGTGTTGATTCGACACTCAGTGAATCCTGTTCATCTAACGTTAATAGAACTCATCGAGGAGGTTGTATGACTTTGATTGCCCGAACAGGGATTTTTTCAGAGTAATATCACATTTCATTCAGTACATGGTTCATAACTTGACATGCCTGGTTAATGTTAGTGTGCGGAGTGTGAATAGATCAAGTTGTGTTGCGCCCTATTAGTTATTGAGTTAGTTGAAGAATCCACTCCCCTCTCCGAAACAGAGTAAAGGGACCGCTCCGTACACTACTACATCTCTGGAGGTCAAAGGTTAGTTAAGGACCTCATAAGTAAACTTCTAATGATCTGGCGCCTCTCCTAGAAATTGGGTAATAACGTTCGAACCGGTTTTTTATGCGCGAATGTTGATTTAACGAGAGACAAACACGTTATTTCGACAAACTCTTACCGCCACGTTTAAATTAAGCCGCCCAAAATTTCACTATGGTTGAGATGCAGAGTCCCCATAGACAGAAACCAACTCACCTTTAATTTGTATATGAGTAGTACCTTCCAGAAACAAGTATTTAATGACAGGAAGATACTTGATTTGGTCCATTTTCACAAGAACACTCACATCAACTCTCTCAAGCGACTATTTCATATCAAATCCGTGTCCAAAATGGCTGAAACTTTGGTGAGTATCCGTCAACAGATAAATAATGAAAATTCATTATCCTTCATTTACGAGTGCTGCCATCTTCATGTAGAGATCGGAAAATGTTCAGACCATCCTCGTTTATAAAATAGTATCGTAAAGTAAATTCTTAATTTTAGGTAGGAAAAATCTGAACAAAAGATTCTTGAAAAAGGATGCTCTTCAATAAAAAAAATGAAAAGTGTACCAAACCATTTACAATATCTGTTGTCGATATCCGGTATAAACTTAAGTGGCACCACTTTGAAAATAATGGCAAATTACAGATGAATATCCATTCATTATTATCATCCCGAAATTTGAAATTGATCGATAAACCTGTTTCCCAGATACTTCAAATGGGCCCTTTAGCGTAGACACCCTGTATCCGCATCACGTCTTCAATGTCAGAGCAAAAGTTTTCGCATACAGCTCCCACCCACCGTCTTACATATACTTCACCCAATAAGCTAGGTCTAAGATAGACTTCTGGATTTCACAATTCCATACAAAAACAAGATACACATATGTAAAAAGCTATTTCGAAATCAGTAATGGCATTGAGATATCCAGCAGCTTCAGATTCGTTTTAGACATTGGTATTACTCCACAGAGCTGCAAGATCCACAATTACACAATTTTCAACTGATCTTGTGGTCCAATCGAAAAGGTATTTGTATGAATTGAAACCATCAACAATCTGAAATGAAACCATCATAGTCATCCTAGTCAGACTACAAACGCATCTTCCAGTAAACTATGATCCGCAAGTATAGTTTGCTGTTTGTTTTGAGCACTTTACCGACTGTTATCCACAGCCTGCATCTCCTACCGACCTTAATGTGTTGAAGTAGTTACCTTTGATACTATTAGCTGAAAAACTGGCTTCGAGAACTCGCCATCAAGTTATTTATTCCTCTGTAAGACAACAAGTTTAGGATACAGAAAAGTGCTGAGTGGACCTGTTCATTCATCGAAATGTCAACACACATCTTCCTACATATAACCTTTTCATAATTTCATACGATTTGAAAACTCTGTTGGTACCACAATGGAAATCCTTGGCAGCAAGCCATGAGTAAAGTAATCACTGATTCTAGAACTATTTGCAACCATATTCCTGAGAAAAAAATTAATAACCGCAGCGAGAGTACGCCACAGTAGCGGTACCATTTTGAGTGATAATCAATCCGAATCAAGAGCTCTTGATTTCAATTGCTGTACTTCAAAAACGAAATGAAACTTTCGAACTACTCTGGTCATACTTGGAGTGACATATGGACTCACTGTCGTCTTGATTCTGAGTAGTTCAACTGAAGAAAAGATGAATCAATTAGTACTTATCATTAATTCATTTTCTGTGCTTAGACTAAAATCATGTTGGGGATCCCCCCTTCAAATTTCTGATCATGCAAAGACCCGAGTTAATCTGATAGAACCGAAAACATTCATTATACGTTCATGCCAAAAATCAACCGTCGTTTAATCTCCGCGCCAACTACTTGAACGAAAAAAAATGTATTGCAGAGACGAGAAAATATTGGAATGAATTTGTAACTTTATATCATCATCATTATGAGGAATGTTTTTTATGTTTTGCATGCTGGGACATAAAGGACATAAAGGCCATTATTCAATTATCACTACTAAAAATGAACTCCATGATTCATTAATATAAATCCAAAGTTTCAATAGCCGGCTCGGTGGAGTAGGGGATATGATGCTCGTCTCCTGCGCAGAGTTACCTGGGTTCAATCCCCACAAAGTCGGTGCGATTTTGCGAATTGTGGGAATTGCTTGAGTGTCCATTTTTCGTAGGAAATGTAAAGCTGTCGGTCCTATCTAACAGAGATGTGTTGGACATTAAAGATCCCTTCCCTCAACACGAGAGGGGTTTGGCGAAATTCCCGGGTAAGTGAGGTGACAGAATTCCCTGGCGTGTCATCAGCCAGGCAGAAATAGAGCACTTTAAAGGAAAAACAAACGAACAAACTCCAAAGTTTCAGTTCGGTGCACGCTGTGTTTCAGCCACAACAAACTGTTAAAGTTGACAAGTAAATTGAAAAATGGAATTAAGCCGTGAGTATTTTCGTGCATTATTTTTCGATAGTTCAAAGAATATCATCTCAACAAGAATGTCTCGGCGAGTTGGTTTCTGTTTTCAACGTTGAAGCACCACACCAGTCAACAGTTTCTAATTAGTATGGAGAATTTAAACGCAAAAGAATTAGGCATAACGACGAACCAATGAAAGGTGCATCAAAAACAGTAGCCACTCAAGAAAGATCGGCATAATAATCGGGAGATTAAGGCTTCATTACAGATTTCAAAGACCTCAATACGAAAAATTTTGCATGCAAAGAAACTAGTTTCCCGTTCTATACTGCATTTGTTGACCGAAAAACAGAAAGCTACAAGCGTGAATTGGTGTCAAAAAACTTTGGACCGTTTCAACTTCGGAAAGTCTAAAAGCGTTAACAGCATTGTCAGTTGTGATGAATCTTTGATTCATTCATACGAGCCAGAAAATAAACGCCAATCTTCTGCTTGGGTGTTCTAAAACCGACAAAAGTCGCAACATTTGTTTCAGAAACAGGTCATGTAGCAAAAATTCCTTTATACAGCCGATTAGTACACAACAATTATCCTTGACAATGACAATGCAAGTTCGAACACAATCCAAAAAACAACTGAATTCAATAAAAGAAAACATGAAATTGTTGCATAACCCTAACGATGGTTTTACTTTTCCCAAAATCAAGAGTAAACTGCGTGCTCTAAGGTTTCAGTCCTCAGAAGAAGCTGTTGATGCCTTGCAAAGGGCCATTTTGAACGTAATAGCAAAGATTGGAATAACTGCTTCTAGAATTGGTTCGAGAATACGGAGAATACAATAATGTCTTTAAAAGCTCTCAATTGTTTAATTCTAGCTGTATATACAAAACTTGAAAGACATCCCCCATAATTCTTCTAGAATTCGTGATCGCTACAAAAACAAAACAACCCAGAAGTTCTTGAAGGTAGTTTTTGAAAGCATTTCATTTCAAGCAACAAGATGACTTTATTCCGTACCGAGTAGAGGAACACTTGGTTTCCCAAATTCTACACAGTGGACTAGCAAAGTTTGACTATTGAATATCATGTATTTTTGAAATATTCTTGAAACAACTACGCACAAGAAAAATATATGGGGGAAGAGCATCCGAGTCTCAGGTATGCCAATATATGTATCTTTATTCTACTTACACTTCCATCTTTTTCTGGAAACTCCGTCTGATTTCCCCTTTCCAGAAAGAAGCTCTCGACGTTCAGGGAAGGTCTTCCTTTCTTAGATTTTCCTTGCTCGGTACCAATGTAGACCTTAAAAATATTCACTATTTTCATTAATCAATCTTTGAAATACAAGAAAAGTGGCAAAGCATCTTAATAAATGAAATCTCACATTTCCGTCTGTGCCTTTGATAAATTTATCTTTTGCTGACACAACGTCTGGACCCCATTGCTCCAAGAAATGACCAACTCTCGTCACCCTTTGCACTGGAGTCGTCAGAGTATGAGGACCGCCACAATAACGATTTTCAGTTCGATCACCTCTGAAATTTAACTTTTTTATAGTGTCCGTGAAATTGGTTTTATATGTCTTACTTTTTGTTCATCATAGCTTGAAAGTGATGAAGGTTTCTGCTCAAATTCATTCTTAAATTGAAAAATTTAATAATGATTACATGAAAAATAATACTTCTCTACTCCCTTGAAGTAACGACCACCATAAATTATGTGACACTCAATCATTATTGTAGAACGATTGTGGAGTTTTGCATTATTGACAATAATTATTGTCTGCTTACTATGGTACAAGGTGGCAAATCTCCAGGTGTCGATTTAATATATTTTAATAGAGAATTCAATTAATTTTACCCTCTTTGTTGTTTCCTCAAAACATCCAATTCATAAGCTAGATATGGAGCAATAGTCTTCGTAGGGGGTAAAGTTGGTGATCTCGGAAAATCTTCTGCTGTTTGCTTTGTTTTTATGCCCACATCTGCATCGCAAGACAAACATTTCACATTCCTGTAATAATATTATAATTATATTATAAATAAATGAGATTGAAGATTCCTAAATACTCAAAAAAGAAGAAAACTAATTAGATAATTAAGTTTTGAAAATGCTCAATAAGAGTGATCAAAACTACTAATGTAATGAGTCTACTCTAGTTTTAATAGCATCAACCAGAAAATTTGGTTGGTGATTTTAGTCCAGGAGAACTCAATTAGACAAGAAGTGCTGGTGGCAGGAAAACCTTACCTTTTCTTTGATAATTTTCAAATAGTGACTCAGCAGCCGTCAGTCAAGATTGATTTCGAGAATCCGAGATTTGTACCTTACATACCATTCAGGGCTTTATAAGTAGTTATAAGATATCCTCAGCTTCGACGCTTCATCCAGGTTGGCAAGTTGAACAAATTAAGTTTACCGGCATAAGTGAGGGGAATTAATCTAAAAAGGATACGGATAACTTGGCGCTGAGCTCCTCGCAACTACTGAATATCTCGATGCATCTACACGAAATCACAGTCAACACCGAAGTTTTTCTGGCATGACTATGTGTCAAGCATTGCAAAATCTGCTTTCGCTGAAGTTAGTTTTCTTCAAGGGGCTAATCAGTACTTCACGCCATCACAGCTGATACTTTCATATAAGGTACAGGAGCGATCTGGCCTGGAATACTATTCCCATGTGTGGGGCTTCGCACATTCATTACATGATATATTGAAAAGTGCCCAGAAGAGAGCAGTAAGCTCAACGACCACCCAGAGATCACACGTGATCGCGAACCTCTTGCCCTAAAACAGCAGGTTGCTGATCTTTCTCTCCTTTACAGATACTTCCAAGACAAATGCTCTGAAGAACTGAAATACTTGGTCCCGGAGAAAATCCAGTTCCAAAGAATAACTAGGCTTGTGGAGAACTCTCATCAGCCGACGGTCCAACTTGCAAAGCTACGTACCTCTCCCCGTAAAAATTATCTTGTTTAGAGGGCTAGTGTGCTATGGAACTCGCTTCCATCGAACATCTTTGCAATAACTGTCAATGTGGCATGACAGGCATCACCTCCTCTCAAGAGTCGAGAATAAAGAAAAAATGCATATACACCACACTTGGCCTTCAAACCCCCGGATGTTTCTAGCTTTTTTAGAGCAAATTATAAAGAATCACATTGCATTATGGAAAAGATACTACAGGAGGAGTGTTAGACGACTTACTTAAGCGACGATGTTAGAAATTTATCTAGACTAAGACAGGTCATTTCGAGAAATAATAATTTCCAGGTCGTAATGGCAGCTAGCTGTTTATGCCTTTGTTGACTAGGATGAATGATTAAAATGATTTAGAATAATCTAACTAATAGAGGCAGGATGAATGAGTATAGTAGAAACAGAAGGGCTCTCAATACAGAATCATGTGGGGCACCCCTGTGACCTGATCGAGAAAAAGAAAGTGTTTCCAATACATAGTCGTACACTTCTTCCGGAAAAGAACAGTTGGATCAAAAGTAAGAGGTAATCTCGAACGCCTTAATACTGAAATATTCGTAAGAAGCGCCGGGGACACACGGTCGAAAGCCTTGAATCAGGGTTGATAATATGAACCGAAATTCTGAGGTTGAGGGCTCTGGACCAGGTGTTAACATAAATGAGAAAATTCGTGATATCCTAGCGATCAAGTAGGAAACCGAGCTGGATTGTTGATCCGAGAAGGTAAGGGGGCTAAAATGTATGGACGGTAATTTTTGGAGTACAGTTTGTCACCATTCCTGAATATTGATATAACTGGAGCACTCAACCAGAACGAAGAAGAGTTTGGATCGGAACTCTTCTGGTGAAAGTCAAAGACCGTGGAAAGGAAGGAATAGAACGCTGATGTCTCTCGATTTGCTGAGGTTGAAAATTAATATCTAATAATGTTAGATTGTTAGCTCGGTGTTTAGAAGATCGAGTTGTTTATTTATTTTTTTATTTATTTTCAAAAAATTATTAGTGTTCAACAGATGCAAGAGGTGGAACAATAATTGATAAATCATAAAACATTAAAGACTATCGGGTAATTGTATACCCTTCTTGTCTACACCATTCGATAAGGAGACTATGGATTTTTCTTCCTAAGTACGCCTTCCTATAAATTTTCCGATCACACTTATCCAGTCCATGGAAGATCGTCGAAATTCTCAAACTCTACTTTGTGAGTGAAGCGTATAGAGATAGTAATGTTTTCTCCTGGTAGTATTTGCATTTTGGAACTGCTATAACATACCACTGGATCCTAACGGAAATAAGGAAACGAAAAAAGTGAATATATATCATTCCCCCTGAAAAGTTATTTACAGAACTCCAAGTGACGCATATGGAAAATTATTCTCTGAACTTGTTTATGCTTCACAAATATCCTTTTTGACAAGACATTATGTTTCAGGAAATCCAATTAATATATAACTACATAAAACCTGTTAACAATATATTCTAAGTGATTCTGCCACTTCAGATGTTGGTCTAATTGGATACCCAAAAATCTTTGATTTATCTGTTCAGTTCTGTTCATATTTAGGCACAGCTAATTCTCAGCACACCAAACCCTAACAACAGTGCAAACGACACCAGCGATCCGCATGTAGATATGAAGAGACTGCGACATTACAACTACATTAGCGTCATTAGCATAAATCAGCAAGTTACAGTTGAAACCGTCTATCAGGAAGGTCATCCATACATATTCGAAACGAAAGAGGTCCCAGAATAGATCCTTGCGGAACGCCCGTCACTATATTGACTTCACGTAACCGCACGGTAACCCTTTCAGTTTTTATTACAACCATCTATCCATTATTTCTTATCTAGCTTTCTTGGAGTTAGAGTTGTTTGCCAGAGCTTATAGATCAGCAAAATTGAAAGCATTTGAAAAATCGAGGAATATATCCATCCGCATGGGTACGGTTTTAAAAGTGATGCAGAATTCTATTCAAAAATATAACATTTCACGAAAATTTTACACGACGTCGACAACGTTGAAATATTATAAAATCGAAATATAGGTCTTCATTGTCAGATACATCACCTCATCAAAATTGTTAGATATGAATAATGAAAAAGTGATAATTTTTGATTTTTCAAATATTTTGCGACCTCCCTATCTGTTTATTTTTATTGGTCCAAGTTTGGACAGCTCCGGCCCGGATCTGACGTCTGTAGATTAGATAAGGTTAAGCTAATACATTCAGAAAATTATTATATACTTCATTAGTTTATGTTTGGTTGCTGCAGCTTCTTGTTCCTTCTGGTACAGTTTCATTGCCTTCAATTTTTCCTGCAGCGTTTTCAGTTTTTCTTTAACGAAATCTTGCATGGCAATCATCTCATTCTTCTCGAGTTTCGTCAAAATTTCTCCCTGCATATCCTGGAGAGTCTTCTGCCACAACTCCTCCTGGAATATATTGGATAACAAGAGGAAAACCAAACGTTGATTTATCTGACCTGTGTACTCAACTTCGTTATAGTCTCGTCGAGGTTCAACCTCAAATCGTCGAAAGTGGTATTGAACAGTTCTCTCGATACTTTACGCTCTATTTCATCGGTGTCCAACTTCTTTTCGAGAGATTCAAAGAATTCTTCTTTTTCCACTTTAGAAATTTTCAGCATTTCTATCTGCTCGAGTACGGCCTGTAAGATCAAACTTATTCAGCTACACAGAAACGCTGATTTTGAAAAAGATTTCATTCACAAGTGATAAATTCAAAGCGTTCAGGTGACAAACTACACTGCCAAAGGTTTCACAAATATTTATCAAAATACTCGACATATGTTTCGGGTTGTTAGAGTATTACTCTAGATAATGGGCTAACAACCCGAAACATATGTCGAGTATTTTAATAAATACCTTTGCCAAGTGAGAAACCAATCATTTATTCATTATTATTATACATATTAACTACACCGCATCAAGAATTTAACGCATAATTTCAATATTTCAAATTTCTCATTTTGTAGACAATCAATTAATTTCACATTTTTTCTGGGATGTATTGAGATTTTGCAAGAAACCATCACATATTGATAATAACAGTTGTTGATCAATTTCTGCGAGTAATTTTAATTTTCGGTACCAATGCAAGGCGAATCACGAAATTCAACCACTGCAAAATCGGTTGAAGCAGTGGTGTTAGATTACCTAGGTTGGAATTATACTAGAATCGGACAAAGACTTGGGATATTCCACATAACTATTTCCAGAATGATCCACAAGTACGGTACGCTACTGCTAGGCTCTGTGGAAACAAGCGGACCTCGTCATTATCCCGAAAGCTGGAAAAAGTGCAGAAAAAACAATTTCGTATAGACCTATATGCCTGGCGAATGTGTTGGGAAAACTCTATGAAAAACTCATAGCAGGAGATTGAGGAGAAGAGACTTCTGTCCGACAACCAATTCGGTTTTCGCAAGGGTAGATCAACAAACCCGTTCACTGTGCACCTTAGTACTGATCGATATAAGAAATGCATTCAATTCGGCTGACTGGGAGATAAAACTACGAGAAATAGGAAAGAAAGAAATTCTCTCGCATATTATTGTAGGATATCTTCGCAACCGAAACATGGAATACCAGAAGAAAGAATATGAGGTAACCTGCGGAGTTCCACAGGGCTCCGTATTGGGCCCCATTCTATGGAATCTAATTTGTGATGAAGTCCTGAGTCTGGTCGTTTCTGCAAGAGTGTCTATCATCGCATATGCAGATGACTTAGCGGTGGTTATTACAGGAAAAAAGGAAAGCGACATCGAGACAAAAGCAAAGAAAGTGTTGAACAAAATAGAAAGATCTTAAACTAGAAATCTCTCCTGAAAAGTCAGAAATTTGTTTGTTCGTTTCTCCTTTAACGTGCTCTATTTCTACCTTTCGGCTAATGACACGCCGGGGAATTCTGTCACCTCACTAACCCGGGAATTTTGCCGAACCCCTCTCGTGTCGAGGGAAGGGATCTTTAATGTCCAACACATCTCTGTAAGACAGGATCGACAGCTTAACATCTCTTCCGAAAGATGGACACTCAAGCGATTCCCAGAATTCGAAAAATCGCACCGACTTTGTGGGGATTGAACCCAGGTAACTCTGCGTAGGAGACGAGCATCATATCCCATACGCCACCGAGCCGGCTGAAAGTCAGAAATGATAATGCTTTCTGGCAGAAAGTACCATAGACCTATAAACATAGAGATAAAACGGCATGCTGTTAAAACAAAGAAAGCAGGTGAAATATTTTGGAATGACTTTAGATCCCCACTTACGCTTCGGTAAACATTATGAGGAAGGAAAGCCGGTCGAACTACAAATGCATTGATGAAAATTATGCCTAGGATAGGAGGATGCAGCGAAGCGAAACGTAGAATAATTGCAAGCAAGGTTGAATCAGTTGTGTGGTATGCTATACCCGCATAGAAAGAAGCTCTGAAATTTGGTAAATACAGAATGAAAATAGACCAAGTGTAGGGAAGGCTTGTATTAGGAATCTTTGGCGCTTATCGCACAGTAGCCACGGACGCAGTCATAGTGCTGGCTAGAATCATACCAGCTGATCTCATAGCACAAGAGCGAAATAAAACCTGGGGTGAAGAAAATACCTCCGCAAAAGCAAAGGTCAGGAGAAGAACTATGGAATTGTGTCAGAAACTGTGGACCAACGAAGGAGAAGGAACATGGACCAGAGAACTAATAAAAGATGTGAGACCTTGGTTTAACAGAATGCATGGACATCTGAGCTACCACATGTCCCAGATGCTAGCGGGGCACGGTTCATTCGGGAATTACCTCACTAGAATAGGCAAACTCAATAACCCTATGTGTCAATACTGTGATACTGAAGATGATAGCGCCAGACATACGCTATTCAGCTGCGAAAAATGGAAAAGAGAAAGAGAAGAGTTTGAAAATATTACGCAGAGAGAAACATTCACCGAAAATCTGATAAATACAATCCTCGAAAAAGAAGAATACTGGAACAGCTTCGACGGGATGTCGAAGAAAATTCTGAAAGTGAAAGAGGTAGACGAAAGATTGAGGAACCAATAGAAATGGAAAGACTTTAGCACGATGGTCGAGGTGAATGTGAAAACGGTTCCTGCTTGGATTATATTTTTATCCACCGAGGAAGGAGGTTTTAGTGGGTGGGAGCCCCACACTCTCCACAACATTGCACAGCCCAGCCGTGGGGGTGGTCTGGTAGAGATTTCTCCTTCCTCCCAGAACAAAAAAAAAGAAAAAAAGCACATTTAAATTCAGCTTAGACAGAACAGTGGGCTACAAATTGAAACATTAAAATGATACGACAACGTCTCAGGGAATTCGGTTTGTGGCTTCGTGTCGCATCTCGAGGTTCGGCTCTAATAGCAGCACACCGGAAGCCTGAATTTTGCCCGGGAACATTTCAATTGGTTAAAAGCTGACTGTGAAAGAGTTTTGTTCACAGATGAGTCGAAATTTTGTCTTGTTCATTGTGATCGACGTTCTCTACTTTACAGACGTCAAAATGAGAGATATCCCAGTGCAATCTTTTACCTAAATACGGCTGTGAAGGAGCCTCAATAATGGAGCAGAAAGGAACTTTTCGAACACACGTACTGCTCTGGTAATCGTAAATGAATGAATCCTGAATTCTCAAAGGTAGACATTTTAGAAGAACATGTTGTATCAAAACAAACTTTTCGTTCATGCATGATTTGGGCAGACCAAGCTTTTATAGTTAGGATCTACCTTCAAGATCACGAAATCACTTCAATGGAGTGGCTGGTACAAAATCTAGACCTCATTCACATCGAACATATCAGAGACATTTTCAAAAGAAGATTAAAAAGCCAACAAAACCAGCCAGCTACCGTGAATGAAGTTTGGTTAGAACAGACTGATCGAAATATGGAACGAAATAGATCAGAGTGCTCATTGATTTTGAGTATTTATCTTAGATGTCATGCAATCATTCCCGCCAAGGATGGAACTAGCCGGTACTAACAGGTTTTTGATGACTGTTGAAACGACTTTGATTCTTTCCAAGGGTAAAAAATTTTCATCATTAATTTCATTTCAATTTATATGAGTATTATTTTCATTTCGATTATTCTCAAACATTCCTTAGTGCTGGTGGATTACTGGAAAAATGATTCTACAACGTATCCAAACTTCTGAATAAATCTGAATTTTCGATTTTGTGTGTTAATCTCTTGGTGTACTTGCTCAATCCACCAAGTTGAATAGCTTTCGCAGTATGGGCGAAAAAGCACTTATTAATAGAAGATTTGAGACGAATTAACCAATCAAATTGCAATTCAAGAAATTTATTTGTGCCATCTGATCTCAATACACTTGCGCATAATACTTTTTTTTCGGATTCAAAAGAACGTATGTTTGCTAGAGTCTTCAGCAGTGATGGAATATTAATCACCATAATGGGCACTTTTGGTCAGATCTTAATCCTCAGCGCCATATTGATGCGCATCGTGGCTTTAACTTGTAGTGTGTTCTACAAGATAGCCTTTTTGGCTTAAGGAAATTTCGAAGAAAACCTGAATGCATCATAAATAAGAATATTATTAGAGGATTTCTCTATGAACTTCTCCAGCGCAAAGATCGAATACTGGGCATCGAGAAGGGGCATTCATTTTTCCTATTTCCTATTTCAATATTTCAGCTGGCTAACGATCAAAACATCAGAAATTGTCCACCCAGTACAGTACTAAAATAATTTAGAATTGTAGCTCGTAATGAACCCTCACATAAATGAATGGTCCGAACGAAAATTCATAATCTGATTGAGCTCAAACAAATCGTGCTTGACTCGTTTGATTTTTCTAAGCCCTTCTTCCAGCTTTTCATATAATGAAGGTATAAACTGTCAAACAAAATCGAGGACACCTGGTAAAAGATAAGGAAACCTTTTCAATTCACCGATACTCACGCTCATCTTCATTTCTCTCTTGGCTTCACTGTCCAATACTCTTTGTTGTTGGTTAGTGACGTCGCTGATGATATCTTCCAATTTATTACATCTGTCACTCAAGTCAACTATAGGATAGTTTTGTTTGCTGATGGCTTCGCTAAAAAAACGTTTTTCAGAAATATCCAACAGATTTGGATGCGTTTCAACGATGTCTCACCTTACTCTGCGATCCAAAAATTGCAATTCCGATTCTAATTTAGAACATTGTCCAAATAGATTTTCTATATTTCCTCCTGTTTGGTGATCGAGAGCCAATAATTGATCCATCTGTTGCCTCACTTTCACTTCAATTGTCTTCAATTTAGCTCTCAAGTTTATTTCAACATCTCCTATTTCTCCCATTTCTGGTGGAAAATTAATTTACGTTGTTATCGTGGAGCTGCCTTCCAAGCATTAAAAACTGATCTGCAGATCTATACAATAATCTACCGGTAGCTCGCGAAGGCAGTTCTGGTAGCTTACAACATATATAATTGAACGATGTGGATTGCTTTTAAAGGCATGATTCGACGACAGGGTGTATATAAGATGATTAGGGGATAGCGGGGCACATTCGGACACGGGAAACATTCGGACATTTCAAAATTACCACCTTGCAATTGAAATATGAAGTTGCCGAAGGGTGACAACTTTGTAGTTGGTGCTACCATTCAGTGAATAAAAATTTATCGCCATAGGTGCACGAGTTTGAGTGTTGAAATCAAAAAATAGTTTGCGAGCTTGAAAGTTAAGTATTTCTATCCGAATTTGTGAGCACGTGCAGAGAACCCGTCAAATTTTCTTAATTTCGATTATTTACATCGGAACAATGCATTGATTCTGAATAAATTATTGTTGGAATATAACCTAAAAATTTAGGGTTCAGGGTTTTAAAGGAAAAATTACACGGTGGGGTAATTCGTACCCACATTCGGACGCGCCCGATTTTACCCCACTTATTTACGAATATGCCCATCCTGGATAGGTTCATTTTAATAATTGATTTTTGGATGGAGATGGTCCGAAATTATAAGAAAAAGACGAATGGAGCCACTTTATATGAGCAACAAATTGAGCCCGCTGTTACTGCAATGATAAGGGACGAAATATCACTTCGCAGCACAGTTCAATGTAAAAACAACCTTATTCAATAAAGTTATGTCATGTAGCAGTTGATGACTAGGAGAACGAGAGTGATGACTCCACGGACAAGATATGGTTTTCAAAATATGGTTCTATGAGTATTTACCATCGCGCAAGAGAACCAGTTGGTGGAATATTTGAAAATTTCTTCCAATATACAATATGGGCTTACTTACAGCTCTTGTAGGGTATTGGCATTTCAATATACTTCATTCAAACATGAAGCATATATATATATATATATATATATATATATATATATATATATATATATATATATATATATATATATATATATATATATATATATATCTTCATAGTAAACATGTTTCTGTTCTTCAGAAACAGTTTTCATATATTATCATCTTGCTCAGTCCTTGCTTCAACAGATTATTTAAAAGACATAATGCCGTCGCTAATATTATTCACTTCAATCTAAGAATTAAACATGACCTAATTCCGAAAAGAAAAAATTTCAAAAATATGAACCTGAGATTATTTGTGAAAATGACAAATATAAATTTTATTTTGATAAAAAATTCTGTGCAACAGAGCTGTAAAACACAATAGACCAGATATCGTTCTTAATGATAAACAGAAACAAATAACATATATAATTGATATTGCTATACCCGACACACATAATATACAAAATAAATACAATGAAAAATTTCTAAATATATGATGCTTGGCGACGAGATTAAAAAATGTGGAAAATGAAGAAAATATTTATTCTACCGATTATTATTTCTACAACAGGCGTTATTCCTAGAAATCTTCACAAAAGTATTGAGATTTTGGGTCTGAAGAAAAATTTGTTTGAACAGTTACAAAAGATAACAGTCATCAAATCTTGTAATATTCTTCGTAGGTTTCTTTCCGAAAATAATAATGAGGTAGAGTCATAGGTTTTCTCTTTAGTTTATACTGCTCAGAATCTCATTTCATATTTTATTTCTTTGTTTATATAAATGTAATATAATTAACTGACAATTTTGTCATATTTATATTCAGAGCAGTATTCTATTCGATCGTTCACCACTTCACACAAAGGAAACTATTAATGAGTAAAATTCAGTGTTACTTGACTAAGGTCCGTACACTGGATTTTTCCGGGAGAAAGCCTCTGACACTACTCGTTGGTACATTGATATCATTATCTGATGATATATTCTCATAACATTTAACGTTATCCTAATATATAATTACTCCAGGATATGTTTTGATTATAATCATTGCCTGGCAATGGTATTAATTACCGGGTGATGGATTCATATTTTTCATGAAATCAGTTTGATTGCATGAACAGATATATGGGCAACTCGTAAAACCCCTATATATATATATATATATATATATATATATATATATATATATATATATATTCTTAATGGGCTCCGAGACAAAAAGCCGGAAAGGACTGGATAAGTCAGTTTATGTCGCGACATCCACATTTGATATACCTGAAACTTGGAAACACCAGTTTGGCAAGAGCTTCTGCTCTTAATAAATCCAAAATTTTTCGGAAATTATATTGCAGTTCAATGAAAATATAACTTTACCTCTGATTGCATATTGAATACGGACGAAAGTGGAATAGGCACTGTTATTCAAGCCCCTAAAGTGATTGCACCACAGGGAAAAAGCGGGTTGAATAAATTGAATCCAAGGAGCATTGAACCCCAACATCTGGCATCTTTTCACGGGTGAGAATCAAAGATACCTTTTAGAAAGAGTTACTGGCAGTCGCCTTTGGTTCAAAAAATAGCTAGATTAACTCCAATATTTTTGTCAATCTTCTGATGCACATCCAGTCACGTACTAAATTCTGCCAAGAAAATCCGCTCATTTTAGATTACCATGAGAGTAATACCAGCTTAGCAGTTTTTAATTACTCAAGAGTAAATCGTATAGTTCTGCTGACTGTCCCATCGCACTGTCCGTACTGTATGCAGCCCATAGACATTAGTGTCTTCGATCCATTCAAGAGCAGACACGAAGCCTCATTCAATGATTTTATAAATACGAATTCTGGAAACCTTCAAATATAATCAACTCGTTCGAGAAGTCAGGAATATGGCCACTCAACAGACTGGTCTTGAATTGTGAGGATTTTTGTGCTTCCTATGTTACTGACAGACCAGAACTATCCTTGTAAGAGTGTTCCAATGATATCAGCGATAACAAACAAGATATCATATGACTGGCTGGTGATGATTATAAACAACCAGAGCCGTTGAGGAGAAATATACCTGAAAATTCCAACAGAGTCGAGGTAATCTCAATTATAATTCTGTCAAGATCATCGAATGAAAAAGTCATCAAAATTAAGGAATCTTTTGAAATAGTTCTCTACTCTTTGCAACCCATAATGGAAAATGTTTTCCGCTTGACCATTAAAAACTATAATATAACACCATTCGATATTAGACCTTAACAGGAAGCAGCTCCTAAAAGTTCTAAAATAAAATCGAGGCCCGAAAACTCAATAATTGTCACAACTACCCCAAGAGAGAATTGAGGAAGAAATACAAAGAAAAATTCTACGAAACGTAACATACCATTTAGAGATATGAAGAAAGCGACAAAGAGCAACAAAAAACTCAAATCTGAATAGGACTCATCCTTATCGGATTTTAATGTGGTATTTGATGATTCTGATCAGGATGAAAATGAAAGGGAAATAGGAAGTACTGAATCTGTTGCCCTATTGGAACTGCTACACTTCCTGCACAATTGACCATATTCATTCACTGGGAACTGTGGTAAAGAAGTGCAACGAATTTAATATGCCACTCAGCTTGGCCTTGGACTATGAAAAAGCTTTTCACAGTATCGAGGTATGGGTAGTGCTGGAAGGTATGAACCAAGCGCGAATAGACTCAAAGTATACAAATTTACTCAGAGATATGTACAGCAATGCCAGCGTGCAAGTCCTTCTTAGTGAAGACTGGAAGACGGAAAAAACCTCTCTAATGAGAGGAGTGAGGCAGGGGGGTACCATATCCCCGAAGCTGTTCACCCTTGCACTCGAGTACGCCATGAACTGGTAGGAAAGAGGAATTAACATAGAGGAAAGAGGAATTAAAATAGATGGATCTCACTTAAACCATCTGCGTTTTGCTGACGATATTGTGTTGATTCCCTCAAACTTCAAAGAACTGGAAACCATGCTCCAATAACTAAATGATGCATCCAAGAAAGTCGACCCAAAGATGAACCTAAGTATAACAAAAGTCATGACCCGTTCGCCAAATATAATTGTGGTGGAAAATTCAATAATGGAGAACGTACAAGACTATGTCTACCTTGGTCACAAAATCCAGCTTGGCAACGAAAATCAAACTGCAGATCTGAACATAAGAGTAGGACTTGTCTGGACAGCATTCAGCAACCTAAAACACATTCTCAGAGATAGAAAGTTATCAACAAATCTCAAGAGCAAGGCCTATAAAAGCGTGTGTCCTACCAGCTATGACATATGGTATAGAAATCATTACTCTGACAAGAAGAGGTGCGGAAATGCTGATAGTGACACAGAAGGCAATGGAGCGCTGCATGCTGGGCTTAAGCATCCGTGATTAAGTCAGGAATGACGTCATACGACAAAAGACTAAGGTTGAGGACGTAGTGGCGACTGCTGCCGCGCTGAAATGGTGATAGGCGGGACACGTGGCGCGTAGCAGCAACTACAGATG
The DNA here is from genome assembly GCA_013387265.2 of Cryptolaemus montrouzieri. Taxonomy (NCBI): domain Eukaryota; kingdom Metazoa; phylum Arthropoda; class Insecta; order Coleoptera; family Coccinellidae; genus Cryptolaemus; species Cryptolaemus montrouzieri. The sequence continues at coordinate 62,636,017 of JABFTP020000001.1, forward strand.
AACCAAGCGGCTGCTTGTTTGGCGACCCCGTATGACGCAGCGTAGCGTGGAAAGGCCCCAGACAAGATGGCGAGATAACATCAGGAGGATCGGGGGAGAGATTGGATGTAGCTCGCCCAGGACCACTCCGCGTGGAAGGGAAAATAGGGGTCCAGGACTGGATGGCTGGCTCAAGAAGAAGAAGACACACCTGCTCTCCCTTAGTGAGGTTTCCTTCTAGAAAAACGTTTGACATATAATGAAGAAACAGGACGATTCGGAATAATCCGTAAGATTTTTTTAGAATAAGAGGAAACGAAGGTTTCAGTCTCCCCGATATTGCCTCATCAACCATCAATAGAAAAAACGTTCTGGCAAAATTGCCCGAACCTTGAGGGGTACAAGGTACCTCAAAGAGGAAATCATTCTTGAAATTTGACTTGATTTTGACTCCGAATGTACCCCACCCCTTCCCTACTTTTGATCCATAAGTACTTGCCAATTTAGAAACAATCAATTTTGTTCTTCGAAATACCTTTAATGTTCTAACTCCATAACCGATATCCTCCTGTTTGACCGGTAGGATCTTAATAATCTGATCCAGTCGTACAAGTGAATAAATTATCTTCAACTACAGAAACAGAAATATTCTGGGCCAAAGAAATTGGTTACCATCCCACCCCCATATTTAATTAACAAATACTACACTGAAAAATCGGAGCAAAATTTCGGATTTTCAAATCAATTTCATCGGCAGATGCCAAACAAACCAAGCCCTCTCTATCTTATCTTCTCGAATCTAAAATTCTTGGTACTTACCATTCTCAGCTTCCGAAGAAAATAGACTCTTCAGATGTTTAAGTTCCTTAGTCAGTAATTCTAAGGCGCCTTTATTTCCCATAGTGGTTATCGATTTTCTGAGGAAAATAAATATTTATGCAAAAAACTGTTCAGCTTATTATACATAGACCTACAAGGATTTTGGTGACAGAAATTTTAAACCTGATTTTAAGTATGTCTTACATATTGATATCAGAAATATTACCGGTTCTTTCTGTCAATTCTACTCAAAAATACTTTCCACAAAACAATAATATTTTATAGCATTAAATATCAACAAATTGCGTTTTGAGTGATTTTCTAGAATGAGAATAACTTGGGCAATCTCTCATGATACCCCTTCAATAGTTGGACATCATATAAGTATTCCACCTTTCTTGGTCTCTATTCTCCATCGTTTTTATGTCTGCGTGGAAACGTTCTCATTGTTCTCCGTTTAGATCTCCTAAATTGTATTGGAATCGATCTAGATGACCATTGAGATATTGTAATTTTTTACTCACATTACAGCCTGAATCTTTAAAACGAACCAGCATTTCCTTTACTAAATCTGAATAGTTGTCAGCAGAATGTATCCGAGAAAACTTTGTAGTTCAGTACTTAAACCAGGAAATTTTCGTGAAATAAACTGAAAACATTGACAATTTCTCTCGAGAACCTCAACAAGTTTGTTCCTTAGTCCTAAGTTTTCATTAATAACATTTCTTCCCAACTAAAAGCATCTCTCACAGGCCAATGAAAGTGATTTGACTCGATTGTCTCAGAGACAAATAAAACATAGGTATTCAGTATGATCACGCTGTTGACCCAATAAAAAATTAACCATTTTTATGTCGACACAGATCACCCAGTCATGTTCAAAATATTTTTTTTGTAAAGAATATAAATTACCTCATATTCTTCTCTCACATGTTGAGTGAACATTTGGAAGGAGAACATATTTATTTCCTTTATCTAGAAGAACTGCTTTGAGATTTCGTTTACTACTCCCAGTAAAGAGACGCCATTCATTGGACTCATCGTCAAACCCATGAGTCAGCAGACCACTCTCATAACAATACATAAAATTTTCGTCAAATGAAAAAACTACAATAAACTTTGTTCTCATGTGGGATATATGGACACTCGAACGTCTGAGGAAAGACAATTTTTTTCTTTCAATCTTGGAGCACGTAACTCTGACGTTTCTCTGAAAGGTCTAAGTCTGTGAAGAAGTCATTGAGCTCATTCTGCGAAAATTGCTCAGGATTTGATGTTTATCCTCAACATTCAAAGTCACCATCTACTTGAGAAAATTTCAACTTGATCCTGTTGACATTTCTGCACTAACTGGTTAAAAGCTGGTATTGGAACATTTTCTGGATAAGGAATAGATCTTTGTGTTGAAGAAATATTATATATATATATATATATATATATATATATATATATATATATATATATATATATATATATATATATATATATATATATATATGTCCATTTATGGTGATTTTTTCTTTGCTGATAGCCACTATATTAGTTATACAAAAGTAATAGTCGTCATAATGATTTAACTTATGCACGCCGTATCATAGACACTCCAAACCAGAGACTCTTTCTCCCATTGTTGCAAATGTTCAATGCATAGTTTACATATATTATGAGACACCCATACTTTATCTTGGAGTCGAATTTCATTCACAACAAACATAATATACTAGCCATAATGAAATAGTAATATAAAATTACTCGATATTATTGTAATAATGACTATTTACGGCAAAAATTTAAAATGGGGATTGTAGATGAACTAGATCTGATGAGTTAAAATGACGTATGCCAATACCGTGTATTATCTACCTCATCAACCGTACACATACACAAAGCTAGACCAAAAAAAATTTTTTTGTAGGCTTACGTTATCATCAAAGCATCAGGGTGGAGCACTGAAACCAAGTGTTTTTGGAATGACTCACTTGAGTAATTAACCACGGAAGCATATTCAGCAGATATTACAAGGATTGTCCCAAAAGTATTAATCCTAACTTTACATCTCCGCGTCAGAACATCCTAGGACATGGACGTAACCAGTAATTCTTCACAAACTCCCGGAAAGCATGAATTACCAACGACTTGATTCGTGAATTATGTGCTTTTGGCTTTCATCGTATTTTCACTTAATAAAAATTGGCGAAAACATCGTAAATACCAATTTTAGTTAGATTTTGTTTTTACCTAAGAAAACTGGTGCGAAAACTATCGAAATAATAGAAACAGCATTGGGCATCAATTATATAATTAAAAATCTAATTAAAGAGTGACGTAAACAGTTCAAAGATGGCCGACTCAAACTCTGGGTGGCTTTCGACGGCAAAAATAGATGATTAAATCGTAATTATGTTCGATCGTCGCGATGAACAATTGCTTCATAAGATAACGAGCCAGCACATTCATCGAACAATAATTTAATACAATGAACACAATCTTATGTCTGTTTTTCATATCCTGACATGAATGTCTGCACTGCGTACGTCACTGAAGTTATTCTTGCAGGAATGGACCCCTACATTCCACACTCCACGAAGAAAACATCAATACTAAAGCCTTGGTTCGCTATAAACTGACAAAAAGCTGCCTCATTTGAAAAAGAGCTCATAAGAATTGGAAGAAATATCTAACAAATCAAAATAAAATTGAATATGTACATTTCAGGAACATTTGTAACCCAACAATTGATTCTGGTTTATGTCGAAGGCAGTCAGCAATAACTTTTGTAAGTCATTCTTCCAACCTTTGATTAGATATGACGGTTCTATCGCATCATTGGCACAATCAAAGACGGATTCCTCATAAAATATCTCCAGTAACAGGGTTTCATCAGTGATCGATATTACGGTTTCTGTAGAAAAGTATCAACCCTTGCAAACGTTTGGCATCTGTGGAGATCAACAATCGAAAATCATGGCTAATCAAGAGCCATTGCTCTTGATATCTCGAAGGTTTTCGACAGGGTTTGACACGCAAGATTGATATAAAAACTAAAAGCATATGGACCCAAAAAGTATGTGGTTGGATTAGTAGATTTCTCTTCAGGTGGTTGTTGATGGAGTAACAATTGAATCTTCTCAGGTTAATACAGAAGTACCCAAGGGCTCCATACTCTCGCCAATTCATTTTATGTTGCAGATTAATAATTTACTCTGCTCCACCAAAAACAAAATGTTTGGGTTTGACGAATATAACCTGGTGTCCTCATTTACAGTCAGCGTCATATAGCTGCTGAGGGGTTATACCGACAAAAATACCAACAGAGCATGTCACTGAAATCAGACTTGGGGAATATATCAGAGAGAGAACTTGGTTAGTTTTAACACCAACAAGATGCAATCAACAACAATCTCGAGAAAAGTTACTGCTAGAGAACCTTCTCTAATCATGTAAGAAAACGAATTCCCTCAGGGACGAACATTCACGTGCTCGGAATCACAGTCTATACAGGAGTTTGCTGGTATGACTTTGTGTCAATCATTGCCAAATCTGCTTCTTCTAAACTCAGTTTTCTTCTCAAGGCTAAGCAGTACTTCACGCCGTCGCAGCTGATACCATTATACGAAGCACATGTGCGACCTAATCTGGAATACTGTTCTCATGGGCGGCTCCACACCCAAACATTCTTCATATCTTGGATACTTTTCAGAAGAGAGCAGTACGCATAATTGACCACCCGGAGATCAGGCGTTATCTCGAACCTCTCGCTCAAAGGCAGCAGGTTGGTGATCTTTCTCTCTCTCTCTCACAGATACTCCCAACGAAAAAACTCTGAAGAACTGAAAGATTTGGTCCTGGAAAAGTCCAGTTCCCAAAAGAACTTGGCTCGCGGAATACTCGCGGGCTGTCCAACTAGCCACGCTTTCCGACTTACAATTTGGCCCCTCTTTCAAAGAAGCGAGTGAACCAACATTCTTAATCATCTTAGGCACTCACAGCTATAGCATGACATTCATCGCCTCCTCCCAATATTAAAGAAATAAAATTACATCTACTCCAGCCTCCGTATAGTCCTTCTGTGGTACCCTGCAACTTTTAGCCCCTATAACGACACGCTAATGATTGAAATAAATACGAATAGCGCTTTCAAGACTATCAAAAGAAAAAATTCAAGATCACCCTGAATGGAATGGAAGCCAGTTTGCGTCTATCTCAGTGATTTGACAAGAACGGGTGACACTTGCTGCAAATGTTTCTTTGAATAGTCGAATAACGAGTTTTCAGATTTTTTAATAAATATTTGCTTCCAGTGTTCCAGCATGTAGACTTCTCAGAGAAAATCAGAAGAAAATTTTCAAAACTAAGTCATAACTTAAAATCATAATTGAATTCTTACCCCTCTAAGTCTTCTAGACTTTTGATACTAGAAATATCAGTTGTTGAACCTAGAAAATTGAATGAATATCTATTTACACAAATATATTTAGGTTTTGAAACAGAGCTTTCAGGAGCCAACGAAACAGCTTTTGATGGATTGCTATTTGTACCCTTTCTCTTCCGTTTACGATATACAGGCTGTTTTCTGTATTTTTCGACAAGCCAAATCTTCCAAACTATCGATTTGATCTCGTTCAATTCGGAAATCTTTGGGGTATCGAATTTCATCGGAGGATTGTAGAGTTGACATCAATAATTTTCATTCATTTTTATAGTAAATATGTAACTATTGATGTACTACTACGGAACCTTAGATCCGCAAGTCACACTCGCAGATTTTTTTTTGTGAAATTTCAAGCATCTTCACAGTAAATTTTCCCATCACCTTGAGGAATGGGATTTCATTTCAGAATTTAGACAACAATTATAATAAGATTCGTATACAAAGTGCTAATTCTTCGTTTGGCAATTTTTTTTATTTTGTTTCTGTATTAACTTTTAAAGTAGTTCTTCAGATATTATTTAATGAGTATGAAATGATACTTGTTCTTCATTAGTATTCAAATTTGATTCTTTTGATCTCAAATTTACATGGAAAACCACGATTTCTTCTTCTAGAATTCCTGGAATGGTGCCAAAAAATATTTATAGGCTGATTTTATATCAATCTAACTTAAAACTATTTCGTTAACTCCTGAAACAACATGTATATGAATAACAGGTACCGAATGCATATTCACTCCTGAAATCATCAATCATGGTTGCCAATTTCTCAGCGGTTTCTTCAACAGCATCTACTCTTCTAGTGAGCGTCAATATTTGTAATACATCAACGGTATGGTTACTTCCTTTAGACATCCCTCCGGCACCTACCTGAGGAGGAGGTGCAATCCCTGAACTTCCACGTATTGAAGTATTTTGGACTACACTTCCTTTGACAGAGCCAGAAGGATTTGTTGTTTCTCTAAGAAATGAAAGTAAAATTAGCTTGACCGCAATAATGAAAAACCTTAGACATAGCATTCTCATTACATTCAATTTTTCCGAATTACACTGCGCCAAGAAATTAACGCACAAAATCGAAAATTCAAATTGATTCAGGAAGAGTTTAGATACGTTGAAGAATTGTTACCAGTAATCCAGTTGGGCTGAGGAATGCTTGAGAACAATAAAAATGAAAATGGTACTCAAAAATCGAAATAAAACTAAAAATGAGGAATATGCAACTTTTGGAAAGGATCAAGGTCTCCAAAAATCTATTAATATGAATATTTCTACCCCTGGCGAGAATTATTGCAGGACATCTACAAATGATAATCGTTCAAAGAAACTCCGCACCATACCATTATCTTCAATTTCGACGACTGTACACTAGAGAACCTCGATCGCATTGACAAAGACGAAATCTCGACTCATCAGTAAAAAAATCTCTCTCTACTAACCAACTGACATGTTCTCGGGAAAATATGGCCTGGACACGAGGAATATAGTGAATATGTAGCGAATAATCATGGAGAATCTTGCAAACTATAGCATATGAAATATACGAAGTGTGTACAGCTTTTTTCGAGCTTGTTTCGTATAGTATTCTCCAGCGAATGGTCCTAAAGAGCACTCAGAGCCGCGAACTTAGACTACAATAAAAAATTGACATCTAACTGTAAAAGATAAAATTATGACTTTTCCCGTATTCTTCAACTATTTGAAATTTTAATATTTTCACTTTCTTCCTTGTTATGAACTGTATTTTACGGATGCCAAAACGAAAAAGATGCAGGAGTCAAAAAACGTTTTATATAAGACACAGAACCAAATTATTTCAATTGGGATGATCATTGGTACACTACAAAACAGTTTGTGGGAAAAATTGGATATAACCACGAATTAACAATCTGTCAATTTTCGAAGAAGTTAAATTTCAATTATTTATATTGTTTTGAAAACTTCAACACTCTATATCCCAGAAACCAAACGTCTGCAGGCCTTCTTCATATAAACTTTCATCCTAAGTTATTCGATCAATCATTCCGTATAATCCTCAAGTTCAATTATGAAATACTGAACTTGGACCACATTTTATTTCTCCTGATTCTTGGCACCCATCCTTCAAAGTAAAATAATTCATTCAGAAGCTCTAATCTCCTAATTAGCAAAAACCATAGGCACAAGCATTCATTTTACAAGGAGCACTAACTGCGGCCGAACATCAACAGCATGAATTTTGTTTTTACTTACGTTAATATATTTTCATCAGGTTAACAAGTAAACAACACTAACCTTACGCCTCCTAAGTTGTTTGGCATTAAATTGAGTTCGGTTATTTGACTCTGTAGACTATGGATAGCATCGAAAATCCATTGCATCTGTTCAACTGTTATAGATACAGTATGTTCCAATGGTTTTGGCTTATTATCCAATACTATAATATTCATTTCTGTAACATTAATGTATTGTCAATTATCTCTAGAAATACACGAACACATTGCAATTTTTTAGTTAGTAACCCATATTTCTACATGAATGCATCATTCTGTAATGAATACAACAAAACATGAGATGAAGTAACCATTAACTAGAAAATTATAGATCAAGGTTCAATTAGCTCAGATCTATGTTGAATTTCTGAGAAGGACGCTTCTCCAGAGGTGGGTTGTCTACATAAGTTCAAAGAGTTCTGCCTGGGTAACTTGAAAACTACCTGAAGTGTACTATCTCTTGTTCTCTAGAACCGTTTGTTCCTGGCGCGTCTTGACGATGACGCAATCGGTTATACCAATGATTTTGTTTCCCTTGTTCGTGTAAAAAACCTGAATATAGCTGCGAATGAATGGACAGTGGTGCTGAGAGAACGACCTATCCGTGAACCCTTGCAAATGGAATTGCCTTCTTTCAAAGCACAAACTTCATTCAACAAGGAACTAAAACTAGTGAAACAAGGGAAATGTACATGATATTATACGGTTATACACAAAAGTTATTAGACAGCACCTAACCTTTGTTGTTTCGTATGGTTGGCCGCACTGGACAAGGGGACCAACGAGATAAAATGAACAAGATTTAAGGCAAACGTACCAAGTGTGGATCGATATCATCGGTATTTATGGGATGTCTGATTGATGTCCACCCTCTACATATAATGGAAGTGGAGATGGCCTAATTCAGGTTGTGGGAATAAAGAAGGGTTAGAACAGAAATTTGAGTTCTGGACACTCAACATCTCTCAATGAGATGAAAAACACTCCGAGCTGATGTTCTCATAAGTTGAGAATTTCCTTCACTTATTCTATTTGCAATATTTGTATAAGCAACACCTACAGCAGAATTTACCAGCTAGAAAAGCAAACAAATCACACGAAGAGGCAGACCAATAATCAATTCCCTGCACATATTTGAAACACAATATTTGAAGAACAAATACTTATTCATAACAACAATTTTGAAAAAATCAAACAGAAACATTGAAAAAAGGTTGAATTATTGCTCGAGAGAGACCACCAAAAACGAACATCCAAACGGATATGCAATCTCTCGCAAGTAAGAATTCGTTTTAGTGTGAAACAATTCCTTGGGTTCGGGAGCAAATTTTCAATAGTTGAAAAGTTAATCAATTATAACGACATCATTGCCACTATAGAAACTGCAATTTTCAAGAAACCCAATGAAAGAAAAAATGAAATAAGAAACAAAATATGTAACATATAAAAGAATAAAGGAATGAAAGACTATAATAAAAAAATAAGTATATACACTACATGAAAAAACTAGGGAATTCGTGAAAAACAACCCAGATGTATATATTCTTAAAGCTGATAAAACCAACAAAACAGTTTTTATGAACGAAAGAGACTATGATTACAAAATGAAAGAAATGCTTCACGACACCAATACATATAAAAAAGAAAAAACTGACCCTACTAACAAAATTCAACTTGATATGAACAAAATGATAAACAGTTGGTGTACTGCAAAAAACATTGACAACGATCTCAAAAACAAATTAATTTGACATAATGGAAGATCCCCCTTCATATATGGGTTGCCAAAATTACACAAAAATCAATCGCTTTAAGACATATATTAAGTAACATACATTCACCAACCTACAACTAAGCACAATATCTATCAAATACTATAACTAAAACACTAGGTACAAACAACTACTTCAATGAAGATTCTTGGCATTTTCATGAGTTCATAAAAAACCAAACTGTTCCAAAAAACTTTGTCCTAATATCTTTAGATGTGATATTCCCATTCACAAATATCCCATGTACACTCGCACTTTAGATAATCGACAAAAAACGGGAGAAAATTGCTACGTTCACAGACCTACCACGAAAAGAATTTATAAAAGCTACTAAATTTTGCTCTGACTCTACCTATTTCATTTTCGAAAACCAGATCTATTCACAAATATTCGGAACTCCAATGGGATCACCTATATTACCTCCAATAGCAAACCTTGTATTAGAGGATCTCGAATGCACAATACTCTCAACATTAAATTTCAAAGTGCAATTCAATAAATGCTTCGTTGATGACTGTATCGCATGTATACCATCGAACCAAATAAAACAAATAACAGAAGCTTTTAACAAATACCACAATAAGATACAGATTACGAATGAGGTAGAAAGTTGGAAAAAAATAACACTTCTTGACATGCAAATTTTATATGACGAATCCGGAACGATATACACCAATTGGAATCGAAAACCAACATGGAGTGGAAGATATTTGAATTTTGAATCAAGCGTTCCAAACAGATACAAAAAAGTATTTTTAATGGCCTTGTTTATCGAGCAATAAAGCTATCGCACCCTAAATATAGAAGAAAGAATCTAACAAATTTGAAGAAAGCGCTAAGAAGAAATGCATATCCACCAAAATTTTACGAACCACTGAAGCACTAACAGCTTCTACAAGCATGAATATTCCGTTAGATCGAATAAAGTAGTCACAGCTCTAGCAAAACATAGTATTGAAAAATTACACAAATTTGACTATGCAAATGCACAAGTGCTCACAACCGAACATAACGATTATAAAAGGAATATTTGAAAGATGTTCAAAATCCAGAAAGAACCTAGAACAACAATTAACTCAAAAGCTGACTCTGATGGTTTAATGAATATTTATGGAAATCTTATCTATTAACATTGTAGTATATAGTTCTGCAACTTGTAATACAGTATTTTAAAAGATGTTTGCCTATATTTGTTGATAAGTTTCCTTCCTGTTAGTTTAATTGTGATAGTGACAGAGTGATATCGATGGTTAAAATTTCTAAATGTAAGACTTGTTTAATATGTTATATGTACTAATGTTAGGATATTTTAATTTAATTTTTAGACAATTATGCAAATATAAATTTTCTGATGATGGAAATAAGCCGAAACGCGTAAAATTTCTGCAAATTATATATAACCTAAGATTAATTCTTGTGAATTTTTAACCCATATTCCCAGTAAAATCGAAAAAAAAAAATATATATATATATACAAAGTTTGAAGTTATATCAGTAAAGATTGTAAAGCTTGTAGAAGCCCTGACGAAGCATTGAATCAATGCCAAAGCCTTTCAAAGAATAAGGAGTATTCTTTATTTCTCCCTACATTAAGTCATTAGACCCTGAGCACTTGCTGAGATACCGACCCCAGGACCTGGTACTATATATCGCCATGATCTCCGTCTGGAAAACTGTTGAATGCTTATCTTAGGAAGGTAGAAACCCCTTCCATTTCTACGACAGTGACTCCACTGCCTGATCCCTGTTTGGTCTCTGAGCCGTGTACCAGATATACCCTCCACCTGGCAAAGAATCCTTTCTTTCCTTCTACCCTTCTCTGAATTGTATTTTCACCTCGATCTCATGATCGGGTTCATCCAGAGAAGGTGGTCTCTCTATGCTTCAGGAAGCACGTTATGTCTCCGCGGTGAGGGGGTTTCTTTCAACATTCATCACACGTCTCACCATTAGTACTCTAAGCGTCTCTGTAACTCTGAATAAGTTGATGAATGTAAAAAGTACTACAACAGCTGAACAAAACCAAAAAAAGGCAAAAGTTTTATTCGCCACTTAGGTGAGACCAGAGTATACCCTAATGCCTTACCCATCGGGAATGAGACAGCTGACAATCTTGCCAAAGGGACAACTGTCCCGTCGATGGGACCAGAACATACCTCGACTATCTAATGGACATACATGATCTCGTTTTCTAAGACTGGAACATCACCGAGACCCTGAACCACTGGGCGGACAGCTAAGAATTGAGACAGTCAAATCAAAATCGAATCTAATCAATAAACATCTACACCCACAACACTAAAGGAGACCACACAATATCGTGATTGCCAAGAAAATTGTGAAACAGCGTGTGCCGTCTACAAGGCGACCAAAGTGAAGATACTACGCACCAAAACACCCAGTCTCCGTGTGATCTAGGAGTTCCTCTACAGCAATCTAAAATAGCCTTCATCTAAAAGATTCTGCAAGATTGAAAAAACCAAATGCAATTCATTAGACCAAAAAACCTAAGTGGCGTTGATTTAGAAGCCACACAGGAAGAGGTATTATTGATGTATATCTTGAAATTTGCTTAAAAACTGGATCTTGTATCTTGTCTTGTGCTTATAGAGTTCGGTGCCACTGCATTCAAGACTTATTGTGCTCCTCCGTTGACAGTCATCTCTGAATGTCTAAGTTTATTCCTTCAACAAGGTTCAGACACATTTATTTATCAGATCCTTTTCGCTTTTAAGGTTTCTTTACCAGGCTAGAGCTTTGCATTCATTTACATGATGTTAAGTTGTTTCTTCCTTTTCGTTGCATGGTGTATATATATGTTCTTCACAATAAATACCTATTGTGCGTAGATGGATTACGTAGCTTAGTTTTTCTCTGCTCAGTCTTAGAGCTACTTTAGTGAATTTTTTACTTGTTTTCCAACAGAAGTTAGGTTTGTCTATGCCCTGGGGTAAGGACCTAGCGTTTAGATTTTCTATCCAGTTGTTGATTATGTCCTGTATCTTAGACTCATTTAGACCAAGAGCTGGTTCGGGACAATAAATCTCATCTTGGTGCCTTCACTGGCGAACAAATCTGCCTCCTCGTTGCCTGAAATACCGCTGTACCCAAGCACACAGACCAAAGTTACCTGGTTCCGTTTCGCCAGCTCAGTAAGCAACTGCAGACATTTCCATATAAGCTAAACAGGCCAAAGCTTTCATTGCCGCCTGACTATCCGCTTGTTTTTATAGCGTCTTTTAAAGGTCTCACGAATCCAGTTTGTTATGGCATATACTTCTGCCCACTCTAGTTCTATTTTCCATTATGGAGCCGAGATAAATGTTCCAGTCTATCACGTTTTAATGCTCCTAGGTCTGCGTAAGTCTTTCAGTCATTGTGTCATTCCCCATACTCAGTATTGGATTTTTGATCAACTTCTTCATTCTAGTCTAGCCCGCGATCTGATTTTCCAGTTTCCATTTAACTCCTGCCTGAATGCTACTTTTCTAGTTTCAACCCTAATATAGATATCAAGTGGAGGTTAATTGGGAGAGCAATCAGGCTTTCGGTTATGTTGTTCTAATGGAGCCTTTAATGAGACCTTGGCTAGTTCTTGGAGTTCAGCCTCTCTCTAACCCCCATCTGCATCACTTTTGGCCACCATGTAAAAGCACAGTGTAAAATCATTGGTTTCACCACCGCACTGTGCAGCCAGTGTATATTTTGTATTAAGTTCCCATTTATAGCCATAAGGGAGTATGTACCTTTATTTATGACTTAATTACAGTTATCATTCCATGTAAGCCTTTCATCCAGGATTCCAGGATTCTCCTCATTGAGATCCACTCCTTTTCCGAAGAAGAGTGGCTGCATTATGCAATCAACATTTTCTTAATTTTATACGGTACTTATTTGACCTTGTTTTTGTCAACAGCTAGCCTCATTTGGTCGCAACAGTCCTCTTCAATTTTCAAAGCTCCTTATATGAGCTCAGATACAATGTTGCAATACATCCTCCCACTACCACGACTATATCATTGATATAGTCCTGAGCATTGTTGTTTAGTGTTCTCAGGAGGTCATTCACTATTAGGTTCCATACTATCCTCAGGTACCTATCTATCAGTTTTTCAATTATCTTCAGAATAAACGAAGTTAGACTGATAGTTCTATCCATAAGACCCTAGAGATTTAAAGGGATCAAATTGGCTCATGGCCCATTTGATTTTGTCACTAGTTACAATGATCTTAGGGCATTCTCTGTCTTTTCGCATGGTGCAGATCATTATCTTTTACTGAATCCAAAAAGTTAGTGTGGATGTGATATTGCAATGTCTCTTCTCCATCTTCAGTGAAGTGCTTATCAGGTTTTCGAGATTCCCAATGGGATCTTTAGGATCCTTAACGAGATTTTTTTGGATTCTTGCGATTGCCGAGGTTTTATTCAATATCTTCAGTATACCATCTCAAAGATTCTCGCTTAGCTTTTCTTAGTGTCTTATAAGTGGTTAGGACATTTTGCTTCTGTTCCCAATTACCAGTTATTTTTGCGAGGCTGTATCTGCTGAATAATAGAAGGGTGCTTTATTTCAAGTTTACCTCAAAGTCCTTCAAACGTTGACTCAAAAAACATCCAAAAGAATAGACTTCAAACAGTCAGTTTCCTCCAAAGGGTACCTTCCAATTCTTCAACAGTTTAATTCATTACAATTCGGGTACTTGATAAAGAAAACTAGGTACTAAAAATTGAAGGTTTTCAAGATATTGACTTGATGAGGGTTTAAACAGCAAAGAAAATTCAAATTTCAAATTCACGACGGAACTTAATTACATATCACATGGTACAATCAGAAGAGGTGCGAAATTGACCGTGATCTTTCAGAAGTAGTGACCTGAACAAAGATATATATAAAAGGTCATAGATACACTCAGACTCTAATCTGAGCGGAACTTAGTCCCTCTAAAATGTAATAGCGTTCACATGACATTCGAAACGCTCCTACGGTCTACCCCACAATTAGCATATAATCCTTATCAGTTGAAGACTGTATAATCAAAAAGTTAAATGTTGAGATAGAATTTGTTACCTCGACTTGGTCTCTTTTCAACTATAGATTTTCCCGGTGTATCTCCTTCCATTTGAAATGCTGCAGCGGGAATAGACTCATAACGTTGAGGAAATTCTTTCATAGATAACTGCAGTGGCATTCCATGAGAATCTGCAGAAACAGAAACTGTTGAAAGCGGTGGCTGAATAGGTAAGAGAGCTGAATGTGTAGCTGCTGATCCTGATGGATATTCAGGTATTCCAACTGATCCTTTAATAGACGAGATTTTTGAACCTTTAACAGATGAATGAGTTTGAATACTGGATATGGTTGTATAACTTTTCCATCTTACCAGGCGGTATCGTTGTAAATTGTAGCATATCCACGCTCTTTTTTCCTTTAATTTGAACTCTTAATTCCATCATATTCAGCTGCTGTAAAATTGCTTGCAAAACTTGATGGAGTATATCAAAATGGATAACTCCTGGCTGAAAAATATCGAAGTTGAAGTTTTTTTCAACTACTATTATTTCCTGAAGCCTCAGTTTTCTGACTTCATATCCACTACATTCTTTAATTTTCTAGGAAATACAATGGGCTATAACTTGCCCACATGGGAATTTACCAATTCCAAAAATGTATTAACTAATTACACTCGCTTCGTGTAGGCATCTCTAATCATGCAGTTATCCCATGCTAGTTTAAAACATCCATGGCCATACACAAGCAGAACCATGATCTTAATAGTAAATTTTCCAAATTTGAACTGAGACTTATGAATGGCCATTGCGTGGAAACTATAAAAATTCATTGCTCCACTTAGATGTGGAAAAATCTTCAAGAGGCTCCAAAAATCGGAAACTTCAAGAGGCTCCACAAGTATAATATATTCAGTCATTTTCGTCATCCCGAACTGACAAAGTCGAAGGCAGTATTTTTGAAGAATACTCTGATAATTTGCCAACAATCAAACAACAAAGGGTCACTTCTTTCTTTGAGTATACACGATTTACCTCTAAAGGCATACGTCAACTACAAAATCTCAAACTAACTCTCCACTCGACCTTGATCAAATTTCACCTTTGTAACGTTAGAAGCATGCCTATCATGTCCATCATTTTCCGCCTATTTGGGGCTTTATTGATGCCAACATAAAAGGGAATAAATAAGAACCAAAGAACTACCGCCCCATTCGTGAAGGGTTGCAAGGCTGGATTCTCTCGTTCTTGATATGCCAATTATTTTGTATTAGAGTTTCTTCCTCTTTATCTGATGTGAAGATAAAACTTCTCTTCAAAACTCCACATGGCTACACTCTTGACCTTAGAACAATCTCGACCTTGGAATAACATTTCGCATTTTGAGAATCCATTTCAGATATTTTGATGATGTTTCCTTCGTTGATACTGATAATCACTGAAACTGAAAAAAAAGCAATCAATCGGTGCATCTCAACAAGTAGAAAAATCAGGATTTCTTCTGTAATAGAGTGTTTTCTTTCCGAATTAAACTATCTGAGAAGATTTTCACAAAACTGTAAACGACGATCTGGATCATCTTCGTTTATTTCATGCACTAATTTTACCTTGCAGTTAGTACAGTTTCAAAATTGGTCTGGATTTTTATTTCCATTACAGAACTTTCCTCCTAAAGTTTGAACGTTATTCTTTTCATTGTCTATAAGTTCTACTAATATATTGTTTTCTTTTTTGGGAATTCAGTATCTTGTTCCATTTTCTTTCTAATGGGGAGCCCGCTATTCTCTTTCGTCATATAACAAATTACGTATGGTGCACATGTTTGTGCTCATTATCCTGAGCTTACACTTTAGGGGGAACGTGAAAGTTTATGGAGCTTTTATTGACAATCAAGTACTCCAATTTTTCATAACTCTCTCATCATACGAATAAATAAATAGATATTTTAGAGATCACCACAACTACACACTCTAGGTGCACTTGGAATTTTAATGATGCTTTTAATATAACGTTCACAGGTTTTATACATGGGGAAGCTTACACACTAAGGGTACAAAATCAATAGTTCTTTCAAATTGCCCAGTTTGGGCATACATTTGGGCTACAATCGAAAAGGATGGCTAATATCTCAAAAGCCTTCGACAGGGTTTGGTATTCAGCCTTGGTGAATAAACTAATCGCATATGGACTTCCAGAAAAATTGCGTGGTTAGATTAGTAGCTTTCTCTTCACTAGATCGATTAAAGTGCTAGATCATGGTGTGAATCTTTCCAGTATGATGCAGTACTAGGTACCCCATGGCTCCAAACTCCCTCCTATTCTTTTTCTTTTGCAGGTTAATGATCTACTCCACTCCGCAGAGAACAGAATATTTGGGTTTGTGGACGACCTGGTGTCCTCATTTTCTAGTCAGCGTTCTACAGCTGCTGAGAAATCACACCGACAAAGATACTTCTTCTTCTTACTGTGCCTTGTCCTCACTGGACTTTAGCGATCATTTTGGATCATATTACTCTATTGACTGCAGCTCGAAATAATTCCTGAGATGTTCTCCCAGTCAATTGCGTAAGATTGGCTAGCCATGAGATTCGTCGTCTTCCAGGTCCTCTCTTACCGTCCATCTTTCTTTGCATGACCAGATGAAGGATTTCATACTTATCATTCCGCATGATATGCCTAAAATATGCGAGTTTTCTCTCTTTAATAGTTTCTATAACCTCTCTATTTTTGTTCATGCGTTAGAGAACGATTTCATTGATCACATGGTGTACCCAAGATATTCTCAACATGCGACGATAGCGCCACATTTCGAAGGCCTCCATCCTCTCACAAACAGCATCAGTCAACGTCCAAGACTCCACACCATACAGCAATATAGAGAACACATAGCACCTCAATAGACGAGTTCTTATTTGTAAATTCAACTTAAGATTACATAAAACAGCTCTCATGTTGTTGAAGTAAGCTCTGGCTTTCTCAATACGTATTTTGATAGCTCTAATCTGTTCCCAGTTATTATTCAGATGCGCACCAAATACTTTATGGTTGTAACTGTTTATATGGGAAAACCTCCGGCATAAAATTGTACATGAGGTTAGTTATGTTTGTTTATTATCATAACTTTTGTTTTGTTCGTATTAAGCCGCATGTTGTATTTCTCGAAAATTTGTACCACGCTTTCAATGAGCCTTTGCAGTCCGTCACTTGTGCTTGCCAAAATAAGCGTATCGTTCGCGTATCTCAGAAAGTTGATCAAAATACAATTCAAGGAAATGCCGTCCTCAATCTCGCCAAGAGCTTCCGAAAACAGTTCTTCAGAATAAACATTAAAAAGCAGCGGGGACAACACACGTCCCCGTCTGACGCCCCGACGAATCTGGAATCTCTGCGATTCCACTTCCTCCACTCGAACAAACGCCTCCTGCTTCCAATAAAGGTTAGAAATGATACGAAGATCCTTATCGTCTATTCGATACTCCTGCAATATTTCTATTTCCCTCTGATGGTTTACCCTGTCGAATGCTTTTTCGAAGTCAATAAAGCAGGCATATACATCGCAATTTACATCACGATTTCTTTGAATTAAAATATGCAAACTGAACAATGCTTCTCTAGTACCCAGACCATTCCTGAAGCCAAACTGTATATCACTAATGTCTTGTTCTAGTTTTGGGTGAATTCGTCCATGTATTATTCTAAGAAGTACTTTCAGAACATGGCTCATGAGACTGATAGATCTAAACACCTCAAAATAGTCTAGGGAACACTTCTGAATATCGATATATCGCATCCAGAACGATCAATATGGATGATTTTCCTTAATAAATGATCTACTGCATCAATTTCTCACCAAATTATGTAGACTGCCGCAACAGATTTCAGTTTTTCCTATAAAAAACTGAAAATACAGCAGATGCGACGCTGCTTTATAATCATTTCATGTATTCAGTGTTTGAAATCAGTTACTTGGCACTTTGTTTCTGTTGTAAGCACAAATAAAAGATTCAAGTTTTGTGATTCGACCATGGAAAGACGACATTTGACTAGAGAAGACATGTTACGAGCCGTTGGCATGCTCCAAGCTGAGAGCTCACAACGGGAAGTATCTAGGGTTCTGGAAAGTAGCCCTATTGTCATGAACAGTTTATGGTCGCGTTTCAATGAAACAGGTAGCGTAGAAGAACGCCATACAGGTCGTTTCAGGATTACTACAGTCGCCCAAGACCGATTTTTGGTTTTACAAGCCAGAAGAGATCGTACTACAACAACAACTCAATTAGCTCAAGAGCTATCACGAGTTCATAATGTACAAATTTCCAACCAAACTGTGAGAAATCGACTGCACGAAGGTCAACTCCACTCCAGACGTTCTTTAAAAGTTCCACAACTGACCCATGGAAATTGCGCTGCTCGTTTAGCTAGGTGCCAAGAACACGTAAACTGGGATCAAGAGAGGTGGGCCACAGTTATCTTCAGTGATGAATCTAGATTTAGTTATTATCCCGATTCGGGAAGAATTCGAATACGGAGGGAACCTGGAAAGCCAAACCGTCTCCAGCATGCTCGAGAAGTTGTTAGACAGGGAGGCGGATCAGTGATGTTTTGGGGACGATACGCCTTGGTGGAAGAACTGACCTCGTTTTCATACAGAACAACCTCACGGGAAATTCTTACGCAAATCAGATAGTTTTACCTGTAGTGGTACCGTATCTCCAAACAATGGGTCAAAATCCACTCTTTCAACAGGATAATGCCCCTCCTCATCGTGCAAGAGTTGTCTTGAACGTTCTTGAAGAGAATGATATTGATCTTCTACCATGGCCATCCTGCTCCCCATATTTGAATCCCATCTAGCATGTGTGAGACACCCTAAAAAGAAATCTCCTGCGTCAAAACGGCTTCCATCATGAACAGGAGCTTCGATTAGCAGTTCAGGGGGCTTGGAATGACTTAGGCCAAAATGTAATAGACAATTTAATATTGAGCATGACGTGACGATGCCAAAGTGTCATTAATAACAGAGGTGGACCTGGGTACTGAAAAATATAAGTGCTTCCATATCGTTTTGAAAATATTAGTTCAGGATTTTTTGTGTTTTGCCAAATTTCGTCATTTTCAAATTTAAAATTTTTTTATAATAGGTGCTTTGGAGAAGTCAAATATAATTTTGTTTTCTTGAGAATACATTATATACAATACATCCTAACAAAAACCGAAAGATTTCTATAAATTCGAATCATCAAATTCATATTTTAAAGATATTGGTAAGTGTTCCCTAGACTTTTTTGAGGTGTTTATATTCCTCGCATTTCTTAGAAGATGATTTCTTTAGTATTGGAATAAATGATGAAATCAGCCAATCGTAAGGAATATTTCCTGTATCGTAGCCGTAGTTGAAAAAGTCAGTGAAAATGTCCAAGTGATCTTCCTGAATTGGTTTGGTAAAATCTCCACAAATTCCGTCAGGGCCAGTAGCCTTGTTCCTTTTCAAATTATTTATAGCATATGCTACTTTGCGTTTTGTTATAGAAGTCTAGTTTTTGCCTCCTTTTCCGCATACCTACAGAGCTTGACAATTAAGTCAAATCCAAAGTCTCTACGGTACTGAATGTTCTTTTGAGATATCACTACAGAAAATCTCTTGATCATATTCTTGATAATTACATAGCTAGTGTTGAAGTTGTCTATAAACTGAGGGCTCAGCTTATTCTGTATAGCAAAGAAATGAAACAGTAAGAATCTGAGCGAAAGAATGGAAACTGAAAAAGAGGAGAAGGATCATTACAACAAATTTAAGCAGACAACAGTTTTCTAGAAAAAGAATCATCAGTGCAAACACATGAATGAAATTCACTTACATGAACCATTCCCAAAGATAAGTCAATCATTTGTTTTAAAGACATGAGCGTTATATTCTCAGCCATAAATGAACCTTCCATTGTGATCAATGAAGTCTTAATTCAATGACTTAATGACTTGGTTATTTGCAGTAAAAAGTGATATAATTGAAATATTTCCCTCCAACACAAAATGCAGTTAAATTGTTGATAGAACGATAAATGTCATACGTCAATCATAGGTCACTACAAATGACTCAAAAAGAAAATTTGAAACAAGATTTCATGAAATCTTCAATTTAATCGTTTATTACTTTGGATTGGTTGAGATGCAAACCAGAAACGAGTATGTAGATTTTTCCAGTACACTTTGACTGCTACTGTCGCTCAACTCCTCAAACACAATACTGAGTATAGAAGGACTTTCCTAATGTAAGAAAAATTGCATAACTGCATGAAACTATTTAACATAAAATATTCCAACAATTTCTTAATCAAGACAGAATTTTCCATTTACAGAATGGAAAAAGGTATGAACGTATGAACTCTAAAAAACGAGAAAATAAAAAACAAAAAGGACTGGTTCCAGCAGTCTTCTACTCTTTGTGTATCTTTTGATAGTTAGTATACTGCGCCTTGAAATGAATGCACAAGTTTTCCAACCTAACCTAGGTTGGACTTATACAAAAAGAAGCTACATAATTAGGTTTCCCAGTCAACTGTTTCCAGAATAATCCATAGGTACAGAGAAATTGGTGGTCATGAGACCTGGGCAAGGCCGACATCGAGCAACATGACCGTTATTCAATAGTTTCTTCGTTGAGACAACGATTCGCTACTACTAGGCACTTTCAAATTCAGTTTTGTCAGAATATTGCAGTGCAAATTAGCACAAAAACGTTACGATAATGTCTCAGGCAATTTGATTTGAGGCCCAGCTCAAAGGTACGTTACAGAAGCATTTTTGTTTACGGATGAATCGAAATTTTATCTTTTTCATAACTATCAACGTACTCTAGTGTACAGACGTCGAAATAGGAGGTGCGCCCAGTGCAACTTTTACCTGCCTATGGTTTTGGTGGTAGGTATGACGAAGAATTTATTTGAGCACCCGCACTGAGCTGGCCATGGTGAATAATGAAACCCTGAATGCTCAAAGGTACGTTACAGACATTTTAGGAGAACCTTTTGTGTCAAACATGGGTAAAAATTTTTGATTTATGCATGATAACGCCAGACCTCATCAAGCTCTTTTCGTTAATAACTACCCTAATTAAGAATGCAGTAAAACCAGACTGCTACCGTGAATGAAGTTCGGAACAATCTGATCGAAATTTGTAATGATGTATCAGAATGCTATATCAGTGATTTTGAGTATGAATCGTGGATGTCAGCAGTAATTCTCGCCCAGGGTAGAAATATCCAGTATTAAAAGGTTTTTGGGGTCTTTGACTTTTTCCAGATGTTTTACAATTTTTTTCATTCGTTTCATTCAATTTCTTCGATTACCATTTTTATTTCTATTGCTCTCAAGCATTCCTTAGTGGATTACTGGAAACATATTTCTTCAATATATCTAAACTTCTCCTGAATAAACTTGAAATCTCGATTTTGTATGTTAATTTCTTGACACAATGTATCATCAAATACAAGTTTTATCAAAATTTACTTTGCAATACTTCATGAGATACTGCAGTTTCATTCTTGTTATGAACTCATATGATATCAAAAGAAATCTAACCCCATAAATCTCCAAAATGAGAAATACTCTCAGGTATTCAAAATTGATTAAGTACCACAACTTTCAGGCTTTTCAATGAGTCTATAAAAAGCCTCCGCTCTTCAGGATTATGATCAATCTTTAACGTTCTCATTAATTCATCAATATCTCAACAGGTTACTGAAGAATTTTCCATTCAAAAAAATGTTAAGTCTTTCTTCGACTGTAAAAAAAGAAAACCTTGTGATGCGTTTTCAACAGTTGCACAGAAAAATGAACTATATGTAATAAAGAATGTAATCTTGTTAGATGCGTTTTCAACAGTTGCACAGAAAAATGAACTATATGTAATAAAGAATGTAATCGAACAGAGAGAAAAAAAGCCCTTCAAAACGTACCTTAGTTGTTCAAGGCGGATGGTACTTTCGACGCCTTTTTATTCTACCGATTATTATTTCCACAACAGGTGTTATTCCTTCACAAAAGTATTGAGATTTTGAGTATGAACAAAAATTTGTTTGAACAGTTACAAAATATAAGTCATCCAACCTTGTAATATTTTTCGTAGGTTTCTTTCCGAAAAAAATAAAGAGGTAGAGTCATAGGTTCACACTTTAGTTTATACTGCTCAGAATCTCATTTCATATTTTATTTATTTGTATATATAAATGTAATATAATTAACTGACAATTTTGTCATATTTATATTCAGAGCAGTATTCGATTCGATCGTTCACCACTTCACACAAAGAAAACTATGAATGAGTAACATTCAGTGTTACTTGACTAAGGTCCGTACACTGGATTTTTCCGGGGAGAAAGCCTCTGACACTACTCGTTGGTACATTGATGTCATTGTCTGATGATGCTTTAGTTTGTATATATTTTGGTAGATTGATATATTCTCATAACATTTAACGTTATCCTAATATATAATTATTCCAGGATATGTTTTGATTATAATCATTGCCTGACAATGGTATTAATTGCCGGGTGGTAGATTTATATTTTTCATGAAATCAGTTTGATTTCATGATTTATATATATATATATATATATATATATATATATATATATATATATATATATATATATATATATATATATATATATATATATATTTGGTTGTTTCTTAAGGTCAGAAATTTCCTTACTGAGAAATGAATTTTGCTTATATTTCACTAAAAGGAAAGAAGCGTGATGGAGATCTGAAGAAGTGAGACAACCGGAACGGCGTGCAGTAAACATATGAGAGATAATTTTGAAGGTATTGAATAAAATGAAAATGACTTTATACGGAGGTTGAACAACAAGTAAGTGTGCGGTATATTTAATTATGAGTGAAATTGTATTGAAAATGAAATAAAAAGAAATTAATGAATTGAATTAGAAAATATCAATGAATAAAATGAATATATATATATATATATATATATATATATATATATATATATATATATATATTCGAATTTTCCTTAAATAGATCCAGATTACTTCAATCGTTTTGACTTAGTGTGGTTGCCCACTTTCACTAGACAAGTCAGCCGTTTTGGTCACATGAGGATGATGTTGATGGCTGAAGTGAATCGACGATCCATATTTCATCAGTCATTCCTTTTTCAGAAAGAATGATGTATTCCTGAAGCAGATCAGAAAAGTGTCAATTTTTGTTCTGGAAAATCGGACGAATGGCTGATTAAATTAAGATATTGAATAACTGATTTTTTCCTGATAATACGTTTAATAAAAGAGACATAAATAATTTATCAAATGATCTTCAGGTTCACGCCAAACCATTTGTCATTTGTAAAAACAGAACAGGGATGATAAAATTTCTTAATTGTTGGAGAAATAGTAGGTTTCTGAGTCCCAAAAGTCACTTCATCACAAGTGTAAAACACGATATCCGGTTTATTTTCGCACTGATGTGGCATACAATTTAGATAACGAATTTTCGACCTAGAAGTGAACATCGCTAGAAACTACCGTCAAGATCACGAAATCAGTACAATGGAGTAGCTTGCACAATGTCCCGGTCTCAATCTCATTGAACATATCTCGAAAATTCGCAATGGAAGATTAAGAAGCCAGCAAAACCATTCAGCTACTGTGAATGAGGCATTCAAAACAGACTCATCAAATACTATGAGGTCATTGATTTTGATTATAAGTCATAGATCTCATGCGGTTATTCTCGCCAGAGATGGAAATATCCGGCATATACAGGTTTTTGGGGACTTTAAATTTTTCCCTTAGGTTTTACATTTTCGTTTCAGATTTATTTCAATTTCAATTCTGTAGTGTTATAAGCGAGAATAATTATGATTTCTGTGGACTGTATATAAAAAATTCATAGGAGAAACTGATACGCTACATTATACCATTCAGTTATGAGTGCTGAACGAAAAATATATATAAAAATTTACGATAGATTCAAAGAAGCGAATGTAACGAGATTGTTCAATTATTGTCTTGACTTACTTATAACCGAAACCCAGGATGCGAACAGCTATGCATTCAAACGTCTAGTTCGAGCAGTTGGTAGCTAAACTCAGTTCACAATCACTATAGGGCACTAGGTTTTATACACTGTAGTTTCACTGTAGTCCAGGCCTGGAAAATGTCTTAGTTTGGGTTTTAATGATTGTATTTATAAGGTAAATGTATCTCAATAGTCTTTTATGTCACAATAGACGAAACTTGATTTCACTTGGAAGTGAAAACGAGGGTTTTTTTGTCGCAACTGCGAGGTCATATAAGCGAATCTTATAGTTCGAGCGGCACTATTCGGTCGATAGTACTCTCTGTAGCAGACTCGTAGGCGCGCTACCCTGAGGCACGATTTCCATTCTCAGATGTGCGGAAATTGAAAACAGATAAAGAGCGCCAAGACAATATGTATTTGAATTTTAATTTAATATAACGAATTTTGAATGCCGCGAAATCGGAAGAAAAAGTTCTCCCTTGTAACTTCCAGTCTCATGAGAGCAAACACAACGAAAAAATGTATATTAAAAAATAAGTTGGTTTGTATGCAAATCAATGTTGAATGGGAAAAAAATTAAAAATTTTTAATCTTAAAATTGAGGACGGAACAAATTCATTGCGATTGTTCTCAAGTATTGCTCAGTGCTGGCGGATTGCTGCAAAAATTATTCATTAACATCTCTAAACTTGTTCTAAATGAATTTGAATTTTCATTTTACGACTTAATTTCTTGGCGCAGTGTATATGATAATGGAAATGGAAATGAACTCATGCTTCATCTACTGTGATAAAAACGTTGGTTTCGTTCAGAGCCAAAAATTAACTTGGCAGAAATTCCCTGCTTTGGGTTTTTGGTCAGTTGTCAACAAACGCGACATCCATCTTGCCGAGAGCTTCCTCAAGTGCAAGTACTCATGCAGGATATTGAAAACTCCTTCATACGTCCCTCTGCAATCATTTTACATAATATAATGAACTGTGGTGATCATTTCCATAATTGGTACCTCAATCAATGTTAATAATATCTCAAAAATGAACGAGGAACTTCAAAGACAAAACTGGTACGCATACAGATCGACCTCATCGGCTGAAGGAGCCTTCAATGATTTTTGGAAACTGTAGATGGAAATGTTCGACAGGACTTGTCCCGTGGATAAGCAAGAATTCAAAGGGAACCAATGAAGAGTAAGGAAATTTTAGATCTGAAAAATCAATTGGATGCTCAAGATGTGATCAAATATGTGAAAAAATATTCAGGGAGTAGAAATGCATGTAACACCTCAAAAAAGAAATATAGGGATAAACTGGAAGAAATCAAAAATAACTCAAACGAGAAAAAAGTACAAGAAGGTCAAAATAAAACAAGAGTGATATGGGATATAATAAACAAAGAAGTGAATAACACGAAAAAGGCAACTCCATATTTAATAAAACCTGATGATTTAAACAACTCCTTCTTGATTGTAGGAAGAAAAACTGCTAAAAGTTACTCTAATAGTAATGAACACCCACTCAATCTGCTCAGGAGAGCCAAAGAAAGGATTGATAACTCAATTTTCCTCTATGAAGTAACCGTGAGTGTAATTCTTCGAATAACACAGAAAATTATTCCGAGCATCATAAAACCAATCACTTTTTTGATAAACAGCTGTTTCTCAGGTTCAACTGAAAAAAGCGAAAATAGATTCAATATTCAAGGCAGGAGACCCACAATCATCGGATAACTATAGACCCATATCAGTTTGACCTGCAACATCTAAAATATTCGAGCTCTAAAAGATAGACTTGTCAATTTTTTCGAGCAGCATAAAATTTTTTGCGAGCAGCAGCATTGCTTTCTGAGGCAGAAATTTATATCGACTGCACTGACTCAAATCTTGAACAAAATAGCGGTAACCTTTGATGAAAGAAAAAATGCAAACTCTCGACCTGCGATTTGAGCAAGGCGTTTGATATCGTAGTCCATTTTGGAATACTTTGGAAGTTAGATTTTTGTGTTTTAAGAGGGGTTCCTTTGGATTTGATCTAGAGCTATCTGACAAACAGATACCAGCAAGTATGCTCCCAGGGTAAATGCTCCCAAAGGCGACCAATCAACTATGGCGTGCCAAAGGGATCTTTCTTGAGTCCGCTGCTGTTCCTCGTTTGTACCAATGATCTACCTGAAAATTTAACATCATATAGTTCCGTTCTTTTTGCTGACGATACCAGCTTTCTTAATATTGGCGCTGACGTCGACGAAGTGAATCGGTTGTCATCAAATACACTTGCTGAGGCAAAATATTGGTTCGATTCAAACAAACTGCGAATGAATTAGAATAAAACCCAAGAACTCATATTTGAAACGCGCCCTAAAGTAAATACTCACCTTAAATGTTTGGGAAACACCCTCGAACCAGACTTGAAGTTCGGTCAGCATATACAAGAAGCCCAAAATATAACAGCACGAACTGCCTATTTTGACTGCTTCCACAGTTTGATATCCTACGGTGTTATCTTTTGGGGAGGACGTGGTGAGAGTCAAAAAATCTCTTGAAACAGGAATATGCTGTGCGGATACTATGCAATGCTAAAAGAACTGATACTTGCAGGAATTTGTTTAAAGAAGAAGGCATTTAGATTAATCGAAACAGGTAATATCGCTTACAAAAATCATGAAACACCAAAAACTGCTACAGCTGAAGACAACCAGTTAACAATTTTGTTGACAGTGACAGAGGACCCATATAAACGCCAAAGAAAGGTTTCTCAGTTAACAGATATAAGTCAAACTTCCGTCCAGAAGTTGAAAGTGAATAAATTTCATGTTTATCATGTACAGCTGCACCAGGAACTGAACAATCAAAACTATGAAAATCGAATCAATTTTTGCAGTTGGGCAAGTGACAAAGTAGCGGAAAATCCAAATATGCTCAGCAGAGTTCTTTT
Source organism: Cryptolaemus montrouzieri (assembly GCA_013387265.2). NCBI lineage: Eukaryota > Metazoa > Arthropoda > Insecta > Coleoptera > Coccinellidae > Cryptolaemus > Cryptolaemus montrouzieri. The sequence continues at coordinate 62,663,249 of JABFTP020000001.1, forward strand.
CATGGACGAGGCAACTTTCCACAAGAATGGGCTTGTTAACAGGCAGAACTTTCATTATTACGCCACGGAAAATCCACACCTCATGAGACAAATAGATCACCAGCATCGTTGGTCCTTGAATGTATGGGCCGCTATAGTAGATGGATATCTAATAGGGCAGCACTTTTTCGGCGGGCACCTCAATAGTGAAATGCATTTAGATTTTCTGCAAACTCATCTACCAATGTTATTTGCCGATGTACCAGAGCATATCAGACAAGATTTGTGGTTTCAACAGGATAGAGCACCGTCACATTACTCACATCAGATTAGGGAGCATTTGAATCATGTATTTCCAAACAAATGTATAGGACGTGGTGGTCCTGTTAGATGGCCAGCTAGGTTTTCGGACAGTACAAGTCTAGATTTTTTCTTATGGGGTTATATTAAGGGTTTACTAGATACCTTCTACAACACAGTTGGATATGTGACAGGGAATAGGCGACGCCTTTCAGTCTGTTAATCCGCAAATGTTGTCGAGAGTTCAATGGTTTTTCCTCAAAAGGATTGAGTTGTGTCTACAAATAAACGGGTAACATTTTGAACACTTATTGAAATAGTTCAACACCTTGCAGATCATCTCACCAAAAACTAATCTATTACGTATTTCATACACGACTACCTTAAAATATCTCCATTTCTCTGATCAAGTATAATGATATGTCCTAATAAACTCTTCTTTCGCAACCTCTGATTTTATTATTTTAGTTTATTTTTTATTTTGAAAATGGTTGAAGATAAAGATAAGGTTACTTCTGCAAAAATATGGCACAATATTTTATGCGTTGACATGAATAATAAAATACAGTTCCATTTGAAAAAATCAAGATATGATATTTTTGAAATTACAATATTCAATAATTTTTTATTTAACTCCTGTATAAAATGAGGATAATCTATTTCAATTCATCAATAAAGCTATTCTTGGGCAAAAAGAAAACGAAAGGAAAAAATATTCATCTTTTTTGGCCGAAGATGCATGCGATGATGTGAGAGCCTATTTTCATGAATACAATACCGTTCGAACAAAATTCAAATCTTCAAGAGTGTACGAGCTACAAAGCACCGCGCCACTGGTGAATCACCTAGTATATTATAATAATATTAATGATAAAAAACAAGTAATGTGTTTCTATAATATATATTATGTTGACTACCCCATGAAACTTTTGATGGGTTGTATTGTTCATGTTATCCTGATTTCTTTCTGCTAAATGGACAATAAATAAATGAATGATTAAATAAATAAATGCGGCACTCAGGAGAGTGCAGGTATCTTCCGTGCTTGTTCTGTCGCAACGAAACTCCATTAATAAATCATCTTGAGTGACCCACCATAGTACTAGATATTTTAGTTTCCGAGATGGTTTTTTTGTGTGAAAAGTAAGGTGTTTACATTTGCTATTCACTTATTTTCATTTTAATACAGGAGGAATACGCCCCGTTTGATCTCAAATCAACACTAAATAACATTACACTATGAAATTTCATGTTTGCACTTTCAAAGTTTTGATCGAGATCGAGAGGCCTTTTATTAATGACAAGTATCTTTCATAATTGTCAAATTCTGTCAAGATACTATTTATTTTTGGACGTGAAAATATATCTACCATAAAGTAGTTATTGAAATGGATACAAAAAACCAAGTACTCCTATTGACTTTACCCCAAGTTATCGATGCAGCTTTAACTAGCCCGGAGGTAGGAAATTCCCTTTTTTATGTTATGTCATGTTATTTTGGTTTTCCCTCCATCTTAGCAAAACAAGTCCTATATGACAACTTTAAATCCTTTGTAAAAACTTGGCAAATATTCATTACGATTTGGAATCTTTGTTTTATAATATCAATATAAAGTTTGCTTTTCATTCAAATCTAGATAATCCAGGAATGTGTTATAAACTTCCATAGGTAATCAACAAGAATAGAAAAACCAGAAATGAAATTATACCCCATTATTTATATAACTTCATTATTTATTGTCATTATTACACAGGGTGTTTAAAGTAAACACGACAGGTGATTGCTGAAGCATTTCATGAAAAAAGTACATGTAAACATAGATCCGCAAATCCGCAACTTCGTTACCGTTAAATTTAAATTTTTCATAAATCGCTTGGTATATTCAGGTAAAATTTTGGGGGTATCGAAAACCTTTAAAGACGCATAATTTTCAATACCAAACAATTTTTTGGACTCACCGGTGGCACGGGTATGGCCACGATGCAGGTTATTCTCAAAGAAAAAACTAGAACGCTACTGACTTTCAAAAATAAAAAATATTTTTGGATTCTCAAATTACTTATCGAGAAAAAGCTTTCTTAACATTTTTTGGTACGACATCGAGTTTTTGAGTAGAAAAATGTTGAAGAGAATAAGAAAAGAAACTCCATACATTTAATTGTACGACACGTATTCTTCGATCAAAAGAACCATCGTAGTGTATTTCTTTTCATCATTAAATAACCTATGTTTGAAAATCAAAAGTTTTATTCAAGGGCAAAACAAATAGTTTCGAGTATCAACAATAACTCTTCAAAAATTACAAAAGCTGTTCGAAGACAACTCCTCCAGCTGGAATACAAGATTCCAGTCTTCTCCTCATTGATTGGCGAACTCTTTCAAAAACACCAGAATCTTCCACGGGGGTAGTGTAAACCAAAGACTTCAAATGACCCCACAGGAAGAATCGATAGGGTCTGAATCTGGCCACCGTGTAGGCCAAAATTGAGATCCACCTCGACCAATCCAGCTATTTCTATACTCTTAAGAGAGTTAAGAAGTCACAAGCAAGCTGACTAAAATGGGCTGGTGCGCCATTGTGCATGAACTACATCGTTTGTCTTATTACCAAAGGTACATTCTGCAAATATTCTGGAAGGATGTGTACCAAAATGTGGCGGTACACTTCCTCCTTGAGTCTCCCTGGTAGAAATACTGGTCAAATTAGGCAGTCACCCACAATGCCGATCCAAACGTTTGACGAGAACTGATGTTGAAATCGAGCTGTTGAATTTTATTACATGATATCATTTTTCTTTCAGATGGGTATTGTTAGTTATCGACTTCTAAGCAACATACTGCACGTTATATGCAATCAATTAGGTTTGGAAGAAGTAAAACTTCAATACACTGGTTCTCAAGCAAGTCATATACAAAAGATATTGGACCCTAACATTAAATCGAAATTACCAGCAGTAACAAGACTCAAAAAGTCAAAGCTAGATACAGATAGTAAGAGTAATTTTTCACTGAAGTAAAAACTATACACAGGGTGTTTCATGATAAGCTATCGTGAATTAAGAACTTGTTTTCAAGGAAAAAGAGTTCATATAAACAATGGGTCGTATTATGCTTCGTTTCCAACATACAGGGTGTAGAAGTTTCAAGAATATTTCAGTTTTTTCTCAATAGAAATTACAAATAACGAATTATGTACCAAAAACTACATCACTGTGGAAAGTTAATCCTTGTTTCATTTTTACCTGACTTATCAATTCACCCTGGTATTCTTCATGCTATATTTCTTTTAACTGCAACTAATATCTCTTTAGATAAAGATGTCGACGAGAAAGTTATGATAATACCTGATGGTCCTTCTGATAAGTTTCCTGCTACTACTCTTGTGATTTCACATACTCAATTGCAAACAATGGAAAGAAGTATCAGAAGCTTGCAGAAAGAAGTAGCTGATCTGAGGGCTTTGCCGTCTAATAACGAATTGTTTCAAGCTATAAAGTAAACTGCGTTAAACGTTTTCGTCCTGGTCTCAACTTCCTCCACATTTTTTCAGAACAAAAGGTGGAACTCCTACTCCAATAGTGGATATGTTCCAGATACTGTCCATCACAAAGAGAATGGATGCAACTGAACAGGCAGTTTTGAAGATAGCGAGTTTCGCTGAAGATTTATCCAAAACCGTACAGGGAAATGTGTTCACTGAAGAAGATTTGGAATTAAGTTTGGATAAACCTCACGAGACGAAAGATAGTGACCGTTCTACATCTGAGGTACTTCCAACTCAATATTTCTTCAACGCAATGTTTTTCTATACGGACAAATAGGAACAATATGCCACTTTTAATTTATTGACATATCAGCAGTAAACCGCTTTAAAATAATAAAAATTCACTATGAAAATGATCTGTAAAAGTCACATATCGTGATATTTTCTAGCAACATAATCATCTTTCCGAGTCTGCTCTTTAGAATTTGTTTGATAAATTTGAGTCGACAGACTCTCAGTGCATAATGTATCAACACCAATGCATGAATGAAAAGAAAACTGAGTTTAGCAGAAGCGGATTTGTCAATGGCTTACGCATGATCATGCCAGCAAACTCCGGTGTTGATTATGATACCGAGTAGATGCATGTTCGTTTCTGAGGCAATTCGATATCTTTTTATGATTAAATGAGGTTCTCCAGCAGTAACTTTTCTGAAGAACATTGTTGAATGCGTCTTGTTCTCATTAAAATTGAGTTCACTCTGATCCTTCTCCGGGTCAGAATCAGTGACATACTCTGTTGGTATCTTTTTCGGTGTGACTCTTGAATAGTTATGGGATGCTGACTAGAAAATGAGGACACCAGGATATAGTCGTCCACATAGCCAACTATTTTGTTCTCGGTGCTGATGTACTCCTGCATTAACCTGAAAAGATTCACTCTTCACACAATCAACTACCATCTGAATAAATCTTCAGAAAGGGAAGCTACTAATCCAACAACGCAAATTTTCGGGAAGTTACGATTAGTTTATGGATCAGGTCTACGTGACAAACCCTTTCGAAGGTCTTTGACATATCGAGACCAATGGCTCTTGATTCGCCATATTTTTGTATGATCTCCACAAATGAGTGACATGCAGTCACCAGTTGATCGTTATCTACGGAAAACCGTATAGTCCCGTTTAGGTTTCTGAAAATCCAAGGGCGACTGTTGAAAAGTCTTTGCATGCTGAACGTGTCTTTGGTGCGCTATATTGTCAGGAGATATTATTCTGCTGTTGTTTTTTCGAAAATTCGTCTGGATATACAGTTACGAGCAATGGACAATGCTTCCAAGAGATGTCATCAACTGAATTCTGATCTAATTTTGATAACATAGATATCACTGACAGCGTTTCAACAGGACGGTGCCATAGGACACGCAGTGGCCTAAAGTCCGGTACGATCGCACTCGATTATTTTTGTGTGACTATGTTAAACACAGAGTTTAAAAGGAGTCGGTCGTATCGATTTCGGCTTTGAAACTCTCAATCCGTGACGAGGACGAAATACAGGGTGAGTCTTTCAAGTGTACCATCAGAATATCTTTAAGTTTATTTAATCGAAAAACTAAAATTTTTCATGTGGTCTCAAGAAATTACTTGTGTTTTTTTTTCATCCAATCAACAGAAGATGGTTGGTTAATTGGAAATGTCGAATCTCTGAATTGTTCACAACACAGAATGTTCGAAAATCACTCGCCAACTTGACTAAGTCTGAACATCAAAAACTCCATTTTTTCACATCGTTGGAACCCTATTCTAAGATAAAACTAAACTGTATCGGGTTTTCCTATGCCAAACTTCTAACCGAGCAATTGCTCGGATAGAAGTTATTTATATTTATTTCAAAAATCTGGTGATTTATATCGATCATATCTTTCTTGTATGTAGGATAGAATATTCATACGAACCTTTCAATTCATGATAATTAACTTCTCGGCATAGAAAGTTCAAAGTCACAAATCTGAACCCATTGGACCACCTCATAAGATCCCAGTACCATCAGAAACTTCAAGAGCTTCAACTATCACAAAAAGCCATGAAAAGATAGGATCTGCAACAAACAACGTGGCCACATCATCTTCATCTGGAAGGTCAGTAATGAGTAATGAGCTATTTTATGATTTCAATTCTCAATGTTAATCGCTGAAATTGCAAATAGCAAACCGCTTCCTGTGTTGGATCTCCCTTCCATTGTTGAAACACTTGGAGAATCTTCGACCAGATTAGATAGATTAGAAAAGACATCTCGTCCAGTTATAATGATCAAGGACGATATTGGGGAAGAAGGTTTTACAGAGAAAAGAATCAAAGATAAACATGACTCAGTTACCAGATCTGAGTCTCCTACCTCAATAGCTTCAGAAGCTAAAAAACCGACCCTTCCAGGTGAATTGAAAAGAAACAGTCATAAATATTCTCATTTATTTTTTTCTTTCAGGAAAAATGTTTCAAATGCCAGTAACTCAGCTGGAGAAGTAAGTACTCCCATATTTATTTGGAATACAGACAGATGAACATCCAGTATCAGTATTCAGTGATTGACAATTATAAAAACATAAAATCACTGTTGAGGTTCGCAGGAGTATCAACACTTAACCGTTGATTTCCTCTTTAAGCGTATTGATTTAAGGTTGTTTTATGCTTGATGTACTTGATTTATTTGAGTTATGTTGGCTTTGGTTCAAATTAAGTTGTACTGTACAATAACAGACTTGTATTGTTTTCTCTCTATACACAACTCAGTATGTGATCTGTACACTGAAAACTAAACTGAAGTTGGTCTTAACATTTAGGAAGGGATGCACAGATTTCATTGGTGAATAATGATGAATCATAAATTTTCGGAAATTTCACCGACAAGTGGTTAGATTTAAAACTGGATACCTGGGCAAACCCAGTAATAATATCTCATCCGGCTTATTGTAGAAAACTGGCAAAAGGACGGTTTATTGAATCAAATGATAAATTTTATGGTTTTTGAAATAAAATTATAAATTTTGAGATTATCATCAGTGCATCCCATCTGTGTCGAGCTTATACTAATATGTACAAATGGATTCAGTTCTCAAATTCTAAAAACAAGTTCTTAACAATCACAAAAGCATTACAATTGTTCTTAACAATCACAAAAGCATTACAATTCTAATCGCACCAGCCATTTTCAAGTCGGAGATTCTTCATCAACTGAAATATTATATATATATATATATATATATATATATATATATATATATATATATATATATATATATATATTGAAGCGTAGATTTTCGCGGACGTATTTAAATGTTGATTCTTTCTTCCGGTTTCTCGTCCGTTGATCCTGGTATTGACCATTCGTTTCGGCTGGATCGCACCAGCCATTTTCAAGTCGGAGATTCTTCATCAACTGTGAAACACACAGTTGAAGAAGAATATTATATATATATATATATATATATATATATATATATATATATATATATATATATATATATATATATATATATATATATATTATTACCTATTAGATATTTCATATACGACTACCTTAAAATATCTCCATTTCTCTGATCAAGTATAATGATATGTACCCCCCGTCCCCCTTGTCATCAAAAGTAAGCAATGCTCCCGACTAACAGGAGCCATTCTCTTCTCTGTTGTACGCACTTCACCCAGGAGCATTGCTGGCTAAAAACAATGCATCGAGATCATTTCGCTTAAAGTGTTGTAGAGCAAACCCTATGACTTTTTGATAGGGCAGATTTTCATCTGGGCCTCCATCAACAGTAATGATCACCACAGGTTTTACCAAACCACGGTCAGTTTTAGCTAATGGTTGAAACTCTTTAAGGTCGAGAGTCTTCTCAAAATCCCAAACATGCGTATAAGTAGAAGATGTACTATGCTTTCCGCTTCGAATAGCGATGTATGTTGGGCCAGAATATCCAACGGCTTAAGGTTGTCCTAGCATACCCGAAGTGATTTTGATACCAACATATACAGATGGTATTAATTTATGCCGTTCAGCGATTACCCAGTCATGATCAGGCCATTTGATTCTATATTCCATATGCAATAGAACAGGTGCTTGCTTATTTGCCGCAATTACTCCAATAAGAACCCGTGCTTTATCATCTTGGGACATGAAAATTACTTGATCTGGTCCAAGTATGGATGCTATGTTCTCTAAATAATGGATTGATATTTCGGCGAAATTGCTTTCTAAGTGGCTTTTGTGGTGATCAGTCTGAGCCCGAATGAGCTAAACAGGGACTGTCGATATATGTCTGCGTCCCTCTGCAGAATTAGATTTTCTGGGAATCAAACAAAGATATGTTCCACTTCGACTGATGTCAAATCCTATTTTACGTAATTCTTGTGCGAGTTCATCAAGATTCTTCACGCTGCGAATAGATTCCGTTCGTCTTCTATCATCTGCTGCACTTCCAAATAAAGCACTATCCGCAATTGTTTTCAATAGTAATGGTTGATCGTTTTCTAAGGTAGGACGTCCCACTGATTCCCTATGATATAGTTTTTTCTTCATTCCTGGATTTTTATGACAGATATCTTCTATTTTTCTTTTCATATCCTCCCTGTGTTTCTTCTGGGCAACTGCGTTTTGAATCTTTCTGTTTGAAGACTGTTTTGCTGCTTTCAATTCCTCGCGCAACTTATTGATCTGTTTACCAACTTAAGTATGGTTTGGCATAGTATCTCTGGCAGAATACAAAGCATTCGGATTTTTTTCGAGTAGGGCAATCTTATTTTTCATAGCCTCCTGAGAAGGTTTCGCTCTCTGTTTATCTGTATTTTTTTTTCGCATTGCTGTTCTGATTCAACACTGAGTTTCAATTTATCTTCTTCCGGTTCCTGAGTATTTGAAGCTGGCTGTATAATTTGCGTCTTTTCTGCAAGCTTGCTGGACGTCTTTGCCTAAAAATTAAAACATTCCAAAGGTACTACTACTAGATTATATTATTAATCTACAGAAATATAAAGATGTGACTAAAAAGGGTAATTTACATTTTGCCCACTGTAGTGAGTACATACTGTTTTTAATTAAAATTCATTAATCCATTAAGTGTTTCCATTTAATATGAGCAGTGCTGAGAACCCAAGAAACTAATATATACCTACATTTTTTCAGAGAAAAACTTATTAATTATATAATTATTCATATACAATTATTTTTTGTTTATTATTCCTTTTACATATTGTATCAAAATACTTCTTTATCCTACATAAAAAACTGCATTTCAAGAGCACAGTCGGGAATGGAAGCCATCAGATACTTCAGTAAACAAACACCCTGTATTTTTGTAACCAATCGTCAGAGACAATCATATAGAATAAATCTGATATGATAAACATACTTTGAGGTGGGCCATAATATCTTGTAATGATTGCCTAAATTAACAAAAATAAAAGAAAGTTTTGACGATTCCTAATATTTCTATGTAGTATTCATACTTATAAAGGTTTTTATCAGTCTCACCTTGGAAAAAATGTAGTAGATTGGATTCATTCTTAGTCGCTGCTTGCAATTCTTCTTCAATTCTCTTCGATATATAATATCAAGTTCCTTGTCGGACTTTGCTTGTAATTTATAATTACGCCACACGTCGTTAACTAACTTCTGTATATTTTGTACTTTCATATTTGTATGAGATTTTTTTAAACTTTTAAACAATTTTTGGTATAACTTGGATTAGTCTATTTGAAACGACATTTTAATTAAACATTAAACTTTGGCTACTTGAATTGAAGGTAATACCAATGTTAACTTGCTTTGGTATGCTGAGAATACGTCTACCTACTCGCCGTTGTATCTAAACGAAACATTACACTGAGTAAACATTGACGCAGAAGTTTAGACAAGTGAATAGCGCGCGGTAAAATTCCCCCACTCGGTACATGCATTACTTCTTGTAGGGGAATCCCCGAAAATGCGTTTTGTTTTCAAGCATAGCCAATCTGTGGGTTGTCCTATGTGTGAAAAATTAAATAAGTACAGATGACGTAATCATCATCTAGACCCCCCTACCCCCCATGTCATCAAAAATAAGCAAAGCAAAGACCGCCTGCCCCCCATAGTGCTTACGTAATACTTGAATTCCCCCACATGCATGTAAAACATCCCCAGTATTCTTAGGCTACTACAAGGCATCGCCTTCTGCCTCAAATTGTTTTGTAATAGTAAAACAATACTTTTAGTATCCAGATTGCTGACATGCCAGACCTTGAAGCTTTCAATCTGATCCAAAAGGAATTGAAAAGCTTAAGAGATACGGTGGAACAGCTCATGAAAGGAGTAATGGTATTAGCAAACACAGGTCTAAAGGAATACATCGCTTACATTTCATGTAAATCTAAAAGGAATTGTCTTTTCTTGCAGGTGCAGAAGCCCAGATTCCTGATAGTGTTGCTGGGCAAACGATAGAAAATGCAGATCAGATTACGACAAAATTCTGCCAAATAGAATTGAAATTGAACCAGTGTGTCGAACAGATAAACAAAATGGATTCCGTTTTCAGTATTTCTTACAATGGTATCACAAATAAGATGAGTGACATAGAAAGCACCTTAAAGTTGCTTTCTAACAAAGCACTTTATGAGTAAGTATTGTAGATTCGAAGTTCATTTCCGAATGTCCATTCAGTGCGTAATCGGTCGATAACTTTGTCCCTCTTAAATACAGGGTGTCCGCGTTAAAAGGCCTATGAGAAGTATCTAGAGATCGAGTTTATGGATAAGTTTCGAATTTTGGCATCAGAGTAAGTAGATACTGACAATCAACTTTCCCAACAAACAACACCAGATATGTGTCTTCTTCAGGGAACTACAAATAAATTTACACTTAGAGAGGAACAAACCGAAAATTGGACGAATAACATACAAATATTGATCATATTGGATACTTACATTCATTAAAACTTTAAAATGTAGGTGATACAACTACAAGTTAAAATTATTAAAGCTCTTCCGCTCAACAAAAGAAAATAAAAAACGTCACCAGTTAAAATTATTAAAAATATTTCGCTCCACAAGAGAATATAAAAGCTACATGTAGGTAATAAAACTTTGAGTTAAAATCATTAAAAATCTCTAGTTCACAAGTGACTATCACAACCGGTTGAAACGTAAAAGAAATTGATCGAGCAGAGAAATTCTGTTTTACAAAAAACTTTAATTAACATATTACGAGCTACAGAGCACCACGCCACTGGTGAATCACCCAGTATATCACCAAGATATTCTAAGCTCTAACGTAATGGCCAGCTTCACCAAAGAATTTAAAATAACAAAATAAAGTGGGTCTAACATTATTTAAAGACAAGACTTGATAGGAAAAGTTACAGAGATTCTAAAAAGTAAACTCGTGCTAGCTCTTCAGGTAGGTCATAGAATCAGAAGTTAAGTTACATAAAAATCAAGAAAGTATCTACAAAAACTATTCACAGTCAAAAGAGAAGCTACATAAAAAGCGAGGAAGCATCTACAAAAACTATTTACAGAAAAATTACAGATGCTTAGCAACCATTTTGAAAATTTGAAAGAATTTCATGATTAACATGATAATTTCACGAAAATTACTTGAAAATGAAAGAAATAATGATTGAATATTGGAGTTTGAGTTACTTTCGTCGTTTTCTACTCAGAAAAATTATTTTGATCGAGTTTATTAATGAGATATCTATCAAGGTCATTACAAAAAATTGTAGGAACCGAAAAAATACGATTATGAAATCCATCGTGAGAAAAAGACAAATTCTGTAGAGCATAATTGGAATTTCTGATAGCTACTATAAGGCATTCAAGCAGTTAATAAGAAAAATGCTGTAAGGAAAAATTGAAAATCAGATTTTCAAGGTTAAGTGCGGCATTTTGATAGATGAACTTTCAACTTACCCTATATTTTTGATATAGGTCACCACACAGTATTTAAGATATAATTTAAATGTTTCAAATACAATTAAAGAGTATTTTCAAGAACTAACTAGCTTGAAGGTCTGCGGCAGAAAGAAAGTGCTGGGGAAGGTTCGGAAGCCGGTAAGACATACCATCTGATAACCGGATTATCCGTATCAGACTGTTGGCCAGTGGCGTGACAAAGATGGAGGGTTGACTGAAATCAGGTGTTTTAATTCAAATTGTTGTAGCGTGAATTTATCACGTTACACTTTGTATTTTAGTTTTAAACTCATACTGATGATAAGGGAAAGCTCGGAAGAGCTATAACATTGAAAATACTTTTCCATCTTGAACAGTGATAATTTTTACGTAGTAATATTCGCACCCATCATAATGTCAATTTGTAATCACATAGTACCGGCCGATTCTATTTCATTTCTGTATTAGTTTCTTAGGGCAAAGAAGATGACAATATAATTCCGACAATTTTGAGGAAAAAATCGTAGCTCAGTAGTGGTTAATTTTAGATTCCTAAAGAAAAGATGCTCAAAAAAAGATGCCCTCCATAAAAGAATATTAAAAATTTACCATGCTTTTTGAAACAGCAATGGTGTAGTCGATGTCTGGTATAACCAAAAGTAGTACCGGTCTGAAAATAATTGCAGATAATAAATCAGTATCCATTGACCCTAACGCCAAAATTTGAAATCGATCGATGAACCCATTCCACTGATACTTCTGATGGGCCCTTTAGCACAGACACCCTGTATTCAATAAGAAAAAAGTTATGGACCGATTACATACTAAAAGGACACCGGATATTGCTAGAATTATATTGATAAATTTTTCCTAGATCAGGAAAATCCGACATGGAAGATCACTTATCCCAATCAATATATACCATAAATGAAAAAGTACTAGCTTTGGAAGGTGTAATCTCTAAAATGTCAGACGCTATTGGTCTTCTACTCGAAGAAAACACAACCAAACAAAATAAAATTATGGTAAATCCGAAAATCCGCACATTCCAAGATTCTGCAATTGAATATTCTTTCAGAATCTATTGGATGATGTTGATCACATCAAATCTGACAAGATCGGAAGGGAAGAATTCACAGAAGCCCTTTCTGAGAAGGTTGATCTCTGCATGATCAATAGAAAAGTGTCTCACGATCAATTCAATGCAACCTGTGACGATTTATCAAGAGGAATAGAAGAGGCACTGGAAAAATTAATGGAGCAAGTATGATACTTTCTCTTTTTCACTTTTTAATCTTCAAGTAACGGAGAAAATAATTTCCATTATTTTCTCTAGGAAGATCTTTGGCATGTTGCACTCAAAGAAATCCAAGAAGAAATCAATGAAAAATTAGGCAAAGGTGATTTGGAGCCCCTAAAGATTTTCGTATCTGAAAAACTGAATGGATTGAAGCAGAAAGTGAAAACGTTAACGAAATTGAAGCAAGATCAAGAAGCTGCTGCGACAAAGACTAAATTTCTCAAGTATGTGAAATTAAATTTTGATTAGGAGTTTCCTTCAAACAAATGACTCTATTTTTTCCATAGAAACGTTCAATGCATTTCTTGTGATAAAGACGTAATCATGCGAAAAAAGATAGACGAATCGGAAAACTATCCTGGTGCTCCCACTTTACCCACCCACAAAAGTATGGCTCCTTACCTAGCTTATGAATTGGATCAAATGAGGAAACAACAACAGAAGTAAGTATCTTTCAGTTATCTACTAGGCTCGTACAACTACGACTTATATTCATCATCATAATATTATAAATCAGTAATCACGTACTCTCAGAACTTTTGGTCACAGTTTGGAGGTGATAGTCGGCCGGCAACCTTACTTTAAATGTATCAGAGTATTGAAGAGTACTGGGCGATAGTATGGAGGGTTGCCAGATGGCCGGGAAATCCGGAATTGTCCCGAAATTTTTTGTCCAGGAATTGGATATTTTGTCCAGGATTTTGATACCTACCTCTAGGTACTTTTTATTATGCCACCTATAGGTACGAATGGCGCAATGTACAATATTTGAATTTGGGAGGCTTTTACTTGGTAAAATTCCATTATCAATAATAAAAAACAAGTACTGTGTTTTAAGGAATTTTACTTAATAATTGCGATTCGTAACGCGTTTCACTACACCGTAGCTTCTTCAGACGAATGAATATACAGAAAAATATAAATGAGAATATAACTATGAATGTTCTTGAGTAATTAAAAGCTTATTGGGCTGCTTCTTCTTAAGTGGTTATTTATGATAGGTATATCCAATAAAATTAAGGAATAGATTGCTCCCCGAAAAGATTCAATAGAGGTGAAGGACTTAAATCGACTTGTTCATTGATGAGTCTACCTGAGTGTTTGTATTTATTGATTTCTAAAGTTTCCCAAAGATCTACCTTCCAATATTTATTATCTGTATGCAAAATTTCAAACTGTGGGTCGAAAGAGTGATTATTTTCTAAGAGATGATTCGCGTAATTTGAATCTGATTTTTATTTGAAAAACTGCGTTTATGTTCGGATATTCTAATATTAAAATTTCTATGTGTTCTACTAATGTAGAAATTATCACAGTAATTGCAATTCAATCGATAAACACCTGATTTATTGTTTTTACCTGGTTTGGTTCCATTATTTTTATATATTTGCCTAAATTATTATCAGTTTGGAAAGCTATGTTGAAATTATTGCTACTTAAGAATGATTTCAGTTTCTCACTTGTAATGCCAACGTAAGTTAAGGTGTTGAATTTTTGTTTCAATTTATCGACAGGGTAAACTTCATTCAATGCGATTCTACTTTGTTTTTATTTAAAATATTAGTTAAGTTATTAGTTTTGGGATTGTAACCATTATTTTTGGCTATTTGTTTAATCAAATTTAGTTCTTTGTTGAAATTTTCTGGTGATAATGGGATGTTAATCAATCTATGAATAAAACTATTGAATGCTGAAATTTTATGTTGATATGGATGACACGACGAGTTATGTATTATAATATCTGTATGTGACGGCTTATGGTAAATTGCGAAAACATGTTTTCCATTTTCATTCGAAATTGTTACGTCTAAGAAATTTATCGATTTATTGCTTTCTATTTCGGTTGTGAATGCAATTTTGGATGTAATGAATTTATATGATTTTCGAAAATTTTCAACTGTCTATCTGTTCCTGTGAAGCAAATAATGATATCGTCTACATAGCGATACCAGTATAAACAATATTTATTGAGTGGATGATTATGAATTAATTTCTCTAAGTTATTCATGAATATTTCTGCTAACAAAAGACTTAACGGATTGCCCATAATCAAGCCGTCTTCAATAGTATAATATTTGTTATTGAAATGGAAATAATTTTGATCTAAACAAATTTGTAATAATGAAAGAATATCTGATTTAATGATAGTATTGACATGATTCTTTTCTAATAATTCTTCAACTAAGTAATACGTATCTTTCGGAGGAATGTTGGGAAATAGATTCTTAACATCGAAAGAAATGAGTTTGGAATTAGGTGGTATAGTCGTATCTTTGATATTGGCAATAAGTTCGTATGAATTTTTGACCGAAAATTTAGATTTAAAATTGCAATGTTTTATTAGCAAGTCGTTGAGGAATTTTGAAAGTTTGAACGAAGGTGCCGTTACATAAGAAACAACAGGTCTAATAGGGTAATTAGGTTCATGAAGTTTTATCAACGAATATAATTCGGGGGATTGTGGATTGGAGTTAATGAATTTATATTTTTCGTGGTCTGTAATTAATGATTTTGCTGTCGAAATTATGTTTTTAACCACTTTCTGAAATTTTGCGGTAGGATCCTTAGTTGTTATATAGTTTCCGGCTGTTAAGAATTCTTCAGTTTTAGAAATATAATCGGTTTTACTAGTCGCGATGACGGTGTTACCATTATCTGCTTCAGTGAATACTAAATCGTTCGAATTGTTTTTATTATCTTATAATCGGAATTGCAATGAGGTGATAATTTCGAAAAGTCTTCTTCGATGATTTTTGCTGTTTGATGTTTGGCACCTTAACCTACGTTGGCATTACAGGTGAGAAACTGATATCATTCTTAAGTAGCAATAATTTCAACATAGCTTTCCGAACTAATAATAATTTAGGCAAATATATAAAAATAATAAAACCAAACCAGGTAAAAACAATAAATCAGGTATTTATAGATTGAATTGCAATGACTGTGATAATTTCTACATTGGTAGAACACATAGAAAATTTTGCATACAGATAACTTTAGAAATCTATAAATACAAACACTCAGGTAGACTCATCAATGAATAAGTCGATTTAAGCCCTTCACCTCTATTGAATCTTTTCGGGGAGCAATCTATTCCTTAATTTTATTGGATATACCTGTCATAAATAACCACTTAAGAAGAAGCAACCCAATAAGCTTTTAATTACTCAAGAACATTTCTAGTTATATTCTCATTTATATTTTTCTGTATATTCATTCGTCTGAAGAAGCTACGGTGTAGTGAAACGCGTTACGAATCGCAATTATTAAGTAAAATTGCTTAAAACACAGTACTTGTTTTTTATTATCAATGTACAATACCCAGATTCTTTGCGACTGCCACTCCACTTCTGCCGTCTGCATATCGTTGTTTGTGTATAACTGGCTGCCGACAAAGCGGGTACCCGACTTTCTCCTTCCAATTCACCAATCTTGAACCCGCTGATCCGTCAACCGTCCGTGCACCCACCAAAGACTATTAAGGATTAATATTAATAGTCTTTGCACCCACGTCCATTTCGTTCACATTTTCTCCACTCGTGTTCTGTGTCGTGTTCGTACATGTACATGTAAACTCGAAAATGGAACCACTGTCATCCACGACTTCAACTCCATCAACGAACAAAAAGAGATTTACTGGTTATAGTGATAAGTGGACAAATCATCCTGACTTCAAAGACTGGATAGGAAAAAAAGATGATTTTACGGCAATTTGTAAAATATGTAATTCAGATATAGCCATTCAGTATGAGGGTCGCCGTTCATTGACAGTAAGTACTTATACTTAATGAAACTTAATGGATTGTTTTGACTGAAATACGTGATGGATGATCTTTTAGTACCTAGTCAATGACTGATGTTGTTTTTTATTAATTTTCGCATTTTGTTAGTATATAGCGTGATAAAAGTGTGTGAACAGTATATATTATTTCAGGTGCACGTAAATAGCACCAAACATATGAAAGCGGTGACAGCCAGAAAAACTTGCAGATGCATTGACAACTTCATTATAAAAAAAGATACCAAAGAAGAAATTTCAGTCGTAAATTCGGAAATAGGACTTGTTCATCATAATGTAAAGCATGGATTGAGTTATTATAGTTTAGACTGTTTGTCAAAAAATATCACTAAAGTTGCTCCAGATAGTCAAATAACAGCAAAAATGACATGTGGACGAACAAAAGCCTCGGCGATAACGCGCAATGTCTTGGGACCATCTAGTCGGAAAAGATTGATTTCTGATTCAGAAGAAATTTCTACTTTTCAGTAGGCTCTGACGCTTCTAACGTCTAACATTTCCTTATGCCGTTCAGTATTTTGATAGTAAAAAATGTATATGCCAAAAATTATTGGACTTTTACGAAGACGCTGATGAAAAATCGAATGATATTTATCAGTGTATCAAGACAGTCACTTCTGGTGCTGGCCTCAGTATCAATCCAATAAGTGCATACAGTGCAGATAATGCCTCTGTAAACTATGGCATTCACAATTCAGTATTTCAAAAGCTAAAAGCAGACAACTAACATGTCTTCAAAGCTAACTGTTACTGTCATGTTATGAATAATTATGTAAAGTTCGCACTAAAAGGTCTTGATATTGACGTCGAAAGCATAGCAATAAAAATTTACAACGAATTAAGTTCGTCAGCTTTGAAAACGAAGTTGAAAGAATGCTTCGAGTTTGCACAAATAGAATACAAAGAGCTGCTGAGACATGTTGCTACAAGGTGATTGTCTCGTTTACCCGCCATAGAAAGATCAACATAAAGTTGGCCTGCAGTTAAATACTATTTCTTGGTCCCAATAACAGTCACAAGGTACTATGGAATTTTATTTCAAAAGGCTGCGACACAAGCAATATTGATAATAATAATGACGAAGAAAGCAAAAAAAAAGTTCGAATGACTGTTACCTCTTCTTTCTGAGTAATGCATTACCTGAATTCACAAAAGTGATTCTACAATTAGAAAGTGACAGCTTCACAATTTTAGATATTGATCATCCAATAAGAAGTCTCTTAGAACAACTTAAAATCAGGTAAGCTGACAATTTTCTTGGAATCAAGGTAAGGACCATCTTCAAAAATCTCTCTGATGCTCAAAGAAATAAATTCACCTCACAAGCCCACATTTTCTTGCAAAGAGCAATTACATGGAACGTGCTTTCTGAATTTCCGTCTATATTAAAAATCGAAGCTGCAATTGACATTGATTGCCTGTATTCAGAATTCGCAAGCCTAAAAACTGATTTCGACCACCTCCCAAAATGACAAAATATAGGCCCACTTTTTTCGAAGAGACAATTCTAATGATTTCGTGAATTTAAGGGGAATAGTTGAATTCGTCCTTTCTATTCCAACAAGCAACGCGTTTTGCGAGAGAATTTTCAGCCTGCTTTTTAATTTATGGACGAAAGATCGAAACAGAATGTCTATGAATATGGTGAAATATAAACTGATGACTCGCATAAAGTTTGATGAGTCTTGCTCTGAAATATGATCAGTTCTTCAAAGTCCTGAAGGAGAAAAATTACAGAAAATGGCCAAATCTAGTGACAAATATTCGAAAAAGTAATGGAGTAGTTACCTGACTAACCAAAATAATAGTTGTGATTTCAGTATTTGAGTTTAATCAATGAACCAAAAAAAGTTTTTGATTTTTGTTGAATAAATCATTTTGATGTCTTATATTATGTTACTCTGATGTTGATATTTTTACTGAAGTTCGATTTATTGATCGAGGGAGTATGTTTGTATTATGTTTCTTTTTGTTTTTCATTCATTTCTTAAATAAACGAACACTCATGTTGATTTTTCACCAGTTTTATCCTTCATCTAATGAATAAATGAAACCAAGTTGCTGTTTGCGATACCCAATTATTGTTTTGTGTCCTCAAAGCTCTATTACTCGACTTCGCTTTCAGATTTCAGTAGTAGGTACATATTTGAAATATTGTTTTGATACTCCTGAAGTATCAAAAATCCATCTGACCTTCATCATTCAAAAAAATTTCGCCCCCGGACCCCTTACAGCTATCCCCACCGAATCACATTTTTTCAACTTACTACTAATTGTCCCGGAACTTCACTCTTTGCATCTGGCAATCCTAAGAGTATGTCGAAAAGAGTCATGAAAAACCGCCAAAAAAAGTCGTACAGATGACAACATCTTATTCAACAGCATATGTAACGACGTCGCTATTTGAAGAAATCTCATCAAAAGAGATAGATCAGCTACGGCAAATGATCTATTCATTATCCTTGTTGACCTTGGCCTAAGAAAGAATGAGTAGTCGATGTATCCCAATATTGCTGTCGTGAAATCAAAAACAGATTATATCGGAGGTCATTGACGGACTCTTAAATCGATAGATTTAGTATTGTTTGAAATGTGGATACATCATCAGACTCCTCAATCGAAAATGACTACTAAGTAGTGTTAGCCGGAAAAATTTTGCAAAGTCTAGGATATCTACTCATAAATTTCCTCGCGATTATCTACCATTCATCACATTCGATAAAATCTACCTGTCAGACCAAAAACAAGCTCTTCAAAGGTATCAATTTGTTCATGATAACAGACTGTATAACGTCGAATGCCAAACTTTTTCCCTGAGACTATTTTCATTCACTTCTTTACTGGGATCTCTTTGTAGAAAACTCTTCGTAAGCAAAGAAATGATGTTCATTGAGTTGGGTCCCAGATAATAGACTAACTAACATTCTAATAGATTTTCTATCAGGGGACAGTAATTCATGCCTAACTGTATGGTTACGAGTCTCAATAATGTTTCAGAATTAGAAAGAAGACAGCGCTCGGATCCACGGAAAAGTTCAGATTTCGAGTCTATCTCTTCAACATCTGTTGCTTTTTTGCTCTTTCATTTTTTTCAACGCCCTGGTGGGCTTCGCACAAAGTAGTGTGGTTCTGTTTACAGTACATAGTTGCCGGAATGGTTCATCGAATCCCTGAACTACACGACGCCAAGAGATCTACTAATTATTAACACATTTCCTTCGGATATATCAATACATATGCAGACAAAATTCGAAGTTTTTTCTTGTCGGTCTTGTTCCCCTCATAAAAAATAAAATGAAAGAAATGAATTGAGATTTTGCACGAAATCTCCACCTATTGATAACAGCAGTTGTTGATGAATTTTTGCAACTAACGTTTGATCTTGAAATCTCAATTTTGGTAGAATATGCTAAAGCAGTGGTGTTGGATGACCTAGGTTGAATTTTTACAAGAATATACCAAAGGCTTGGGGTGTCCCATACCACTGTTGATCTGCAGGTACAGGGAGACTGGTAGTCGTGAAATGAGACCTGGGCAAGGATGACCTCGAACAACAACGGCGATCTATTAAGAATTTCCTCGTTGAGACAACGGTTTCCTACTGCTAAGCACCTTCAACAGAACAGTAGAGTGCAAATTAGCACTGAAACGATACGACAACTTAGTTTGAGGCATCATATCGCAGGTCAAGACCCAGCTCTAACCGTACCAAATCGAATAACCCAATTGAATTTTGCCGGGGAACATATAAACTTATTATAAGCATTCCTTGCAAATGAGTGGAGATTTTGTCCTTTTCATTGCGATCGACGTTCTCTAATGTACAGTCGTCGAAATGAGAAATATGCCCAATGCAGTTTCCTACCTACATATGGTTTTCGAGAAGGTTCAAAATGACGTGAGGAAGAATTTCCCCGAACGTCTATACTGATTAGTCGACGTAAATAATGAAACCCTGATTGCTCAGAGGTGGGTTGTAGATATTTTAGTATCACGTTCATGCATGATAACGCCAGACTTCACCTAGCTTTTATAGATAGGAACTACCTTCAAGATCGCAAAATCACCGCAAGTGTCCTAATCTAAATCTAAATCTTCTTTATTGTCATCAAAACTTACATGACTATCAGATATTTCAATAAGGAAACAGAAGGTACATAAATAAAAAGACGAATAAATAAAATGAAACAAATACAAAGGAGTCGAACCTTCGAATCCATCAAAGGCACCATCTGGCTCGAGGTACTCTTCCAAGGAGTCAATAGGAGAGTGCAAAAGGAGACTTTTCGTTTGCTTCGAAAATCTTGAAAGGGGGAATCATTCAATTTGCTCTGGTACCTTATTGTAGAGTTTGCTACACCAGTAGTTGGTTCCTAGCTAGCTTCTTTTGAGTTTACGGCATTCAATGAGACAGTCGTGCCAACTCCGAGTGTTTTACGAATAGATATTGGCGTTTGTAGGAAACCTTGTGTTCATGGACATATCTCAGGCAGAACAAGATAAAAACTGTTAATGTTAATATTACTCTAGATAATTTTTTTCTAACGAAGTTCAGACCTCCATCCAATGACCTCCATCCAATGACCTCCACGAGGTTCGGAACAGACCGCCGAAATTTGGAACGAAATGCGTTAGAATGCTATGATAAGGTCTTTGATTTTGGATATGAATCGTAGATGTCATTCAGTGTTTCAAGCTACGAGTAAAATTTTCCAATATTGACAGCTTTTTTGGAAGTCTAATTTCTTCCAACAGTTTTACATTTTTCAATGTTAGTTTTATTTCAGTTTCTCTGAGTATCATTTTTATTTCAATTGTTCATAATTCTTGAACATATCTAAACTTCTGAATAAATTTGAATTTTCGATTTTGTCCGTCAATTTTTTGGCGCGGTATAATTTGGATGTGAACTCGAAGGGCATTTTGTCGAAGCGTACACAGGTTGTTCTCTTAATGTGCGGACATGCTTCAGATGGTGATTTCTCAGCTAAGATTTGTAAATAGCCATTTTTTTTTTCATAGGGCCCTCCTTTTCGGTATATGGTTGCTCGTAGTGAGAGGTTAAATATTTTAAATTTTTTCTTCGCGCAATAAAAGATCAATTAGCTTGAAGTTCTGCAGAAATCCTCAAGGGCCAATTCATCTGGAGTTGGGTGAAATCCTCAACTCCTTCTTTAGGGTGCGCCAGAGAAAACCGGACAATTTTTGTTTCCGTTATAACTTTCGCAATTTTAGGGTTAGATCATTCGTTCTTACTTCATTGGAATGCCAAAAGACTAGGTTTTTCAGAAATTGTATCGAAATTTGACTTGGTGAAATCCAATATGGCTGACTCATTCGTAAATGAGCAATATTTCAAGATCGCTGGAACGTTTTTCTTCACTGAAAAATTCGAATGTGGCATTCAATCGATTATTTAATCTTTTCTGAACAATTTGACTTATTGATCTTAAAAATATTCCAAGAATTGGTAAAAAAGTATCGGGAAGAATTTTTTTCATTCTGATTTTCAACTGAAATCGAAATATTTTTTCCCCTCATGGCGTTGGCACTCCTGAAGTTATTGTGTTTTTCATGGATGTTCTGAGAAAACAAAGAACCATGTTGTACTAAAGCCAACCTAAAATTTAATTTCCGTTCGAATTCAAAATGACCTACTTCCTCAAATATTAACAATTTTCCCCGCGCATTGAAAAATTTTTCGCTGTTGTAATGAATCAACTGCGTGATACAATCACTAGATTGAACCTTTCCCATCGTTTTGAGGGATTGAACTCGAATATTGATTCAGAATTGTGCCAAATGTCGTCAATAATGTTTCTCTTTTCCACCATTATATGCACCTCCCGTTGTGAAACTTCTGAACATGACTGCATGCATTGTTTGTTTGTTTTTCCTTCAACGTGCTCTATTTCTGCCTTTCGGCTAATGACACGCCAGGGAATTCTGTCACCTCACTAACCCGGGAATTTTGCCGAACCCCTCTCGTGTCGAGGGAAGAGATCTTTAATGTCCAACACATCTCTGTTAGACAGGACCGACAGCTTTACATCTGGACACTCAAGCGATTCCCAGAATCCGAAAAATCGCACCGACTTTGTGGGGATTGAACCCAGGTAACTCCGCGTAGGAGACGAGCTTCATATCCCATACGCCACCGAGCTGGCTGACTGCATGCATTAACTCTATGATAAACAAAAAATGATGAAATGTCATCCATGTTTAGACAACATCTGGTTTGAACTCGAATTTCATTTTGGTGTTGCTTGTTTTTGACGTTTGAAATTGTTAACAAAGGTTTTAACAAATGAGGATAAGCGTTTCATTGAATGTTTATTTGTGCGTGGCTATACTGCTAGGCAAATATTACGCCAATTCCCAACCCCAAATTGCAAAAGAAGTACAATTTATGATCTTGAGGAAAAAATTCGGACAGGCCAAAAATTTGTTTGAAGTACATTCATTTTTCGAAAAAAGATGTTTTTGAAAATCAGATCAGAAAAAAAATTCTGTTGATTTTTTTCATTATGCACTTGAGATGAAATTGATCCAATTGAAATGCATCTATCTATTTTTATTGTAGCATGCACTATAGTAGAAATATGAATCATTTTGAATCAGCAATCAGAAACAGAAAAGGGTAAGTCTGAACTGCTTGAATTTCGTTCTCGTAACCAAAATTTTTATTTTTTTTTTCAGAATAATAAACCGATATTGTGGCGGTACCCATACTATTACAACACCTCAACAAAGGGTAACTAGAATTGGTAATTTCATCGAGCAGTGGACACCTAAACCAGAAAAAGTTAAAGAGAATGAAGAATATGGTCAACTAGTGTCTGTGAGTTTAGCATTATTGAATGATATTGAAGCGATCACTCTTATTTGAAGACTTCTTACATAGTACTTTCGAAATGTAGGGTGTCCGCAAAATCGTATGGATATACGAGGTTTGTAAATAAAGTAATGAGACGAGAGGCTTTAAGCAGCGTCAGGTGCACATACGATACACCTCCAGTATGAGTTTGAACTCGTTACAGCCATTTGTTTGTACGTAACGTTAGTTTTCGTGAAACATTTTTTCCTCATGTGCTCTAAAAATGAGTAACATCAATTTTGAGCAACATTGTGCTATCAAGTTATGCTTCAAACTTGGTCAATGCAACAGAAACATTCGCAAACTTCGACAGGCCTATGGAGAAAGTGTGTCGTGGAGTCTTGACTTTTTAGGATCGTTTCTTAGAACTGGTAACGAGTCTTGGATGTTTGATTACGACCCAGAAACAAAACGCCAGGTCATGGAGTGGCACATTGCACCCTCTCCAAGGTCCAGAAAGACACGAATTAGCAGGTCAAAGGTTAAATATGCATGCTGATTTGTTTTTTGTTTGCCACGGGATCGTCCTCAAAGAGTTTGTGCATCAACGCCAAACGGTTGATCAACACTTTAACCGAGAGGACCTTGAAAAAGAGTCTTTCATTTGCGACGAAACATCAAAAACAAGTGGGTGATGCATCAAGTCACCTTGTCACACAGCAATCTCAATGAAGGAGTTTTTAGCCAGTAAAAACGTCCATGTGGCTCCCCAGCCTTCAGACTTTTTCATTTTACCGAGAATTAAAAATTACCTCGACGGAACTCATTTTCGAATACTTAAGAACATCCAAACAGCTCCAACCTACCAGCTGAAGGCATTCCAGTATTTGAGTTCCAGCTATGCTATGATGATTGAAAGAACCTGAGAAGGAGACAATATTCCATTGTAATTATATTTGAAGAAAAAATTCAAAAGAAATCATTCCCATTTCTTTATTTACACACTTCGTAGACTGATAATACTGCGTTTCGCGCAGAGAGTTCCCAATAGAAATTTGTCAAAAATGTCTCCAATGAGTTTCATGAAAATTTGTCCACGGGAATTTTCGGGGATGTTATCGCAAATTAGAATATCACCAACGTTCAGTTTCGTTTATTCCCGAAATAACTCCCAACTCTCTTATTTCACCCCCAATTTTAATTTCAGATTGTGATTCCCAATTCAATTTTCCATAATTTTGTGTAGCATACCTGCGGTCTAAAGTTGAGCGAGTAATTTATCATTAAATTTCATAAACAAGTACAAAAATAAGAATCGCAAAGTTTCAATCTTATGTTTCTATGTTAGCAAATGTCAAAAGTACTAATTTTATTTCCGAATTATCATAACTGTTGATATTTTTTGCTTGAAATAATTGTTGAAATGGCAAACACAGAGGCAACCCACACTATGGCTCCGTCAAATAAGTAGTTCATTTAAGGATGATGTGCCTTATATATTACATTGGTAATAGCATGTACTTAGCTCAATAGTAGGAAAATCCAAACAGGGTTGCTTCTTTTAAGAACTGAAAAGATTTTTAGTAATGGTGACCAATTTAGGTCTAATTGATTATTAAGTAAATTTCCGGATTTTTTCGGTATATTGATTGCTTCCCATAGTTTCAGTTTCTATCTATTATTTTCTTCGAACTATACTTATCAGTATATATTATATACTGATGTCAAAACTGTAATATGATAACCGAACATTGAAATTTCTAAAACTTCTACCGATTTAAATTTTATCACACTTTCCAAAAAGAGTTTATAAACACTTGATTCGTTTCCTTTATGAATTCTAGATTAATAATTTTCAATATATCGGCCTTAGTCGGGGCATTAATGCAAAAAATAGGTCTTACTATCGGACGGATTTTAATGCAGTTTGATTCGTTTGATTCACGAGAATCTGTAGAAAGTTTGTGAACCAATCTAATCATGAAGAAATCCCAAACTGCATTTGTGCATAAGAAGAATGCATCTCAGAATTGCATTTTGAAGTAGAAAATTATAAAAAATTTGAAAATTGGTAAATGAAAATGAGTTCAAATCTAATATTCGGGGTTGCCGGCTCGGTGACGTAGAGGATATGATGCTCGTCTCCTGCGCAGAGTTACCTGGGTTCAATTCCAACAAAGTCGGTGCGATTTTTCGTATTCTGGCATTCGCTTGAGTATCCATCATTCGGAGGAGATGTAAAGCCGTCGGTCCTGTCTAACAGAGATGTGTTGGACACGAGAGGGTTCGGCAAAATTCCCGGGTTAGTCAGGTGACAGAATTCCCCGGCGTCATTGGCCGAAAGGCGGAAATAGAGCACATTAAAGGAATAACAAACAAACAGATATTCGGGGGTTTTTGGGGTCGATGAAGAAGAATACGAGGTCGGCGAGAGACTGCGTAGTACCTGCTACCTGCAGCAGGTGTTTTAACGCCTTCCTCTGGAATATTATTACAATTTGTCATAGAAGTGGCCCACACTCGTTACTCGGAGGTTTTCGTGATCACTCAACATGACGTCACGAGTAAACCGCCATTTTCGTAGGAAATCATTAAGTGTATCCAAAACATGATTGTTTTGTCAAGAGTCTTGATATTATACAGGGTATCCCAAGTTGAGTGGCCTATTAGACGTTTATGGAGAACTAATAATGCTATCGTTCTGAAATTTTGGTAGTTGATTCAGCCGGTCCAAAACTCTATTTCTAAAATATTTCCTGTATGCACTTCCTGTTATACCGTAAGTGCATGCCGACTTTGTTATGCAATATAGAATATCCTGTATATTGATAACTGGTTTGATAACACTTGTTATTCCAATTACAAAAACACCTAAAACATAAGTCTAGCTTATTTCGTTCATGAAGTATCCTAGTTTTACTTGATGATTGATATATCTTGAGAACGACGTGAGCTACCAAAATAATGAAAGGTGTTTTGCAAACAAGAAACCATGCGGGACATAACTCATATCCGACTGAATCTCAGTCAGTATGCAGAGTGCACTTTTTTTCGCCTCACATTTCGAAACCAATCGGAAATTTCAAATTGTAACCCATATTGTTTTTGCAATTCATCAGATTCGCCGTAAAAAACATAATGAAGTTCCCTTTACCTGAGACTTCAAGTTTTCAAGTTATGACAAAAAAAAGAATTTTACGGACCTACCTGAAGTTGGCAAAGGAGGCTTAGATTTCTGCACGTGCATAGATCTACCCAGAGCATAGACAGGCTCCTGACCATAGATAACAAATTATTATTGTTTGAACTGTCAGTCGAATTAATTCGAACAGAATGGCTAGCTACACAAATGTGCAAATGCTTATTTATTTTGCATTCTTGGGGATGAGAGACGGAATGTGAGTAGAACTTGTAGGAGATTCAACGAATTATATACAAATATGCCGTCTATGACAGCTAAAAAATTCAAGAGATACGTAACAAATTTTCTTTCGACTGGAACGGTCCAAAATAAGACTTCATTTTCATTGCCTGTAATCAACAATGAAGACGATGAAATTGCCGTTCTAGCTTATTTTGATGTTAAACCACGTGCATCATTGGCAATAGCAGAGCATGATTTGAATTTACCTCATACTAGTATTCACAGAATTCTAAAAAAACATAAACTGCACTAGTCCAAACTCTACAAGCTGGCGATCTACAGCTTCGAATAGAACTGTGTGAGATCCTTCTTCTCAGAACACTAGAGGATCCCGTTTTACTCAAAAGGATAAATTTATTTTTATTTACACTTGGAGAGGAACAAACCGAAAATGGGGCGAATAACATACAAATATTGCTCATAGTGGGTACTTACATTGATTAAAACTCTAAAATGTAGGTAATACAACTTTAAGTTAGAATTATTAAAAGCTTTCGCTCGCAAAGAGAAAATAAAAACTACTTGTAGGTAGTAGTAAAACTTTAAGCTAAAATTATTGAAAATATTTCGCTCAACAAGAGAATATAAAAACTACCTGTAGGTTAGATAGATAACACTTTTTATATGACATATTATCCATCATATACATTTCACAATACAGTGTTACATAAAAAGAAGAAGTATATTCTATGTCAATACAAAGTTCATACGCAAGAAAAAGAAGAAAAAGCAATGAATACAACGTGTGAAATTTATATGACGGATAATATGTCAATTAATACAAGGTTTTCTGTAAAACAAAATTTCTTTTGCGTTTTGACCGGTTGTGATAGTCCTTGTGAACGAGAGATTTTAATGATTCTAACTTAAAGTTTTATTATCTACATGTAGTTTTATATTCTCTCGTTGAGCGAAATATTTTTAATAATTTTAACTTGAAGTTGTATTGTATATTATTGTATTATTGCATTTTAGAGTAATGTAAGTACCCAATGTGAGCAATATTTGTATGTTATTCGCCCCAGTTTCGGTTTGTTCCTCTCCAAGTTCCTCTACACTTCCAAGTGTAAATAAAAAATGAATTTAGTTGTAGTTCCCTGAGGAAGACACATATCTGGTGTCGAAACAATGGAATGTTTTAAAGAAAGATGCTTAAAGATCTATTCGTTGTTTTATTTATGAGAAGTCCGTTGTTTGTTGGGAAAGTTGATTGTTGGTGGACTTGGAATTGATTACATGACTCTAATGAGGGTATTTTAACCGGAATAACTCACATTTTTAGGCCAAAGAACATCCTTATATTACAAGGGAAAGAAATCCTCAGAATAAATTTAGTTTTAATGTGTTTGCACTTTTGAAGGACAACAGATTTTCGTATTTTGTGTATGATGAAAACTTAAATGGTGAACTTTATATGGAGATTTTGTGGACATTAGTGACTTCGTTGACACTTTATCAGTAGCTGAATCAAGGCGTTCTTGGTATCAACTCGATAGAGCGCCAGCTCGTCGCACAAATGTAAATTATCGAATTTTAACTGATATGTTTGAAGATAGATGGATTGGAACGAACAGTCCGTCTTTGCAGCCTCCAACGTCATCTGAGCTAACGCCTATGAATTTTTATCTTTGGGGAACGCTTTTTCTGAACCTGTGACTTCAAGATATGATTTGCATAATAGATTGCAAAATGCTTTCATGCAGTTGGATGTGGAGGAACTGAGGCGTGTCACACAGGGTGTTTTGCGTCGAGTAGAACTATGTCTCGAAGTGAATGGTCATCACTTTGAACAATTATTAGGAAATTTAGGAAAATAGGGTTTAATTCGTTTGGATATTTTTTAATTTGACTTTGGAAATTCGACAACTGCAGTTTCGCATTTTTCTTTCGCTTAGTTCATCAATTATCCAATGTCACAGGGACAGTTTTGTGAATGCTGTGGGAACTGTCTATGCACATGCAGGAATCTAAGCCGCCTTTTACAACTTAAGGTAGGTACGTAAAATTCGTTTTTTCGCCATAACTTCAAAACTTGAAATTTCAGGTACAGAGTATGTATGGGAAAGTTCAATTAGTTTTTTACGGCGAATCTAATAAATTGAAAAAATCAGGATTACAATTTGAAAAAAACGTAGATTTCGTTGTTTCTTCATTTCGAAATCTGAGGCGGAAAAATGAGCACTCTGTATACTGACTGAGATTCAGTCGGTTATGAGTTATGCCCCGCATGGTTTTTTGTTTGCAAAACACCTTTAGCTCACGCCGTTCTTGAGATATATCAATTTTTTCGAAAAATCGATAATTTTCAAGTAAAGCTAAGATACCACCTTGATCAAAAAGTTCGCGACTTCGTTACCGTGTGGTTTTCATGGACTATCATGGTGTTGTGCACAATGAATTCCTTCTAAAAGGTCAAACTGACAACGAGGAGTATTATTTGGGCGTTATGAGGCGTTTGCGTGAAGCTGTTCGCAAAAAACCACCAGAATTGTGGCAAAACTACTCATGGATTTTACACCATGATAACGCGCCGTCTCATAATGCCTTCATTATCCGTGACCATTTTGCTAAAAACAGCACCAATACCATTCAGCAACCACCAAATTCACCTGATTTGGCTCCCTGTGACTTTTTCCTGTTCAGTCGACTGAATAAACCGCTCCAGGCAACGCGTTTTAGCAGCCGAGAGGAAATAATGGAAATGTATAAGTGCGTTGCAGTCGATGGAAAGTACTTTGAAGGAGACAATATTGATTCTGATGAATAACTTTGTATTTTTGATTTTATTAATAAAAGTCGGGAACTTCTTGATCAAGGTGATATTTCATGAAGAAAACAAGCTAAACTTATGTGTTGGGAGTTTTTGTAATTGGAAAAATAAGTGTTATCGAACTAGTTATCAATATATAGGGTGTTCTATATTAAATAACAAAGTTGATATACACTTCCAGTATAACCGGAACCGCCATTGAGGTCAAAATATTTTAGAAATTGAGTTTCAGACCAACTGAATCTGCTACCAAAATTTTAGAACGATAGCATTAGTAGTTCTCCATAAACGTCTAATAGGCAACTCAACTTGGGATACCCTCTATATTCCAGGTTGCAACAATGATTATTTACTCATATTCAAATTTTTCAAAATTGTCTACTTCAAAATGCAATTATGGAATGCAAACTCACAAATGCAGTTTGGGATTTCTTCATGATTAGATTAGTTTTGTCTAGAGATTCTCACGAATCAAATGCACTAAACTACCTAGAAAGTTATCCGTTCGGGATGGCTTGTGTGTTTGTTATTCTTTTGACGTGCTCTTTTTCCGCCTTTCGGACAATGACACGCCGGGGAATTCTATCACCTCACTAACCCGGGAATTTTGCCGAACCCCTCTCATGTCGAGGGAAGGGATCTTTCATGTCTAACACATCTCTGTTAGACCGACGTCTTTACATCTCCTGCGAAAGATGAATTGAACCAGATAACTCTGCGCAGGAGACGAGCATCATATCCCCTACGCCACCAATTGTTTATTTTTCCTTTAAGGTGTTCTATTTCTGCCTTTCGGCTAATGACACGCCGAGGAATTCTGTCACCTCACTAACCCGGGCATTTTGCCGAACCCCTCTCGTGTCGAGGGAAGGGATCTTTAATATCTCTGTTAGACTGGACCAACAGCTTTACATCTCCTCCGAAAGATGGACACTCAAGCGATTCCCAGAATCCGAAAAATCACACTAACTTTGTGGGGATTTAACCCAGATAACTCTGTGCAGGAGAAGAGCATCATTAAATTGTTTACGAGAAAGCATACTGTCAATCATACTAGAATTATAATCATTATTGACCGGTATTAGTTTTATAATATTGAACTCTTTGAAGAATTTTTTTCTGTAATTGTTATCGTGTTGTCAATGTATCATACTGTTATAAATAGATATTTTATGTTGATGAGGAAGCGCGGAAGAATAGTGGCTAGTAATATCTAAATGGAATGGTTTATGGAAAATGGAAACAAAACGTCTGTAGTCAATTTCGGTTTCAATATTGATGGAATTCTCACTATCCATATTGGAAGTGAACTTTATGTTAGGCTGACTAATTTAAGAAGGTACTAAAAGAATCGGATTGTCTATTTGTAGTTATAAAACAACTGATTTTGTCATACACATATCTAAACTAATAAACATAGTGCTTAGACCGCAGATATTCATGAATTATTTTCTCAATGTAATCCTTGAAAATTTCTGCTAGTAAAGGACTGAAAGTATTACCAAATATCAAGCCATTGTTGCTTATGTAAATTTCCTCATTATAAATCTAATAGATTCATAAGTTCTGATTATATATATATATAATAGGATTCACGTTATTCTGCAGAACGGGATGAAACAATTTCAATGGATCGTGAGAGTAGAGATTAACAACATCCCAGGCCATATGTTTTGCATTATATAATGTCGTAGTTGATCTTAAGGTTAAACGTAGATAATCATAATGTTAGAATGAATTTGTATCTTCTTCAGGTTGAATTGAAAACCAAGTCCAGGGAATCTTTAACAGTCAGGAGTGCTGTTAAAGTAGATCGAGCTGAAAGAGATGAGAACAAAGTAAGTTGAACAGTTTAACTCATGCAAAAAGTGGTTAGAAATTTGCGATTTTTACTCACCATCTTAAAATTGAGTCGATTTCGGTTATGGCATTTTGTTATTACATTTGATCTGACCAGTTATTGTATGGAAACTTCAATGGATAATGGAACATTATATTCCTCATCAAATGATGCTAAGATAACGTTTCGAAGATCGATTGGATTTTAAGTTGGATTGGCAAGCCTCTGAATTATTCAGTGTCCTTACCAATGTCGTTAACAGGACTTGCCAGCTCTGAATGTATTTATTGCAGGAAAAATAGGGAATAAGCTTTGTTAAAGTGGAACCCACCATGTTCAAATTCAAGTACTTTACAAGCAGGTATACCTACCATGAATTGGTGAACTCCAACTTGCTCAAGGTTAGATACGTAGTTAGGTTAATTAGCAAGTTAATGTTACAGTGTTTCACAAAGATGACCCCAACGCAAAGCGCGATACAGATGCGAGGATATAAGGCATTGCTCGTTACTCTCAGGAAAGTTTTCTGATTTATTCATTTGAAAGAGATAGTTGAGAAAAATTGGAAGACTACAAGCTCATCGACTATGCTATAATATCAAATTTCGATGTGAATCAAAACACAGCCGGAGGATAGCATGGTCTTTGAAATGGATAATCATCCAAAACTGTCTAAGCCTCCCATACTAGTTCCTAAAGTGTAAGCTCAAAGTGTTGAGAAGAAGTGGATGAATAATTCGTAACCTTTTATAACATTCAAGCAGAAAATAAACCCGGAAAAAATCCTGTTTCTCTCATCACTAATCATCGGTAAATAGATAGATGGATAGGTTTGAAAAGTGCCCTGCTATTGCGACCCAGGAGTTCACTGTGTCCCACTATGCCAACTACAAGCTCCTTCCTTCTTCTAAAGGTTATAAACTTTGAGGGTGAGAGCTTAATAAGCTCAGTCAGCTCCAGTTTGTTAGATCCAATTTCCTCAAGCCTGATTCTGTCCTCAGCTGGGCATTTGCAAATGGCAATAGAACATATTGATTCTATATCCTCCTCTTATAGTCAGCATGAAGGGTTCTCGATCAATCCTAACTTTCTTAAGTGATTACTTAGTTTTACGTTAATATGACAATTACTCTCTGGTCTGTCTATCTAACTTCTTCGCAGTGGAAGGTTTTCTGATGTAGATAGGGAACCTACACAATACACTATTCGACAGGTAGTGGAATTCTTATTCATATTTAACCATTCAATGTAGTATGTACTCTTTGAAATAAGAGAAATAAAGTGATTCGAAAATTTCCAAATTTTAATAATGAAAAATGAACAGCCTGTATAATTATGCTATCATCCGCTTTGCTTTTCACAGAAGCTGTGCTTTCACGGTGGAAATTTCCTGACATTCGTGAGTAGTGCAATAAGAGTTTGAAGAAAATATCAAAATTTTACAAAATCTCGAATAATTCAAAATGTGTTGTTCAGAGAAAACTAACATTATTTAAGGAGGAATACGAAAATGGTGCGAAGAATAGAGTATTCTATTTAAAAAAACATAACTTTGATATAAATCTCTGAAACGGAACACCTTGTATATTCGGAAAATAGAATAATGCAACGGTTTAAAATCTACTTATTTTTTCTTCACGCCTTTTCGTACAATGTACATTTTCACAGTTATCAAACAAACACGCACTAAATAAACACACGATATGAATTTAATAGTACTGATACAAGAATAGATCCCTGTGGAAGACCATTATTGAGAGTGCAAAACCGAATAAACACTTTTAAAAATTTTAAATCTAGACGTTCTAAATGGCTCACCTCGCATCTCTCACTAAGGAGAAAAAGAGTATGAAGGATTTCTGCTCTTTTCCCAGGAACCCATCTACTTCGAGTGGGAATTCATCAGCGTAGTCAACAATGCTGTTTAAAATTTCAGGCCCTAGAGCTCCCAAGTACAACGAAGGAAAACATCATCAGATTTTATAGGCACGTACCCAAAAAAATTCACCAGACTGGTGAAACAAAACATAGGGACCAAGGGCTAAAGCTGCTCAAAATTGACGTCCCAAAAGCCCTATAAAGCAAAAAACATTTAAAAGAGGATCTAGTTACTGTAAAATAATATTATGATTTTAATGATTAAATATTTACTGAAGATATTTTAAGTATTATAATAAAGAAAAGAACATTTTTAAGAGATTACAGCGGATGAACTTTTTATGCTGCCGAACAACAAAACTACATGTTGAAAACTTAACCTTACTTCTTCTATTACCCACAGATACAAAGAGTATCAAATACAGGTTCTATGACCAGACCATAGAGCATCAATTTACTCTCTATTTCACAGTTACATTACTAATGCACGCACCATGTCATTTTTGATTTGATGCGACAATTTCATAATACCTTTTCTAAAAATCTTTCAGGAACGCAAGTCATTCAGTAATATAATGGAGTCTGCAAAACTAATCTCTGAAACAAAAGAAAAGTGATGAAAAAATTGAGTCATTTTCTTCTTCATAAGGACCGATTCACAATGAATGCAAAGCTATTTCAATGTCGATTACTCGATCGCAGAAAGAAAGTTTAATTTGTACAGTACGATGATTTTTTTTCATTTTTATTATTTTTGTTTTATATAGTTTTTAGGTGTAATTTTTCATGCATATTTTCTAATTTTATATAACAATTGTATAAAATAAAAATTTTTATATTCTTATAATATTATATATTATCTAATATACTGGCTCTGTTTCAAAACAAGTTTTGAATTTGCATACAGTCGAGTCGAAGAAATAACAGCACAACGAAGAGAACTCAGCCAGACCAAATGTATTTTACATAAACAGGTAAATAAGCAAAAATCCATAAAAATCACCAACTTTCATCCGTAATATATTCTATCATAGAAAAACCAGTAAAGAATCACACATGTCTAACTTACATTGGTCCCCTCTCTAATAACATGATCAATTATCTTTCCAACTCTAAATTAACAACCCTCTTCTCCACTGGTCGCATAAGCAAATTACTATTTAATGTCAAACAAAAAACTAATCAATTCAAATTCTCTGGAATATACAGAATTGAATGCAATGAACTTCTAAAAGCTTATGTAGGATAAACAGGACGAAACTTTGAATTTAGGCCCAAAGAAAATCTCTCTTCAGATAACAAATCCCCGGTTCTTGAACATTTTAAATCTACAAATCATATAATTACATTAGAAAATTTAAAAATGCAATGAAGAGATGACAATGAATCTGTTGGAAAGTTTTGATTTATAATAACAAACTTTGTAAAAACATTCTAAATAGTCAATTAGAATAGAATCACTGGCAACTATTCAACATTTAAATAGGTAAAGTTAGCACATTCCTTCCTGTTAGCTCTAGACCAGGGGTGCTCAAACGGTCGATCGCGATCGACTGATCGACCTATTATTACTTCATTGTTGCTCATGTGGATTTCATCATTGAAGTTAATATAATTTTGTTTCAAAAACAATCCTAAAGGATTAATAAATTCTGATTGTACAATGGGATTCACATTATTATTCTACAGAGCTTGATTAATCAATTTCGATGAATCACGAGGGGAAACATTAGGGCAGGGGTGCTCAAACGGTCGATCGCGAGTGCTTTTTGAGTAGATCTCGAGAAAAATAAATTTTAATAAGTAGGTAACTAACTACAAATATTTATTCCGTGATAAAATAGCACTCTGCTAGTGGCAAAAGGCGGCTTTATCAAAGGAAAGCGCGGACTGGTCAAAGAAAAGCCGCGTTTTTTATTCTTGCCGCTTTTCTAGAAATTTCGGGCGTCGCGTTTGACGGAACATTCGAGACTTGAACTGAAGTCATTCTGAATTGTAACTTCAAGGCAATACTACGTCTATACAAAGTTTATTATTAAATAGTACAAAATGAGTGCAGCGAAAAAATCTAAAACGTATCATTTTAATAACGATTGGGAGGAAGAATTTTTCTTTTGTATGGTGAAGGATAAGTGCATTTGTCTTATTTGTCGTGCGTCAGTTGCAATACCTAAGCGTTGTAACTTAGAGAGGCATCATAAAACGGTTCACAAAAATATGAGAAGGATTTTCCGCCACAGAGATGTTCACTAGATCAGCCAAACAATCAAAAGCTGCTACGATCGCTTCATTTAAAATATCTCATTTATTGGCGAAACACAAGAAACCATTCAAAGATGAATCGGTTGTGAAGGAAGCATTTATTGAAGCGGATGAGACTTTATTTGGATATTTGAAAAATAAAACAGAAATCATGTCTGCTATTAGAGAATTTCAATTATCTCATCCAACTGTCACAAGGCATATTGAAGTCATGCGTCAGGACATGGCAGATAAACTAAAACATGATATCATGAAATGTACATACGTTTCTTTACAGTACGACGAATCCACCGATATGACAGACACTGCCCAGCTGTGTTTTTTTATTCGGATGTTATTCAATGACATGTTGGCTAAGGGAAAATTTTCGACAATCATTCCTCTGAAGGGGAAGACCCGTGGCGAAGATATATATGACTTTTTCTTCAATTTTGTAAAAACTACAAGCTACAAATATATAAATTAGTGTGCATCACAACCGATGGAGCACCAACAATTACTTGAAACAAAAACGGTTTTGTGGCACTATGTCGAGCAAATGAAGATTTCCCTTCATTTTTTTTCACTCCATTGCATTATACGTCAACAAGTTTTGTGTTCAAAAGTTTCAAACACGGAGGAAATTATGGGCATTGCAACAAAAACTGTGAATTCCATCCGTACACGTAGCTTGCAACAGCGGCTCTTTAAGTTGCAGTTGAAAGATAGAGAGTCAGCTGAACACACTGATTTAGTTCTTCACACGGACGTCAGGAGGTTGAGTCGCGAAACATTCATAGAAAGGTTTCAACAATTATTGCCCGAAAAAACAGCTTTTCTTGATGAAAGAGATGATGTTGAGGAACGAAAAATGGCTGACTGATTTGGCATTTTCGACTGACATTACAATGCACTTAAACACCATTAACTTGGAGCTTCAAGGTAAAGGAAAAACTATTATTGAGATGATTAGAGCAGTAAATGGTTTCAAAAGTAACTTATGATAGATCAACTGAAAAGAAAGAATCTGAAACATTTTCCGTCTTTGAAAGCAAGGATTCCTAAGTTGAATTATGATACGTATGCGGCTGAATTATCAAATATTTTGGGACAATTCGAAATGCGTTTTTATGATTGCAGTAAATTGGCTAATTAAGCATCTTTTATGAGCTATCCTTTTTCATGTAAAAGCATTGTGGAATTAGCTACTGAAATAGTAAGTCAGTTTAATATGAACTCATGTTCTATTGAAAATGAGTTGGTGTAGATTATATTAGATATACATCTCAAAGCTACAGCATCTGATACAAATTTCGGGTGTTTTATAGCTGAAGATAAATATTCGAATCTAAGCCAAATCTCCCTTCAACTGACGGCAATGTTTGGGTCAACTTACTTTTGCGAGTCTGCATTTTCTGAAATGAAGATAATTAAGTCAAAATATCGCAATCGACTTACTTACGGTCATATGTCATCATGCTTGCGATTAGCACTCAGTGGTTACGTACCATCTTATGAAAAGTATGCTGAGGACATGCAGTGTCACTCTTTAGTTAAGTTTAACACCATATGTAACTCTTTTGTTTTGGAACAACCACTGAAATCACAATGTTGGATAACTATGAGTTTTTTCATTGATATTATAAAGAAGAACCTAACTAAACCTAACCCAAATCTTGACTAGAATAATGTATATTGTGCGGAAAGCTAATATCTATATATGCTACAGTACACCCTACCTAAGGTGGTAGGTAGGGTGTATTCTGTATGTATGTACGACAACCCTGCATCACACATACTTGCAGCCTCTCAGAGTCGATCGTAAGTAGTCTAAATATATTGAGGTAGATCGTCAGCTGTTCAAGTTTGAGCACCCCTGCTCTAGACCTAGACACTTGAAAATGACATAACTGTCGAAACCGATCTTGTGTATTGAAAATAAGCATTG
The DNA here is from genome assembly GCA_013387265.2 of Cryptolaemus montrouzieri. NCBI lineage: Eukaryota > Metazoa > Arthropoda > Insecta > Coleoptera > Coccinellidae > Cryptolaemus > Cryptolaemus montrouzieri. The sequence continues at coordinate 62,700,952 of JABFTP020000001.1, forward strand.
TGGAAATCAGACAAAATTGTTTCATTTTATCTATATTAAATAAAATAGGGTTGATGGGGAATCAACGTAAAAGCCCATTTGTGTAATTGTGTGAAGGATCCAAATTTGGTTACATTCAGGAGTCAAACTTTGCGGTGCCCACAACATTCAACGCAATCTCATTCAGCTGCAACCTTCGATCTTTCATAACCAGAGCATTCCTTTAACATTTACGAAAAGAAGTGTTTGAATTCAATTTTGTCCACCTTCAAGTTAACTGCTACCGCTCACTTCAAACGTCTATCTCACGTAAGCTAAGCTTCATTGGCTACAGTATCCAAGAGGGGTTCAACGAATGAACCTTTTTAAACATTACGTGAACGGATCGAGCACGAATGTTTCTCATTGAATGATTTTACACTAATTGACGTAACGAATAGAACGTCAATACAAGCAAAATGATCTGAAGATAATTTTATTACATTTGTTCATTCAATATTGAAGTTACAATTTCGAGGTTGTAAAATTAGAATATAATCTCAACTTCAGCATAAAAAAATCATTTTTCTTGTACACCGTCGCCTATGTAATCAGCTGATACTTCTTCATAATCTTTTTCTAAAGCAGCCAAGTTATTTCTAGCTTCACCAAACTCACCCTCTTCCATTCCTTCTCCGATATACCAATGAACAAAAGCCCTCTTGGCATACATCAGATCAAACTTTTTATTCAATTTTGCCCACGCTGCTGCAATTGCTGTGGTATTGGCTAGCATACATACAGCCCTTTGAACATTAGCCAAATCACCTCCAGGAACCACAGTCGGAGGCTGATAGTTAATCCCAACTTTAAACCCTGTGGGACACCAATCTACGAATTTCACGCTGCTTTTAGCTTTCATTTGTGCTATCGAGGCATTAACGTCTTTTGGTACCACGTCTCCTCGATACAAAAGGCAACATGCCATATATTTCCCCTCTTTGGGATCGCATTTAACCATCTGATTGTTTGTTTCGAATAATTCAGCAGTGATTTCAGCCACAGACATTCCTTCATGATAAGCTTTCTCTCTGGAAACAACTGGAGCATATGATGCTAGAGGAAAATGTATTCTCGGATAAGGAACTAAATTAGTTTGAAACTCTGTGAGATCGACGTTTAAGGCGCCATCAAATCTTAACGAAGCAGTAATAGAAGAAACAACTTGGCTTATAAGCCTGTTGAGGTTCACATAATCCGGACGTTCTATATTTAATCTTCTTCTGCACAGATCGTAGATGGCTTCATTGTCCACCATGAAAGCACAGTCAGACTGGTTTAGTGTTGTGTGAGTTGTAAGTACTGCATTATAAGGTTCTACCACAGCTGTGGAAACTTGTGGAGCAGGATATATAACAAATTCTAGTTTGCTTTTCTTTCCGAAATCTTGAGACAACTGTTGCATCAACAAAGATGTAAATCCTGATCCTGTTCCACCACCAAAAGAATGGAACACGAAAAATCCTTGTAAGCCACTACATTGTTCAGCTAGCTTATATAACCTTTCCATCACTGGTCCAAGCATTTCTTTTCCAATCGTATAATGACCTCTGGCATAGTTATTCGCTGCGTCCTCCTTACCTGTTAGAAGTTGTTCAGGATGATACAAATGTTTGTATTTACCAGTTCGCACCTCATCCACAACAGTTGGTTCGAGATCAACTAAAATCGCTCTGGGGACCACTCTATTATTTTCTACCTCAGAAAAGAATGTTCCATAGCAATTATCAGAAACTGCATTCGAGTTCGGTGAGAGTTTACCATCTGGTTCAATACCATGCTCAAGACAATATAGTTCCCATGTTGCGTTTCCAATTTGTACACCAGCTTGACCAATATGTACCGATATACACTCTCTCATTTTGAAATATACTTAGGATTTGTAGAATAGTATAAATACACAAAAATTTTGATTTTGACAATATAAAAATCGTTGATAGAATTAAAATTTGAATATCATTGACAACCTTGAGACTGCTTGATTCGTTGATAATACAGCTCAATCAACAAAACTTACAGCTGAGGAAAATTCAATCGAGAGAATACATTCTTAATCAATTTGTGAGAGATTCGATCAAATGTCAAAGAAAATACTATGTTTACACACCTGGAAAAAATTAAAAAACATCATGAAAATGTTCAATCACCATAACAGGCTTTTTGAGGTATGAAATCCTTTTTCGGTTTTTAGGCAGTATATTACTCAGTTTTCAAAAGACAGGTCTTTGTATTTGTTGACCTTATCCGAGTTCGCCCTTACCATATTTTCATCGGCCGGTTCCGTGATGTGGTCGCCGACTGGTCGATTTGGTTGAACACAGTGTCCGGCTTGTTCTGGACCACAGGACTATCGCTCTTAATAGTGGAGTCCCAATACAGTTTGCACACCTCGTTTTCCATCACGCTCTCAGGCTGATACCTGGATATCCTAACTTCCTGTTTCAAAAGACCCAGCTTCACTGACATAGCTTGATGGTAAACCTTCGCCATTGCGTTATTTCTGTCGAGGCCTTCGGAGCGAGAATAGAACATCCGGATGTGATGTGTAAGATAGTTTCCGAGTTCTCCAAGCATTTTCGGCATAGGTGAGAGCCTACATCCCGCCCCGTTATGTTTTTAATGTACCCTTTCGTAGACCATCTGATCTTGGATGGCGGTTAGACGACCCATCGTTTCAGGGTAAAGGTAGCCATATCGCATATAAATGAGTGACTCCACTATATCTACCTGTGAACTCCCCAAGTGTCTCGGATATCGACCATGGGGAGCCTTCCTCCTTCAACTGAGCCACAGTGCGACTTGGAGATGGGATCTCGCATCTGTTGAGCTGCAGAGCCAAGAAATTGTCGTCAGTCGCTCGCAAAGCTTGAAATAAAGTATTCTTCCCGACAAAATACTTCCTCAAGTTTATGACATTGACCCTCTCTGCAGCCTCCAGGCTCGTCAAACCCCTTTATCCCTCAAACCTTGGTAGATATAATCGCGCCACCAAATCATGCAGATGGTGCATTCCATGTTAAGTGAGGAGAGAACGAACCTTAGTGTCCATCGCTCTGTGGTCCGTGGCCGACCATCTCAGTACGCCAAAGGAATATGGTATCCGGGCGCGGCCCAGATGTTAATAGCCGTGAACTTGGACTTACAGCTGAGCTTGGATTTGAGAATTTGTTTCAGTTGGCTGAAAAATGTCCAATGCTTGTTGCATCCCTAAGTCCTTGTGAGAGACCTCGGCGCCTAACGATGGAATAGTTACATCGTTCATTAGCCATAAACACTTTCAGCTGCACCCTCATCTGGTCTGTGCTAGATACGTATATCTTAAGATCATCCCTGTGGTGAGTGATCTTAGTACTCTTGTCTCTATCAAAGATGTGAGCGAACCCAGTGTGTGTGTATATATAAATATAAATATATATATATATATATATATATATATATATATATATATATATATATATATCTGTGCAACAGAGCTGTAAAACACAATAGACCAGATATCGTTCTTATTGATAAACAGAATCAAATAACATATATAATTGATATTGCTATACCTGACACACATAATATACAAAATAAATACAATGAAAAAATTTCTAAATATATGATGCTTGGCGACGAGATTAAAAAATGTGGAAAATGAAGAAAATATTTATTCTACCGATTATTATTTCTACAACAGGCGTTATTCCTAGAAATCTTCACAAAAGTATTGAGATTTTGGGTCTGAAGAAAAATTTGTTTGAACAGTTACAAAAGATAACAGTCATCAAATCTTGTAATATTCTTCGTAGGTTTCTTTCCGAAAATAATAATGAGGTAGAGTCATAGGTTTTCTTTTAGTTTATACTGCTCAGAATCTCATTTCATATTTTATTTATTTGTTTATATAAATGTAATATAATTAACTGACAATTTTGTCATATTTATATTCAGAGCAGTATTCTATTCGATCGTTCACCACTTCACACAAAGGAAACTATTAATGAGTAACATTCAGTGTTACTTGACTAAGGTCCGTACACTGGATTTTTCCGGGAGAAAGCCTCTGACACTACTCGTTGGTACATTGATATCATTGTCTGATGATGCTATAGTATGTATATATTCTGGTAGATTGATATATTCTCATAACATTTAACGTTATCCTAATATATAATTACTCCAGGATATGTTTTGATTATAATCATTGCCTGGCAATGGTATTAATTACCGGGTGGTGGATTTATATTTTTCATGAAATCAGTTTGATTGCATGAACAGATATATGGGCAACTCGTCGGGGTAAAACCCCTATATATATATATATATATATATATATATATATATATATATATATATATATATATATATATATATATATATATATATATATATATATATATATATATATATATATATATATATATATATATACGTTTTCGTTATCCTAATATATAATTACTCCAGGATATGTTTTAATTATAATCATTACCTGGCAATGGTATTAATTACCGGGTGGTGGATTTATATTTTTCATGAAATCAGTTTGATTGCATGAACAGATATATAGGCAACTCGTCGGGGTAAAACCCCTATATATATATATATATATATATATATATATATATATATATATATATATATATATATATATATATATATATATATATATATATCAAAATTTCCAAATATTTGACTGAAAATTTCATTCACTAATAGTGTAAGGACCTTCATTGAAAAACATAGAAGAAAGTTTATCGAGCTTATCGAGATAATGCTCAGATATTTAATCAGCTCTATAATTTCCATTAGGTACTATCAATTCAAATTGCACATGATGATAAATACCAATCACATAATATTATCATATCAGAATATCAGACTATACTAGAACTGAAACTTGAAGTCAAAAACGGCCCAGTGTCTACAAAACAAATATTAGCTTATCGTCTGATAACGAATTATGTCAAAAACGGAAATCATCGTCATCCATTATAATTATTATCACGATGAAAAGTTTACCTTCATGACATTGGTTAAGAATACACATTTTGCACTGAACGAATTATTGAAAATACGCGGTGGTAAATTCCCGGTGCCATCTTTGGCAGGCGTGATTCAGAAAAATTCAAAAACTAGCTTTGACCGAAAACTATGAAAACAAAATGAATGAAAATAGATCAAGGTTACGAAAAACCTTTGTGCTTGCATTTTCGCATCCCCATGAAGTAGAAATTGTTTTGTTTTTGATTTGCAGCCAATATGCACTGACAATCAAAGAGTTCAAAAGCACGCCGATTATTCAACCGACAATTATATCACTAAAAATTCATTGTTTGCATCTGAAATATGCACGTACCAGTACAAAAATACTTATGTGAGTGATTCCATCTAAATTTCAATGATTCATTTTATAGTCAGTTTCCTAATATTTTTGTTCTGCACGAAAAACTGAAAGAATTCCAATAAGATTCTCACATCAAGATTCAAGATTCATAATAAAAATTTGGTCGCCAAAACTAATTTCATAAATGATTGATAGTTATTATAAGAAATCAATTAGTCGTTTTCATTTAATTAAATGTTTATCACTCCATTGTGGTCATATTCAAATATAAGTTGCTAATTTTGTTATTTAGCATTATAAATAAATATGTTTCAATGTTTCAAATTGCGCATTTTATTTAATCTAATTTAGCCTAACCTAACCAACTTCTTGTGCTCATACCTATAGGATTAACGGAATCTAAAATCTTCGGGGCCGAATTTACCTATGAATGTTTGACCTGGTAGCGAATTTATATGTCCCCTTGAACATAAACACCTAAGAAAACTTAAGGAAACATTTACAAACATCGATATGTCGCGAGGAGATGTTGGAAATGTATATTTTATCAAATTCCTGAGGGAAATGATCAATTCACGAAACATAATAGAATAAAAACTGTGTGCCGTGATTTACTGAAGAAAGTGATTCAATCAAATAAGGATAATTTCCAATGTCACGCTCAGACTTAGGTAAGTGCTTCCGTAAAACTATTTCGGTTGTTAATGTAGTATTTGAAGAGCGTTTTAAGGTTGCCAGTCTTGTATTATTTCAACTCAAGTACTATATGGTACTAATTTTACGTATTCGAATATGAAGCGAACCTGGAGAGACAAACCGTCTCCAGTTTGTCCTCGAAATTCCTAAACAGGGATGCATAGATGTTGATAAACAATCTGATGTGAAATTCTTACACGAGTGAAATGATTCTATGAATAATGGTACTTTGTCCCCCAACAATGTGTGTAAATTCATTCTTTAACTATATCGTTCTTCCATCAAAAAAGAACAATATTGTTGTCCTTCCCTGTCCATCCTGCACTCTACACTTAAATCTCTTCGAGCATAAGTGAGAAGCACTAAAAAATAGCTTCAATTCCGACATGAATGATATTAGAATAAGTTTGACGTTGCCAAATTGATATCAATGACAGAAGTCAATTTTTTTTATACCAAAGAGATCCATAGTAAATAACAACAGCTGTTTTATATTCCCACATAAAGCAAAGCGTATACCAATAGTTGGACCTTCAAAACCACGCATTGAATCTAACCTAACCTTGCGTGGTTCTCACGCTGAAACGCATATAGAGATGATTCATTTCCACATGAATTATTATACTCAGGCGGGAAGATAGGATTACCACATATTACATCATCAAAGGTAGTGAAGCGATGAATAGAACTTGCTATTGTTCACCTCTCGATGTCTAACAAGTATATTAAAATTATAACGCTAATCGCAGAAATTTTTGAGAAGTGTTCGTGAACAATGTAATCAGTCTGGATGAAAGTGGGATTTTCTATGCCGATGCGGTCGCCGTCTTTATCTGTCACAAAATGCCAATATAGGTTTAAATATCTTTCGATCGTGGCTAATTTTTAAATGTTCCTGTTTCGAAATTTCCGTACGTAGAAACTCAATGGATATCATAAAGAGAAAAAGTTGTGTTGTTAATTCATCAAGTGAAAAGCGATATGTGTAGAGTGAAACTGAGTGTGGATCTCGGAAATACCGACCAAAAGTGTTATGGAACTATGAATAGAGAGTAGGTAGTTTACTATTTATAGGTGTGATATAAATTGTGTTTCACTTAATTCGTCGAGGACGATACGGGGAGGAAAACAACAAATTTTAATATTTTTGTGTAGTCTTATACAGGGTGCTCAGGTATGCAGTCATTAATTTCTACAGATTCCTCATCAAAAATCAAGAAAAATACGCCGATAAACATATGTCTAAAAGTCTAAAAACCGGGGGTTGAAGTTTTTTCACGTTTCTATTGGTAGCTCTTGAATTAATATTGTAATTATGACTACGATTTATTCATATGAGATGCGTGTACACTAGTTTACCTTAAAAAAGATATTTTATAACAATTACATTTTATTCGGGGTTCGGTTAATAACAAAGGAAAAATTATATTCAGAATCTTCATTTGATTCGTTATCAGTCTCGTTGATTCCGCATGAGAAGTAAGTTATTCTTCACCGCCGCTCTCGGCGTCTAAACTACAAATATGTGTTTGTAATTCAACTATTATAAGAAGATTACAAGTGCAAAGAAAAATATATTCTTTACCTGTACTTTCATCAGCATCTTTATCCGTTTCTGCAACAGCTTCTACAATATCAATGACTTGATAAGTTTTTTAATTTATTATTAATTGAATCACCCATTAGTCCACAAATAAAACAATTTTTTTTCAACTTCTGCCATATTTTCATATAAATCGGTAATGTCCGCAGGATCCGACTTGTTTTCAAAACTCACAGAAACGTGACTGAGACGTAATGAAAGCGTGGTTTGACGTGGCGTGGCTCATAGTATGTACGGCATCTGTTTTTTTTTTGTTTATTTATATTTATTACATATACAATAACAATAATCTTTGAAAGCATTACTCCTCACATTACTCCAGGATTATTTAAAAAATCTTATAAACCTCGGAAATTTCTTTTTTCTCTAATATTTTCATTTGTTACCATTTATAATGAACGGCTTTAAGGTACAACGGTAATATTTAGTAACATTGTATAAAAAAAGTTGCCATACATGAGTATATGACCTTAGAGCAGTAATAACTCGGTAAATCCTAAAATTTTGATAATTATTTATTTACACAAATATTAACAATAATTTTGGACTGCAAAGTTATTAAATATTATTGTATCAAATAATATTTTGAACTAGATGCCGTACATTTTACAATGACCTTATATTATATGGCTGTAGGAAAAGGGTCGTGACCCTTGGCTTTCGATCCATGCACTGGAAATATATGTACGGCGTTTATGGGGAAAGTATCTGTGTATGTCTACAAAAGGAATTACACAAATGGCGTACAGCAGGGGTGCTCAAACAGTCGATCGCGAGTGCTTTTTGAGTAGATCTCGAGAAGGACAAAATTTTCAATAAGTAGTTAACTAAACTACAGAAATTTATTACGTAATAAAATAACACTCTGCTAGCGGCAAAAGACGGCTTTATCAAAGGAACGCGCGGTACTTGTCAAAGAAGAGCCGCGTTTTTTATTCTTGCCACTTTTTTAGAAATTTCGGGCGTCGCGTTTGACGGGAACATTCGAGACTTGAATTGAAGTCATTCTGAATTGTAACTTCAAGGCAATACTACGTCTATACAAAGTTCATTATTAAATAGTACAAAATGAGTGCAGCGATTGGGAGGAAAAATTTTTTTTGTATGGTGAAGAATAAGTGGATTTGTCTTATTTGTCGTGCTTCAGTTGCAATACCTAAGCGTTGTAACTTAGAGAGGCATCATAAAACGGTTCATAAAAACTATGAAAAGGATTTTTCGCCACAGAGTGAATTAAGAAAACGAAAAATACGTGATTTGATATCTTGTTTGAAAAGAGAACAAACTATGTTCACAAGACCAGCCAAACAAACATAATGTACTACGATTGCGTCATTTAAAATTTTATTGATTTATTGAAATGGGTGAGACTTTATTTGGAGATTCTAAAAATGAAACAGAAATCATATCTGCTATTACAGAACTTCAGTTATCTCGTCTGACTGTGACAAGGCGTGTTGGAGTCATGAGTCAGAACATGGCAGATAAACTAAGACATGATATCATCAAATGTACATACTTTTCTTTACAATTCGACGAATCCACCGATTTGACAGACACTGTCCAGCTGTGTATTTTATTCGGATGGTATTCAATTTTTTGACAATCATTTTTATTCAATTTTGTAAAATAATACAAGCTATCAATATATAAATTAGTGTGCATTACAAATGATGGAGCACCAGCAATGGCTGAAAACAAAAACGGTTTTGTGGCACTGTGTCGAGCGAATGAAGATTTCCCTTCATTTTTTTCATTCCATTGCGTTATACATCAACAAGTTCTGTGTTCGAAAGTTTCAAACACGAATGATATTCTGGGCATTGCAACATAAATTGTGAATTCCATCCGTGCACGTAGCTTGCAACGGCGGCTCTTTAAGTTGCAGTTGGAAGATAGGGAGGCAACTGAACACACTGATTTAGTTCTTCACACAGACGTCAGGTGGTTGAATCGCGTAATATTCCTAGAAAGGTTTCAACAATTATTGCCCGAAATAACAGCTTTTCTAGACGAAAGAGGTGATGTCACTTAGATGTTGAAAAACGAAAAATGGCTAACTGATTTGGCATTTTTGACACATCACAATGCACTTAAACACCATTAACTTGAAGCTTCAAGGTAAAGAAAAAACTATTATTGAGACGATTAGCGCAGTGAACGCATTCAAAAGTAAATTGCAACTTAAAATATATAAACTGAAAAGAGAGCATCTGAAACATTTTCCGTCTTTGAAAGTAAGGATTCCTCAGTTGAATTATGATACGTATGAGGCTGAATTATCAAATATTTTGGGATAATGCGAAATGCGTTTTTATAATTGCAGTGAATAGGCAAATATAGCAACATTTTTGAGTTATTTTTTTCATGTAAAACATTGAGGAATCAGTTACTGAAATAGCTGTCAGTTCAATATGAACTCATGTTCTGTTGAAAAAGAATTGGTGTAGATTATATCAGATACATACAAATCTCAAAGCTACAGCATCTGATACAAATTTATGATGTTTTATATCTGAAGATAAATATCCGAATCTGAGGCAAATCACCCTTCAACTGACGCCAATGTTTGGGTCAAGTTACGTTTCTCCATTAAAATCCAAGAATCAATACTTAAAGGCTATATCTACAGGTTGGCATAATACATCCAACTGTGTGGAGAGTTTTGCATGAACAACTGTTTAACCCCTACCATATCCAGAGAATTCAAGCTCTCCAAGCTGAAATCTACAATTGAGCATAGCCACTAAAAAAGTTTTCTATCAATATCTATATAATTGGTGGAGCCAGTAATTCTACCTTACAAATTGAATTCTCTATCATACCTTGACTTCCTGCAGAACACTGTGGTTGATTTTTTCGATGAAGTGCCTTGTGCGAATAGAACGTGGTTTATGCATGATTGGGCTTGGATTGTACTAATAGAGAATCACTTGAATCGAGCATATCATATTAAATGGATTGGTAGAGGCATTCCTGTAGCTTGGCCACCACCATACCCCGATCTGATAGAATAGACTACTTCGTCTAGGGTCGTTTGAAAAGCCTAGTATACTCATAGCATACTGATACCATACAGGAATTGCATGTACGCGTTTTGAATGTATGTGAAAGATTAAGAATATGCCAGGCAACTTCGATCAGTGTTGGCTTCAATGCCACCTAACGGTATTAGTAGAAATGAATCATGATAATTTCGAACACCTACTTTAGTTCATTCATAAGTTTGAAAAGGAGGGTTTTTTCGTTTTTTGCTTCTATTCTCGTTAAATGCCGAATATCATCATCCATCAGCTCTCTTCCAATTATCATAGTCGTATATAGTCGTGTGTTATAATTTTAACTAAATAAAATAAACACTCTGTAGATTCAAACTCAAAATCTAGGAAAAACTACTTCTAAAAGTTATTTTCCCAATTTTTGTCAAAGATTATAAAAACAGTTTCGCTCACACCTTTGAATTACGGAATATCGATCATCACTTCAGTTGGTTCAAAAAACGCGAACTATCTCGTTTAAATTAAATTTTTTTTAATCAAAAACGGTTGCGTTTCAGAAAAAAATTCAAGAGATAAAAAATATTTGAAATTAGAGGATCTTTCCAATTAATATTTTTCAAAAGATCAGTGACGCACCACACAACGATTTTGTGGGGGGCGAAAGTAGCATGACCATGAAGAAAATATCACATTGCATATTTTCGCAACTACTGAACATATCCAATGAATGATGAGTAAAAAATTCCTTTTCTGCAAATTGGAGCTAGATCCTTTGAAAACTACAAGAGTTCCCCAACAGAAACTTGAAAAAAAAAACAGAACTTCAACCCTATATCTCGAGAACCGAGGACTTTTGGACATAAATACATGGTCATTTTTTTCATATTTTTTGTTGGAGAATCTCCTATAGAAATCAATGACTGCATACCTGAAGTACCCTGCATATCTCTACTGTTAATACAAATTTATATTTTGGACTATAGAGGTTGTTTTGTAATGAAGTAACAAATCAAAATTATGTTCTTCAAATGAGATATACTTTACTAATTCAATTGACAGCATTTAATAGTTATATACATAAACTCTAAAGTCTAGTGAAAATTATCTCAAAGAATCGACTTTGATAAATCAGATCGCAATAAATAGGCTCTACAACATATTTATCCAACCGGTGAACATCAAGACAAGAAATTCAATAGTTTAACATATATAGGCAATATTAGTAATAATGTGAAATCCTTCTTAAAAATTCAAATTTGAATATAGCGTTCAAAACATCAACAAATATAGGTTCATGTATCAGAAATTATAAGTCTCCAATTAATAAAGAAAATAAATCAGGTGTTTATAGATTGGAATGTACAGATTGCAATTGTTTTCATATAGCTAGGAAGAAATTTCAATGTTAGAATCTCAGAACATAAACGCAGTTTCATCAATGGAAAAACCGATTCGAATTATTCTAATCATCTTAGGGAAAATAGTGATTCTTTCAATTCGAAATTTAAAATCCTACATTCTGAGAAAAGAGGTATAAAACTCAACTTTCTGGAAGTACTTGAGATTAACAGATTAAGGTATTCCACAGAAATTCTTAATGACCAGTTAGACATAAATAACTCACGTTTATTGAACTGGTTTTCTAAACACTAGTTCAAATACAGATAACTTCAATGGATTGCCTCTTTAGTCTATATAAGTGTAGGTTAAGATAATTTTGTAGTATACATTCGCTCTTGACAAAGATACTGTGTATCGAAACGCGTCGAGCATTTATTCATATATTTTAGTGGAAATCTTTGTTTAATTATATATACTTTACTTCATTTTCAAATTTTTCAAGGGAAATGAGTGTTTCCCATACTTAACTTGACTGGTTTTCGAAATATTCGAACACTTTCCAAATCGTTTTTCTACTTAACATGATTGATTAAGAGCGCTCGTTCAACAGTATGTTTTTTTTAAATATTCATCAATGAGTATTTTTTCGAGGTACTTCAGTTTGACCTCATTCAAACTAATTGTTTCCATTTTCTCAAATGGCACATCACATATTTCATAAGCTACTAAGGAAGCTTAAATGAAAATCTTTCAATCAGTACTGTAGTTCCCTACGCCAATTTTCACTAGTTTTGGAGATTTCGAAAAAAACATCCAAAATTAAAGACACTATTAATTATTGATTAATAGATTACTGTTACCGAAAACCTAGTACAAGGTGACATGAGATATATCAATAGGTCATTAGAATTTGGAAAAACCAAATATTTGGACTGTATTCAACATGGATTGGAAGGGCATTATTATTCGAATGCATCGAAAATTTGGGATTTACATAAGCAGTCTGGTCGTTCCTTATCTGAAAATTGTCATCAAAAAGTAATTTGAACATGTTAGGCCTTTGATATATTGCCAATTTATAATTCTTTTGTAGTTATGCATACAGCTCAATAATCTTTAATTTAAGAAAAAGATATATGAATAGCCCAGCAGTTTTGCGATGGGATCACCACCAAACACCCTTCAAGCAGATAGCATAGAAAAGAAAGAACTAAATTCTATGTTGCCTATCTTTACCAAAAATTCATTTTTGGTATAGATACGTCGATGGCATACTTATTTGCCTAAACGGTACACCTAGACAATTGGATTTTCTCATATTCATAAACAGTAGTATCCATCCGAAAATAGAATTTAAATTCAAGAAAGAGAAAACCATCAAATATCATTTTTTGATCTGTCCATTTCTCACTAAAATAGCAAAATAAACTTTCACATTATATATACAGATGCTTCAACGAAAACTAAACAGAGGCTATATCTATCAAAATATTCATTTCTGATCAAAACGCAAAACCAGGTCAATTTTTGTTTCAAGGGGAACATTTTTTGGGATACAATACTTGCCTGAAATATCAACAATCCTCGAACATTTTGAATAGGGAAGATGGAATGATGACTCAAAAGAAAAGTGGTATCTTTGTCTAAAGTGCCTTGAACGAATTTCCATTTTTAATTGAAAACTGTAAAAGATACAGGGTGAGCAACTAAAAGATAGAGCATACTTTTTCCCTGAGACTATTCAAGTTTGAAGGTAAAATGGAACAGATCCATGCTGATCAATGGCAGTCATCATCAAGTACCATCCTCATCTCGAATTTCAACCCCTGAAGCAGGAGTGACAACCCTTGAAAATTTGGAAGAGGTAAGATGGGTCGAGTGATAACTTGAAGGAAAGGTATTATCTTTGTCTGCATTCCCGTGAAAGAATTTTCGTTTTTGATTGAAAACTGTAGAAGATACAGATTGAACCACTGAAAAATAAAGAAGACTATCGCCCCAAGACTATTGGAGTATTAGTGCGAAAAACTGGAATAGATTCATTTAGATCAAAGATGACAGCATTTGATCTGGAATGAATCTGTTCCATTTTTTTGCACAAATACTTGAATAGCTCAGGGCGATAGAAAGTCTCCTCTATTTTTCAGTAGCTCACTCTGTATCTTCTACAGTTTTCAATCAAAAATGAAAATTCATTCACGGGGATGCAGACAAAGATAATACCTTTCTTTCGAGGTATCATTCGACCCATCTTCCCTCTTCCAAATTTGCAAGTGTGGTCACCCTTGCTCTGGGGTTGATATTCAAGATGAGGATGGTACTTGATGATGACTTCCATTGATCAGCATGATCTGTTCCATTTTATTTCAGTGAAACTTGAATAGTCCCAAGGAATTGCAACCCCCGTTTAGGGGTTGATATTTCAGGCAACCCAAAAGATGTTCTCCTTGAAACAAAAATTGACCTGTTTTTGCGTTTTGATCAGAAATGAATATCTTGGTAGATATAGCCTCTGTTTAGTTTTCGTTGAAGCACTGTGTATATATATATATATATATATATATATATATATATATATATATATATATATATATATATATATATTTGCTAAGGATTCCAACCATCCATATTCACATAAAATTGCAACTTACAATTCATTATCAAACGTTTTGACTTGGTGGTGCCTATCTCAGCCCAGGACCAAGGTATAAGGAGTTGGAAAGTGCCCATCTTGGCTTCAAGTAAATTTAAGGTGTATAATATGTATGTCCATCTAGGCCCATATCCCTAATTTATTTATAATTATTGTATTTCTTCTATTGTAGTTTCAGGAAAGAAAATACGTCTAAGGATATTAGTGATAATTATAGATTTTTATATTCTATTTTAAAATTTCAGATGAGGTTACAATACAATATTACAACATAGCGCTGAAATGATTCGCAACATTTCGAAGTTATCCATCCTGGATAAAGCCTCCAATTTTTCTTGTAAATAAGTTTTTTTTTAACTTCGATATTTTTAAATTTATAATGAAGGTGAATACTATTACATTTCGCCTAAACCTGAGGTTGACTGCCGAGAATAACATTGACAAATGTGAAACGCGTCATTTGTGTACAAAACATAGAATTATTAAAATGAGAGTGGAATGATTTTCCGTTTTATTCAAAGCAGCAGATGCTTCTGTCCAGATGGATGGTGGAAATCAAGAAGCATTCGCTAAATAATGTTTAAACTAGTGATCGAAGAATCGCTCTCGCCTTTTCCCTTGTGGTACATTTCGAAGAAAATAACTTTCCAGCTCCTCGTACTTCAAAAATAAAAGCCCAAAACAATATCGGAGCCATTTGAGCATTTCTCTCTTTATTGTGGCGGTACCAAGCTTGTGTAAGGTAGACGGTACATCCTGCAATTTTTGTATTTGGCCGAGAACATCTAGCGAGGCATGGTGAATAGCAATTTCAAAATCAATCACCACTAATGCTGGAGAAGCACAATTAATATGTGTTAGTTAATTTGTCTTTTAACAGATAAAAACCCAAAGGAATGTAATGACCGTTGAAAAATCCATGGATAGTGAACAGTTCTTTTGAAAACTTGATGCGTCCATATAAGGAATTTTGAAATCGCATAAAAATTTTAGGTTCTTATCACACGCAAGAATTGCCAAATTCTCTGAAACGTCATTGATCAATAAAATTTCATCGTTACTGTTAATTTTCAGGTTAAGTTTCAGGAACTTCTTTGATATATTTTCGCGAAGCTGGTAACAGTTTACAGCATACAACTTGAATATTTTTCCTCACACAGTGTAGATCATTCATCGTTAAGTATATAATGTCAAGTTCACTTTGGCAAATTACTTCTCTGATGATTTAAGACGGTTTTTCCATATAGATCTTGCTCTGCATTATTAACAGAGCATAGGTTGCTCTTGGGGTTGGTGAGTATCTTTTTCATTCGAATTCGTTATAACACGGCTCACAGATTCTGCAACTGTTCGAAGACATTTACTTTTGATGCACCACCATATAGTTCTCCCTGATACTAATTTACGATTATGTTCTTTATATTTGTAACGCTCATGAACTAAGTGAATTTTTCCAGTTTGACTGAATAGTCTACTAAAAAAATACTTGGCGCACTATTATTCTCAAACATTCCTTTTTTTCACGTGACACTTGCCAAACTATCTACGAACAGTAAAATAATGAGAAAATAGTGATTGGAGTTGGTGGGGAGTATCCCCTACCTTTCACGAGTGGAACTATAGGCCGAGATGAGTATTTTCCAAGAGTCCTTCAAATGGGTTGAGGGCCGCCATTTCCGCTACCTTTATCATTGGAAAATCCTAAAAAAGAAATTGAAACCAATAAAATTGAAGATCAGAACAAGGTTTTGATCGTGGTTTAATTGACAAAATAGTGTCAGCTATTACCAAATCCGAAAAATTCATCCCATTAACATATTTTGGACAGAAAAGTAAAATATTGCAAGCATCCCTTTCAAATTGAAAACTAAAATCGGATTCAGACCTCGAAATTGGCACATCTCTTATTCAATGCTAAGAATCCTGTAGAAGATTTAAATTAAATCAGGAGTTTAGAAGTTATCTTGTCCAGACTGCAAAAATTCCATAATTTCTGCATAGGTCAGACTGGTTGTTCCTTTGAAAGTAGATATAAAGGATATCAAACTCAATTCCTCAAAAATGATGCAACATTATCTAACAACTGTATCTAAAAATGCCACTCTTTTCCTACCATTGAGAAATTGAAAGTTCTACACATTTTACATTTACATAGATCAGTCTGGTCGTTCGTTACCTGAAAGTTTTCATTAAAATGTGATTTTACCCTTAGGGACAACTGAAGGTAGAAAAGTCAATTACCTGAAATCAGTGACAACTTTCAGGTAATGAACGACCGTGCTGATATATGTAAATCCCAAATTTCCAATGTATTCAAATAATTACTTCCTTTCAATAGTTATTGAATACTCCAACAATTCAATAGTTAATCAATAGTCCTGATATCTCGTTTTTCCAAGCCCAAATAATACACTGGATCATAGGTTGCTCTCGTGTGTGACTATCTTTTTCATTCGAGTTCGTTATAACACGACTCACAGATTCTACAACTGTTCGAAGACATTTATTTTTGACGCACCACTATATAGTTCTCCCTAATGCTAATTTACGACTATGTTCTTTATATTTGAAACATTCATGAACTAAGTGATTTTTTCCAGTTTGACAGAATATTCTACTAAAACTTGGCGCACTATTATTCTCAAACATTCCTTTTTCAAGTGATATTTGCAATAACTGTCGAAATCTAATTGATTTGATTTTCATTTCCTGTTATATTTATGAACTATCAACGATCAGTAAAATAATGATTGGAGTTGGTGGAGAATATCCCCTACCTTTTACGAGTAGAACTATAGGCCGAGATGAGTATTTTCCAAGAGTCCTTCAAATGGGTTGAGGGCCGCCAGTTCCGTTACCTCCATCATTGAAAAATCTGGGGAAAGAAATTGAAACCAATAAAATTGAAGATCAGAACAAGGTTTCGATCGTGGTTTAATTGACAAAATAGTGTCAGCTATGTAGTAGCTATTAGCCAAAAATATCCAATAATCAGCATCACCAAATCCGAAAAATTCATCCCTTTAAAATATTTTGGACAGAAGAGTAAAACTGTTGCAAGCGCCCCTTTCAAATTGGAAACTAAAATCGCATTCAGACCTCAAAACCTCTTATTCAATACTTAGAATCCTGTGGAAGATTTAAATTAAATCAGGAGTTTAAAAGTTGTCTTGTCCAGACTGCAACAATTTCATAATTTCTGCATAGGTCAGACTGGTTGTTCCTTTGAAAGTAGATAAAAGGATATCAAACTCAATTTCTCAAAATTAAACAAGATGCAACATTATCTAACAACTGTATCTAAAATTGCCACTCTTTTCCTAACATTGAGAAATTGAAAGTTCTACACATTTTACATTTACATAAATCAGTCTGGTTGTCCATTACCTGAAAGTTTTCATTAAAATGTGATTTTACCCTTAGGGACAACTGAAGGTAGAAAAGTCAATTACCTGAAATCAGTGACAACTTTAAGGTAATGAACGACCGTGCTGATATATGTAAATCCCAAATTTTCGATGTATTCAAATAATTACTTCCTTCCAATAGTAATTGAATACTCCAACAATTCAATAGTTAATCAATAGTCCTGATATCTCGTTTTTCCAAGCCCAAATAACGACCTATTCATATACAGGGTGTCCGGGAAAATGTGGAAAATCTCTCGGATTCAGATAGAACATGAGAAAAGAACATGACGAAATTCTATATTTTTTTTGCTATAGGCCCTCCCTACGAGAATATGGGCCTCTAAAGAACGCCCCTTTTGAGTACTTTACTTAATTCAATAAAAATTAAGAATGATGTCCAGTAGTAAGAACCCCTTAAAATAGTATCCTTGCAATAATTTTGCCTTCTTTGGTTTACCAGGGGCGGACTGAGTGTAACACTATAATGCTTATTCTTTCAACATCCTGTATGATAAAGACCTAAAAAAATGTTTTCTGATAGCTTGAACCTCTACTAAAAAAAGTAATATTTATTTACTATTGTTAAAATGAAACATTTTTGAGAAAAAAATTAACAAAGAAATTTTTAATTTTCATTAAACTATTGAAAACGAAAACCAAGTCAATAACCTTAAGACCTAATTTAAAACAATTAATTAATTAATAAGAATTACATAAGTAGGTTCAACATGGGCTTCGTTAACTCTACTACACTCGCGGGCACGACGGATAAAGGACTGCTGTACCCGCCACCATAACCCCGCATTGTTTCTTAGCTCATCACAATGAAACGTTATTCTCCGTAGAAGCTCCTCCCTATTATTGACCGGCGTGGAATATACCAAAGTTTTGAGGTGTCCGCATAGATAAAAATCAATCGGAGTCAGATCGAGAGATATAGGAGATCAGGCAATAGATCCACCTCTACCTATCCAACGGTTTGGATAGACGTTATTTAGGTGCTCCATCACAGCAATGCTAAAATCAGGTGGTGCCCCATCGTGCATGAAGTACATGTTTCGGCGGGTTTCAAGTGATAAACGCTCTATTAAATCTTGAAAAGCATTCTGGGGGGACTCCAAATAAAGTTCTCCAATCAATCGCGCCGGCAATATAAATGGTCCAATCAAGAAATTTCCTATGACCCCTGCCCAGATGTTAATTTGTTCGAACTGATGTTGATGACGCGCAACAATGGTGGCATGAGGATTATCATCAGTTCATACGTGTGAGTTGTGTAAATTTGTAATACCATTTTTTGTAAAACCTGCTTCGTCTGTGAAGAGAAAAGTGCTAATGAAATTTGCATTATTTCTTTGCTGATCCACTAGCCAGTTTGAGAACTGCCTTCTACGAGGAAAATCTCTAGGAATCAGGTGGTGCGTTTGTTGCAAACGATACGAGTATAACAGCTGCTCTCGAAGAACTTCATGTACTGTTGTTTTCGACGTATTAAATTGTGCGGTTAATTTGTGAGTGCTCGTTGAAGGATTGTCATCTACAACATTCAAAATGTTTTTCTCCAATTGCACCGTACGTTCTGTTCTTCTCACACCAGCATCAGTACTTTTTCTCAAACTTTCCTGAAGTGATGAACAAAGTCAATAATATGTCAATATTCCCTTATTAACTGAAATAGCCCATCGTTCTCCCTTAGACGTTGGTCGACTCGTTGAAATGTCTTGATGTTCTAGCTTCTAAGGCATTGCAAGAGGCAAGACCATACGTGAGATGCATATCTTCATACTCAATAAAAGTGTATTCCATACACATAAACATAAAATTTACCACGAAACCCAAAAATCAGTAAATTGATAGGTATTGAAGTAATATTAATACCAATCAATGTGTCAGCAATGTGACATTATGATAATTCCTAAAATGCACTGACTTGATTTTTGTTTTCAATAGTTTGAAAGTGAAACATTTTTCGTTTATTTTTTTCTCGAGAATGGTTCATTTTTTTCAATAGTAAACAAGTATTACTTTTTTTCAATAGAGGTTCAAGCTATCAGAAAACAGTTTTTTAGGTCTTTATCAGACTGGGTGTTAAAAGAATAACAATTACAGTGTTACACTTAGTCCGCCCCTGGTAAACCAAAGAAGCTAAAATTATTGCAAGGATACTATTTTGAGGGTTCCTTACTACTGGACATCATTATAGAAACTCGTCATGTTATTTTTTCATGTTCTATCTGAATCCGAGAGATTTCCCACATTTTCCCGGACACCCTGTATATGAATAGATCGTTATTTGGGTTTTTGAAAAACTAGATATCAGGACTATTGATTAACTATTGAAGTGTTGGAGTATTCAATAACTATTGAAAGGAAGTAATTATTTGAATACATTGAAAATTTGGGATTTACATATATCAGCACGGTCGTTCATTACCTTAAAGTTCTCACTGATTTCAGGTAATTGACTTTTCTACCTTCAGTTGTCCCTAAGGGTAAAATCACATTTTAATGAAAACTTACAGGTAACGAACGACCAGACTGATCTATGTAAATGTGAAATGTGTAGAACTTTCAATTTCTCAATGGTATGAAAAGAGTGGCAATTTTAGATACAGTTGTTAGATAATGTTGCATCTTGTTTATTTTTGAGGAATTAAGTTTGATATCCTTTATATCTACTTTCAAAGGAACAAACAGTCTGACCTATGCAGAAATTATGAAGTTGTTGCAGTCTGTACAAGATAATTTCTAAACTCCTGATTTAATTTAAATCTTCTACAGAATAGAATAAGAGGTTTTGAGGTCTGAATGCGATTTTAGTTTTCAATTTGAAAGGGATGCTTGCAACAGTTTTACTCTTCTGTCCAAAATATGTTAAAGGGATGAATTTTTTGGATTTGGTGATGCTGATTATTCGATATTTTTGGCTAATAGCTACTACATAGATGACACTATTTTGTCAATTAAACCACGATCAAAACCTTGTTCTGATCTTCAATTTTATTGGTTTTAATTTCTTTCTCAAGATTTTCAATGATGGAGGTAACGGAACTGGCGGCCCTCAACCCATTTGAAGGACTCTTGGAAAATACTCATCTCGGCCTATAGTTCTACTCGTAAAAGGTAGGGGATACTCTCCACCAACTCCAATCATTATTTTCTCATTAGTTTACTGATCGTTGATAGTTCATAAATATAACAGGAAATGAAAATCAAATCAATTAGATTTCGACAGTTATTGCAAATATCACGTGAAAAAGGAATATTTGGGAATAATAGTGCGCTAAGTTTTAGTAAAATATTCAGTCAAACTGGAAAAAATCACTTAGTTCATGAACGTTTCAAATATAAAGAACATAATCGTAAATTAGCATTAGGGAGAACTATATGGTGGTGCGTCAAAAATAAATGTCTTCGAACAGTTGTAGAATCTGTGAGTCGTGTTATAACGAATTCGAATGAAAAGGTAGTCACTAACCCCGAGAGCAACCTATGATCCACTGTTTAAAGAAATGCAGAGCAAGATCTATATGAAAAAACCGTCTTAAATCATCAGAGAAATAATGTGCCAAAGTGAAGCTGACATTATATACTTAACGATGAATGATCTACACTGTTTAAGGAAAAATATTCAAGTTGTATTCTGTAAACTGTTACCAGCTTCGCCAAAATGTATCAAAGAAGTTCCTGAAGCATCGGATGAACTTAACCTGAAAACCAACAAAAACGACGAAATTTTATTGATCAATGATGTATAAATAACATGTTTGGTTTTCATACTGTCCGACGATGAACGAGAGTGCAAAACCACGGCAACAGTGATCTATTTAATCAATTTATTTGTTGGTGTTGAGAACAATAGAAAATTTCATGTATGTTTTATCCAAAATTTCCCATTATTGTTTCGCTTTTTGTTTATTTTTTCATGAAGAGCTTGTTTAGTCTAGTACAATTTCAAAAAGTGACTTATCTTATTCACCGTTATACAGAAAAATTTCTTCTTCGGATTTTACCTCTTTAACATAATTCAAATTTCATTTTCTAAAATTCACCTTGATTCAAAGCTCATTATGAACATTTTTTCAAATGGCACTCTTTTTGTTATACCTCGAAAGGAATAGCCATTTCAACAATATCTAATAGTTATGTATCGTTTTTCTGCAAATTGGATCGTATCTCGTAAATTTCTCGATAGTCGTTCCGAAATATCATTATATTGTGAAGATGACAGAGTGCAATTTCCAGTTACAATGATAAAAAGCGCCATTATTGGAATTCGAAATCAATCGATCTCGATCTGATATCAAATAGAAATTTCAGCTTCATGAGAAATTCTACTTGAAAAGCAATTGTGGGAATTGAATAAGTAAAAGATATCGTCGTCTCCGCGCCGTCGTCACCAATGACACAGAAAGATATGAAAAATAGACTATGAGACGCATTTCCGACTTATGTGAAATGATTTTGATATTCTACAGGCACTTTTTTACGAAGAATAGAATATTTTTTGGTTTTTGAGTTACACCCTCCATTCCAAAAATAACCGAATTTTTTGAAAATAGAAACAACCAGTATAAATTTTGATACAAATCTTTTTAATTATTCCATTTATTCGCCTTCTACATTGATACACAAATTTGCATGCACGAACAGATTGTAAAACGACTTCTGTATCTCCTTTTTTGAAGGGTTTTTAGGGCATCGGTCAACGCACTTTCAACGACACTTTCAATACAGATAGTAGTCGCACAGAGCCAGATCAGGTGAATAGGGTGAATGTTGCAAGGGAATAATGTTATTTTTGATCAAAGATTCAGTTACAACTATTGAACAATGTGATGGGGTATTACCGTTCAAAGGAATACAACTGCCGTTTTCTCGATTTTGTGGCCGAATACGACGAATTCTTCCAGCAAGCACTTCATAACAAAACAGAACAAATTCTTTGTGGATAATTCCTTTACAGTAGTAAGAACAAATCAGCATAATCTTCACATTTGACTTCTCCAAGCGACTTTTTTGGATTTTCCTTCATCCAACGCTCTCCATTCAGCACTTTGCCGCCTTGTTGCTAGTCTTTGCTATGCTTAATTCTATTGAAATTTTTGTCACCGGTGAATTTGTGTGGTACAAACCTCAAATTAATCTTCGTAATGCGGTCCAAATGCGGTGTACAGTTGTTTAAGCAATGCCTTATTCCATTGCAATAAATTTGACCGATACTTTCTTTATTACTTGTCATTAATTCACGCACTTTTTCAAAGTTTTCTTCCGATAATCCAGTTTTGGGACGACCTAATCTTTAGACATAATTCATGGTCTTCCTACCCGATTCGAATCGTTAAACTACTCATATACTTGCGTTCGGGGTAGAAAATCTTTACAGTACAACTTCACTAGTACGAACATTCGCTATATCGGGCACTCCAGTTACTCGGGCACGCGACTCATTTGGGCACTTTGATAATTTTACCTCTATAATCCGGGCACGTCGACGCCGGCTGAAATACGAACAATAATAATTTTCCTGTCTGTACATGTATGTATGTACTTGTACTATCTAAGAGTGGAGAGTATCGTTTTACAGTTGCATTTTGCATTTCAATCTCGCCGGTGGTGTGCATAATGGCTCCAACCAAGAGAAATTATAAAACGCTCACACTGGTAGAGAAATCAAAAAAATAGATTTTGTTGATGATAGAATGAGTACTTGTCGAATAGCAGCAAAGTTCACTATTCCAAAATCATCAGTGTTTGACATAAAAAAGAACAAGGACAAAATAAGGAGATTTATATCCAAATCGTATCAAGGAACAGGTAGGAATTAGGAATGCACTGAGCAAGAGTTTTCACAAAAAGCCGAGTACCGAGCTCTCGGCCAAATAAAATTACTGCAGGCCGAGTATCACGACTGAGAGCTCGGCTGGCCCAACCGCATTGCAGCATACCATACTGCAACGCGGCAGGAACTCACCAATTACCTTTACTAGTCTTGGGAAAAGCGGCAAATCCACGAGCATTCAAAAACGAAAGTTCACTACCAGTTGTCTACAAAGCATCTACCAAAGGTTGGATGACCTGAACATTATTTAATGAATAGTTTAAAACATCTTTTATCCCCGAGGTGAAGAATTTTTTAACTAAGATTAACAAGCCCTCTAAAGCTCTGTTGTTGGTAGACAATGAATGCACCATCACACCCACCTGAGGAAGAGGTTAATACTGATCCAAACTTCAGAGTTATGTTTTTGCCACCCAGTTCTACTGCCGTTCTCCAACCTATGGAACAGAATTTAATTCAAAACATTAAAGTGTCATATAGAAAATCCTTATTAGTCGTATCATTTCGCATGAAGGTGAGGAGATAACTTCCATTTTGAAGCAGTATAATTTGAAAGATGCCGTGAACAATCTTGCCCAATCTTGGAAAGCCATTACTTCAAAAAATATTAGAAAAAGTTGGACAGCATTTTGGCATGACACTACAGAAGTAGAAGAATCAGATGAAGGAAATATTCCACTCTCAGAGCTTCAGAAGAAACTTCGTCCAATCACTGAAAATGATTTGGAAAATATTGCCGAATTAGTAGGGGTCGTCGATCCAGAAAATGACTTAACCATTTAGAACATTACCAACTGCTGTGGGAGACAAAGAGTTTGTTATCGATTTGACTGAAGAAGGGCTTATACAGGATGCTTTAGGAAGGAATATTGAAAACGTACAGGAATCTTCTGACTCAGAGGGTGGTTTAAATAGTATGGTAAAAGTGAAACATGCAGATACTGTCAATGCGTTCTCCCTGATTATCAGTTGGACCGAACAGAATAATCTTCGTTTAGAAGACGTATTGCTCCTGAAAAGGCTCAAGGAAAAATCAGTTCAGACGGCAGCATCGAGAAAGTTTCAAAGTAAAATCGATGGAACTTTTAAACGTCATAAGGAATAGCTTATATTTAAATTCTATATTTTCTATGAGGAAAGATTATAATGAATGGAAATTCTATAATTTGATTATGTTTTATGATAGAAACTATTTTTATTCAACTTTTCGATATTTTTATAATAAACTCGTCTCTAACAGATTTTGGGTTGTTTCTATTTTGAAAATGAAATAAATTCAAGTCTCTTCAGAAATTCGGGCATTTCGATAGTTCGGGCATGCGCCGGAACGATATCTGCCCGGGCTAGTGAAGTTGTACTGTACCATACGCAGTTTGTAGCATTTGGTGCGTTTCGGTAAAAAATTTACCAAGTTTAACACAAAACTCATTTGCAGCTCTTTGTTCAACTGATTTTCCTTAACGCACTAATAAACATGACGCAATAACTCAAGTTGTTTACATGCAATATCATGAAATTTTTAACAGCTACCAATGAAGTGTCAAGTTATCGACGGGTTGAATATAACTACAGATGGCGATTATTTTTGGGTGGAGGTTGTATAATGTAAACTTGCATTCTTTCAAATATGAACCATAGGCAACTTTGATTTTGTTGAACAGAGTTTATTTTTACTTTTCAAAAATATACTTCATGTGAATTCATTTTCTTCGTCCAAGACGTTTTTTAATGAAAAACCGAAAATTGTATAACTTTTTTTTATTTTTATATGGTGACTCTATGTCCATTCATAGAATTTACACGGAATGATTGCACTAACTCAGGCAGGTGTAATGGGTCGGGTTTCAATCAGTAAAATTCTTTTTGTTAAATACAAAAGTTGAATACATGTAAACACTTACATTAATTTCCACACTACACTACTTTTGATCACAGGAGAATATGTATATTTGTAAGTCGTGGTTATGACAACTACCCTGAACTTGACTGTATAATGGTGTTGAAAGAATGAGAACTGAATGAATGAGTCTGAGCGAATCTTTGAATCAATGTAACTGTGGCCTATACAGGGTGTTACATAATATGTCACAACTTGAGGGGGTAAATCTACGTGCAATTTTAAGGAAAAAAGTTCATATAAACATAGGTCCGCTAAAGCTTCGTTACGGAGTTACAGGGTGTTGAAATTTCCGGAAAAAATTTATTTTTTCTTCAAAACTCCTGCAGTTTTTGAGATATTCAGCCCAAATTTGGAATGCAAGCTATTTTTTACAGCCTCCATCATTGCACGTCCTAAATTTTAACTAGAAGCTACAAGATGTTTTCTTTTCCGGAGCCATGTCTTCTTTTGACCTTTCAAACTTTTTTGCAGTACGCCAGTGATCAGCGTACAATCAATTTTCGTCATCTTCGTTCAATTTAGAAACTTTTTTGTTTTGACACGTGTAATTTTTTCGTATCTCCGACCATTCTCGAGCAAAAAATTATTAAACGATTGTATGCGTTCGCTGAATTGAAAGCACTTCTAATTGAAAAAAATGTCTAGTAGGCTTTGATTTTTTTCATTTGTTTATTTATTTTGTCAGTTGCTAACGTTAAACCAGTGTCTGCTCGAATTGTTCATTGAATTAACGATTAGTTTTAAGACTTTTGAAGTTATTGCTATAATAAAAAATTGCTATTTTTACTAACGCCGAATTGGCTGATATCCATTGCATGTACGGTCTGGCTGACGGAAACACAACAGAGGCTAGGCGATTATATCAGGTGCACTTTCCAAATCGAGTAACAACAGAGGGAAACTGGTACTTTTACTGCAAATAATCATTTAAAGGTGCAACTCAAACAAAGAGAACTCCAGATATTGAGGAAGTAGTTTTGAATTGTATTGATTTGAATCCTCATGTGAGTACATGAAAAATTGGAAACCAGTTGAACATTTCACATGTTCTAGTTTGAAGGATTCTCCACGACTTTTTATTGTACCCGTTTCATATTCAACGCGTCCAAACTCTACTTCCTCGATATTTTCCTTCAAGACTGAATTTACTAAAATTACCATTTTGATAGTGAAATAATGTTCACAGACGAAGCTATCTTTTCGAGAACTGCTATCACAAATTTTCACAATATTCATTATTGGACAGAGGAAAACCCCCATTTGATCGAAGAATCTCATCATCAAGAACAATTCTCACTAAATGTCTGGGTCGGAATAATTGAAAATTATTTGATTGGGCAATTTTTTTGGTTCACAGACTAAACGGTCCTGCTAATCGGCAATTTCTTGAGGAGGAGTTACCTTTATTGCTCGAGGTTGAGCCACTTTTGGTGAGAAACATAATGTGGTTCATGCATGACTGGGCACCAGCACATTTTAGTGGAGAAGCTAGGGAATTCTTGAATAATACATTCAACAACCGATGGATAGGTCGGTGGGCCAGAACCATGGCCTCCTAGGTCCCCAGACTGAAATAGTTTAAACTTTTTCTTATGGGGATCTCTCAAAAGTTTAGTTTATACCACTCCAGTGAACACTGTAGAAGAATTGAGAAATCGAATAATAAACTCTTGTGACACGCTAAGAAATACCCCAGGAATATTTCAAAGAGTGCGTGATAATATGCGAAGAAGGATAGAGGCCTGTATTCTTGCAGGTAGAGGACACTTTCAGCAATTTATTTAGTTTTTAATTGTTCTTTTTTTTAGTTTGATATTGAAAAAGTATAAGTTGAGACTCAGAAGACCAGCTATCAAAATAAAAGCAAATTTTGGGCATACCTATCAATATTTCTATTATTTTCTTTTATTTACCGAATAACATTCAATTCAAATAATTCAAATTCAATAGTTTTCCACTCGAAAACGAAGATGACGAAAATTAATTGTACGCTGATCAGTGGCGTATTGCAAAAAAATTTGAAAGGACAGAAGGAGACATGGCCTCGGAATAGAAAACACCTTGTGAATATCAGTTAAAATCCAGCATGTGTAAGGATAAACGCTATAAAAAATAGCTTGGATTCCAAATTTGGACTGGATATTTCAAAAACTGCAGGAGTTTTGAAGAAAAAACCAAGTTTTTCCGGAAATTTCAACACCCTGTAGCTCCGTCACGTATTTTCTTGAAATTGCACGTAGATTTATTCCCCAAGTTGAGACATACTATTATGTAACACCCTGTATATGCCACTGACTGAATTGACCTGGAAAAAGTATCTTTTGAAATACATATGGTTCTCGCAAAGTGTGTCGTCAACAGGCGCCACATAATTCATGGCTGAGTTGACAAGAATTCTAAAGGATTCTCTAGTTTTTGAAAGTTCTGGAATTTATGTTTCCCTTATTCTAAGAAGTGATCATTAAAATATTCTGAGTGGCTCGATTCCACATGTTATGCCACGTAATATGATAACCCGGACAAATTCAATGAAAGAAAGATTCCTTTTCATTACATAGTAGATAGGTGGTCCAAGTCCGAAGTGATAATGTAGATTTGTTCTTCGTTTAATTCCTATAGCAAATCATAGGCGTAACATAGAATTTAAAATCTGATAGGTAGTGTATAACAGAGTACACATACATTACACATGTTCTATGCACTCATTATGAATCGTTCGAAAATTGATTCTAGCAACCACAACAGATATTATTTTTTGTAAGGATACGTTGATAATATTCTTATGGGTTTTCAAGGCTCAAACAGACATGCATTTCGTAAATGAAATGCATAATGAAATAACTTTCACTGCTGAAATTGAAAACAGTTCAGTTAACTCAATAATAATCTCACCTAGAACATATATAGAAAAGAAACATTTATAATCATACAACCCGAATGGCTTCTTTTAATCAAATAACACATAAATCAGTCGCTTATAATTCAATGATTTATAGAGGTGTTCTCATTTCCTATCCATAACAGACTTTGATTCGGAAATTAATATCATTAAGAAAATTGCATCAAATAATATTATTCGGCTCTTCCACATGAACAGTATTATTAATCAAAAGAACCTAAACAAATTTCTCAATTACCATATTCAATTGATGGAAACCAGAAAATGATTACGCATGTCTACCTTACATTGGACCCCTTTCTAATAACATTAGCAGTTATCCTTCCAAATTCAATTTGACAACCAGTTTTTCCAGAGGTCCAAACATAATCAAATTATTATTCAATTCCAAAGAAATAAATAATAAATTCAAACAGCTTACGTAGAAAAACAGGTCGATTTTTCGAATCTAGATTCATAGAACATCCCCCCTCAGATAACAAATCCGCTGAATTTCGAAAATATTAAATCATCATCATCATTTAATTACATTGGATAATTTGAAAATTCTCCACAATTGCAATAAAGGGATTACAATTATTATGTTGGAAAAATTAGAAATCAACAGTAAAAATCTAAAACTCACCACTCTCAAAAGTCAACTAGAATTAAATCACTCCCCATCCTCAACATTTAAAATAGGCATAGTGTTAACCCATCCTTCATATAACTGTTGGCTCTAAACATTTAAGAATAACGTAACTGTCGAATTCAGAGTATCAAAATAAACATTGTGGAAATCAGACAAAAATGTTTCATTTCATTTATATTACAGCCGTTTATCTTTACTTCTCATTTTCAGAAAAGCGTATCTCATTGCAAAAGGTGCCTTCAGAACTTGTGTCATCGTCCTGAATCATATTTACTACTTTTCCTATTTAACATGGATGATACTTCTATATCCTCTGAAGATAATTGGATTTGAAGATCTCTTTTATAGAACCGAAGGACTAATACAATATGGTATGCTTCGAATGATAGCTATGTGGAGCCAATGGGCTGGTTATGAAGGTAAGCTGTTGTTATTAACTTGAAAAAAACCCTTTCACATCAAATTGATGCATTTTGAACAAATATGGTTGCGTGATTATTCTGGGACAGAGAATTTTGCCCCCATAACTTGCTTCAATTTTTTGTATGAAGGTGTAAATAAGGCTGTACTTTCTTGTTATGGACAAGTTCACTATATTTTCGAAGAAAATTTACCTTTTAGAGCTATGTTCATCACTACCCCCTATACTATTATACGAGGGCTGCGCTGTATATTTTGAAATACAAGAAATACCTGAGGCGTATGATGTAAATTGGTTTATGTTCAAAGTAATCCCCACCTACGTCAATGCACTTTTGTAGCCCAAGCTTTCACAACTGAAAAACTTGATGCCAGTCATCATTGGAAATTATCTCACAAAAGTGATAAATTGTCTCATCGATATCTTTCTCCGTCGTGAAATGTCGACCACGTAATGTTTCTTTAGGTAAAAGAACAAACAAAAATCATACACTGCCAAATCAGGCTCATTGGGCTGATATGGAATGACTTCACCTTATATTCCCATAAAATGTCATCTGTTTGCGCTGCCGTGTGTGACGACTTATTGTTTTGAGCTACATTATTCTGCGAATCCTGACTGATTCGAATACTAAGCTGTACGAAGGATGTCTTTGCATGCTGGGACATAGAGGACACCATTAATCCACAGTCGGTACTAAAAATGAACCTCTATGATTCGTTGATATAAATCCAAAATGTGAAAGCCGGCTCGGTGGCGTAGAGGATATGATGCTCGTCTCCTGCGCAGAGTTACCTGGGTTCAATCCCCAGAAAGTCGGTGCGATTTTTCTGATTCTGGGAATCGCTTCAGTATCCATCTTTCGGAGGATATGTAAAGCCGTCGGTTCTGTCTAATAGAGATGTGTTGGACATTAAAGATCCCTTCCCTCGACACGAGAGGGGTTCGGGTTAGTGAGGTGACAGAATTCCCCGGCTTGTCATTGGCCGGAAGGCGGAAATAGAGCACGTTGAAGGAATAACAAGCAAACAAACAATCCAAAATGTGAGTTGTGAGTGTGCTTTGTTCAAGCTACAACACTGTCAAGTTGAATAATTGAATTAAACCAAGAGCATTTTCGCGAATTAATTTTCTACAATTCTCAAGGATAATTATTTCAACAAGAATGTCTCGTTGAGTTGGTTTCCATTTTCCGCATTGAAGCACTTCTCCATTCAACAGTTTCCCGTTGGTATTGAGAATTTAAATGCAAAAAAAGGGTTTGGCTTAGTGACGATCCAAAGACAGGAACACCAAAAACAATGGTTACTCAAGAAAATTTAGATGCTTTGCGTAAGATTATACAGGACGATCTGCATGAAACATATCGAGAGATTGAGGCATCATTGCGGATTTCAAAGACCTCATTACAAAAGATATTGCACGAAGAATTTCGTGTGAAAAAAATAGTTTCTCGTTGGATACCGCATGTATTGACTCTAGAACGTTCTAACTTTGGGAAATCTAAAAGCACTACAACATTGTCAGTAGTGATTAATCTTGGATTTATTCATAGGATCCAGAAATGAGCGTCAATCTTCTGTTTGGATGTTCGAAGCAGAAGAAGAACCAACAATAGTCATCCATGTCTCCTAAAAGATGGTTGCAACACGTTTATTTCAAAAGCATGTTATGTACCAATACATCGTGCAAGATCAAAAAATAGTTACTGTCGATTCGTACATAATCATTTGTTTACCGCAAGTCGTTAGTAAGCTTCAAAACCAACCCTGAACGACGAATGATCATTCACCAAGTCAATGCAAGTTCGTACACAGCCGGGAAAACAATTGAATATTTAATAAAAGAAAACATCGCATTGTCACATCTTCTACATACAGTCCGGACCTAAATCCCAAGGATATTTACAATTTTCCCAAACCAAAATCAAGGATGAACTGCGTGGTCAAAGGTTTCGAAGAAGAAGCTGTTGATGCCTTCCAAAAAGCCATTTTGAATGTAGCAACAAATGGTTGAAATTACTGCTTCCATAATGTGTTCGAACGAATGCATGAGTGTATTCATCTTCGCGAAGAATACTTTGAGAATTAATGAAGTCTTAAAAAGCACTCAATTGTTTCATTGTTTCTCTATATGCAAAACTGAAAAGACATTCCTCGTACTGCGTACATAAATTTTAACAAATCTTTAATTTTTTGCAATGTTTGGGGTTGGATCATCTTCGTAAATCCACATACGGATTTCCTAGAGGGGAGGAACTTCGAAAAGTGTAATGAATGTTACACAGAATACACCTGTTATTATTTTAGACAGACTTTCTACTCCATATGGAGATACTCATGTAAAATTAAATTGACTATTGGGAATCCAACACCAAGAATTACCTCAATCACTCTTTGCATCTTGGATCTTCTTCGATCGTACGTCGCAACGCGAAGTGTTGTTAGCAGTAACTGATGAACAAGGCCTACCAGTACGTGGTTCATCACCAAGCGATATCTGTCCCCTTTTAAGTTCACTATACCACAGAAACACAGTCACCCGTGATGGATTTTCATCACCAAATACGCGCTGCGACTCGTTCTCATGACTACTCGTTGTTTCGCTAAGAAATAGTTGTTACCACGTTCCATTTGTGGAAACAGCGACTCAGCTGAAGTCAGACCTTTACTAATGAGAGACGGGGTTTTCAATAATGCAATGTTGACAACTCCCACTCCAGTAGTTTCGTGGTATATCAAAATATACAGCGTTTCTTTCGTATTACGTAGACTGAAAATGGCTGACATATAGATATCTTCGCTGCGTCCATTTATGACAGTTATTTACTCCATCGACATCAAGCATGGAACGTTGGTTTGTTTTCTTCAATAATAGGCGTACAAACACACATGACGCTGACTGCTCTAAACTTAAGATTGGGACAATTACTTCGGAAAACCCTTAAAAATCTTCAGGAAAGTAAAATGAAACGAAGGTAGAAGCATGTATCCACTTCCAGTTGCTTCCTGACCCATTGTCTTCGCCTCTAGCGTAGTCCATCTGCTAAAGATTCCCAAAAAACTCTGTGGATTGCTGATATCAGCCTCGTAGCTCCTCAGCTTATATGTTTTATATGCGCCATTTCTTTTCAAGGGACGCCAGTCTTTATATGCTTCTTCTTCGAAGCTTTATGCTTTTTTATCGGCTCACGTAATATTTTTCAGTGCTGGAAACTGGAGACGACATAACGGAATGTTTGGAAGAAAGGACTCTGGTACTAGTCAACCATCAATCTGCCGGAGACATTCCAATACTTCTAAATGCATTTATAGATAGAATTCAAATACTGCCAAATGTAATGTGGATCATGGATAACCATTTGAAATATTCAACTTTCGGTATCGTCTGTGCCATTCATCGAGATTTTTTCATATTTCAGGTAAGATTAAGCGACATTTTTGTATGAAAGACTTCGTTACTCGCCCCTGATCTTACAACTCAACATTAACACATCATCATAGTAGGTTTATAATTGACAAATTATTGAAAGGTAATTATTATGTGAACACTTCAAAAATTTATTCAAATCAATCTATTCGTTCATTATCTCTAAGTTATCATTAAAATTGATTAGAAAATATCAACTGATTCTAAGTAATTGAATTTTCTTCTTTCTGGGGAACGTGTCAGATTTTCAAATTAGCAAAATTAGAAAGAAATCCGGAAAATTCATCCCTTCAACCAATTTAAATTTGTATAACATATACTGGGTGTCCCCATTGGAAGTATGTAGATTAGAGCGTATGGATACCGGTACTACAATTTGCAATTGTTTTCATATCGGTACTACTTCCGGTTATACCGGACATAGATTACAACTTTGCTATATAAATAGCATGATGTACTTTTTATTTTTTTTTATTCAAGGGCATCCTTTTTCAAGTATCTTCAGTTAAGATTTCTTCTATCTTAAAATAACCACCATTGAGCTTTCTTTCTTAAAATTCTCGGAATTATAGTGTTATCGTCTTTGGCCAAAAAATTTTCTCAGATAATAATAATAAATATTTTCCATCATTTGAATTTTCTTCATAAAATAAATACTGGCATTGATTTTGGTACATTAAATTGAATACATTGAAGCTAAAACGATGTTGGAAATTTCGCTCCTGTGTTTGATGAGAAAATACCTTCTCTCGAAAATTTGGACTTATCGGTCCATATTATGTTTTGTAAGAAGTCTGGGTTTTCTTGAACGTGAACTATCAAGATTTTGAAGAAATTAATCCTAACTGTCGCGTCTCCTGAATTCATCGATGATATAAATGAGAATTTGTTAGGGTGGAAAATATTTTTGTCGAAAATTTTATTGAATGTGCTGTCTCCAAATCTGCAACAGTAGCACTCACAGACGCATACGTATTGCATAGAAATAACCCAAGATGTTAACTGCAATGTCTATATCATTGGTTATGAAACTAATTCTACCACTTCCGCTGCCTGTTTCCCAAATTTGATTATAATTTTCTAAATTGTTTTTTGCAACTTGGTTGTGAATTTGAGTATTTTTCGTTAAATGTTCTGCATTTTAGACTTATCTTTGTTGACTTTGATCATGAATGATGAATAAATTCATAATATCCTCGTTTGAAAATTTATTTGGCCTTTTATTTAACAAAACACAATACTCAAACAATGAATGTCAAACTGAGGCCGACATTCATAAAACCTTATTAGTACACAGTGAAACATAAAAACTAGTATCGGAAATAAATCCACTCTATTTCTATGTTTCACAGCCTAATGATATAATTTTCCGAAGGAACTTCAGTTTTTTTTTTAAATCACGATTAAGATGAAAACGAGCCATTGTAGGTATGGAGAAGCAGAATACCAATCAATACTATATTTAAATACGGTTCTAATAAAATAAAAAAAGGTACTCGTATTTGAAAAGAACGTTTTTTTTGACAATTTAATTTTATGGGGTCGACAAGTGGTTTTTGAGCAACCTGTAAATAAAATATCATCTGAAAGAACGTTGCTCTCAGAGATAACACATTACACTAAAAAGAAATTATAATCTTACTTAAATCCAAGTCAATTTTTTGGGCTAAGAATATGGCACTATAAAAAAATCATAGCTTAATGGTGGTTAATTTAAAGTAGACGAATATCAACATAAATGCTCGGAAAAGGATGTCCTTTAGTAAAAAAATTAAAAAGTACACCATACTATTTAAAATAGCAAAGTTGTAGTCGATGTTCGGTATAACCGGAAGTGGTACCGCTCTGAAAACCCGTTTTCATTTATTCTAATGCCAAAATTTGAAGTTGATCGATAAACGCGTTCCTCAGATACCAAACTGAGATCCAAAATTGCATTCAGGGCTCAAAATAAATCGTCATCATTCTTATTTAACGCTAAAAATCCTAAAGAGAATTTATATGAATTTATCATGAATGTATATGTTATCTCTTGAAAAATATAATATTCTTACTAATTCTCAACATGGATTTCGTGAAGGTAGATCTACTCAAACAGCCATTATAAATTTCATTAATTAATTATATGAATCCATAAATGGGAATGAAAAATGTGTTGCAATTTTCATGGATCCCAGTAAGGCCTTTGACTTCGTTTTATATTGCTTGTTATTAGACAAATTGTACCGTCTTGGTTTCCGAGGACCCATTCATAAACTGTTAAGATCCTATCTCTCTGATAGAGTTCAGTTCGTAGATTTGGATGGTTCAAAATCAACTGTTGCAAATATTAAATGTCTCTCAGTGTCTTTCTGTGTCCCTCTGGGATCAGTACTGGGTCCGCTACTTTTTTTACTGTTCGTGAACGATATGCCAGATATTTTGAACGGGTTTGGTAGTTTGACCATGTTTGCTGATGGCAATACGTTATTATGTGCTGATACATCTATTACTGGAACAGCAAACAAAGCTCAAATTCTTCTGAACAAATTTTCCAAGTGGTTTGATGACAATCAATTGTTCATAAACATGTCAAAAACAGTTCTTAAATTTTCCCTCCAGAATTCAATTGCTACTAATTCATCTAGTTACTTACTAAGAATAAACAATCAATCAATCCAACAGGTTCACTCAACAAAGTTCCTAGGCATCACAATTAATAACAATCTTAGCTGGTATCACCACATCAATCAGTTGTGTTGTGTGCTGTCTCCTGCTTGTTATGCTTTGCACATATTGCGTGTGTCAACCAATAGGGAGGTGTGTCTGTCATATTATCAGGCACATTTTAGATTCAGAATTACGTATGGTATTCTGTTTTAGGGTGGTTCTCATGTCTGTGACAGAATATGATTTAGAGGTGCAGAAGAGAGCTATTAGAAATATAATGGGAGTTTCTCGTAGAACTTCATGTAGAAGTCTCTTCCAAGACTTGGGCTTATTACCGTTGGCTTGTATATATATTTTAAAATTATCTAAGTATTTAAAAAGTAATTTTAACTTTTTTGTGCCAAATGGATATTTTCTTTTATATGAAACACGAACACTTTATCTAGCTATAAGAAGGGACCCAAATATATGGGAATTAGTGTATTTAATGCTCTACCCCAACCACTTGAGGTGATCAATGATATAGGACAGTTTGGAAAAGCAGTAGAAAGATTTTAGCACTCAAAATGTTTCTATACATTAAGTGAATTTTTATCATAGAAATTATAATCATAGAATATAAGTTGTTTATTTATTATTGGAACTTTCTTTTTCTTTACTTGTTGACATGTCCCATACTATGTTACCTGCATTGATTGTGATTGTATTGTAATATTTGTAGACAGGGGCATATAAAATTTATTATCATCATGCAAACTTTTAGGTATTAACCCAGTAAAAGAAATGATGGCAGGAACGATATCTTTTTTATCGAGGTGCCACATCTGCTTGATCTCAACATCAAGGTCTGTGTATTTGGACTTTTTCTCCTGGAACTTATTCAGCACGTTGTTATTATTCGGTATGGCGACATCCACCAGCATTGCTGTTCTGGCTCTCTTATCATACACCACTATGTCCGGCCTATTATTCGTCACCATTCTGTCAGTG
Organism: Cryptolaemus montrouzieri; assembly: GCA_013387265.2. Lineage (NCBI taxonomy): Eukaryota > Metazoa > Arthropoda > Insecta > Coleoptera > Coccinellidae > Cryptolaemus > Cryptolaemus montrouzieri. Next base: position 62,737,759 of record JABFTP020000001.1, read on the forward strand.
ATAACAGGCCTATCGTAGTATAATCTGATAGAGTCATTTTCCAATACGGGCGCCGGTTGATACTTGTAATATGGCTGGAAGGTATTCAAAAGTCCGTACTTGTGTGCAAGTTTCTGATGGATAATGTTGCACACTTGATTATGCCTGTGAAGATAGTACGTATTGGCCAGTTATTCGCAGCAGGACGTAATATGCTGTATAGTCTCCGATTTTATATGGCATTTTCTGCACTCATCTGTTTGTAATGTTCCGTCCTTAATTATAAATTTCTTGTAATTGTTTGTAGCGATGACTTGGTCTTGGATGGCCATAAGGAATCCTTCTGTTTCAGCGAATAGTTTTCCTTTCATCAACCTTTTGTTGGAAGCTTCTTTGTCGATGTGTGGTTGATTAATCTCATGGTGATGTCCATGCAATTTCTTTCGTGACCATTGCTCTTGTTCTTCAGTATCTGATAGGAACGGTAGATTCAGGAGGTCATCACTGGTAGCAAGATTCAGAGGTGTATATCCCTTATCAGCCAACGATACCACTCTGTGGAGGTCAGAAAAGCGAGCTTTTGCAGAGAAGAATTCTCTGAGACTTTTAATCTGTTCAGTGTGTAAATTGACAACATCTATTAATCCGCGTCCTCCTTCCTTCCGCTTCAAAGTTGTTCCTATCACAGACGATTTTGGATGATGATTGTTGTACTTTGTCAGCATCGTTCGGGTCTGCCTTTGAATATCATTCAGTTCTGTCTCAGTCCATCTGATTATTCCAAATGAGTAAAGCAACACTGGAATGGCGTAGGTGTTAATTGCTTTGACTAGATTCCCCGAGTTCAGCATTGACTTCAGTACAGTCTTCAGACGCTGACTGTACTCTGTATGGGTATCTCGTCGGTTTCAATTGACTTATTGTTCATGTTGATCAGCAGAGACGTGGGCCAGTGTGTCATTGTTGTCTTCAAGAATTCAACCAGGACTGGATGAATTTTGTTTATCTTTAATACTTCGATTATTATTATTATTAATATCTTGTCCGGGGTACAATAATTTCTACATAGGTCAAATTGGTCGTACCTTGAAAACTGGATATAAAGAACATCAAACTTCATTCATTAACAATAAACAAGAATCAACATTGGCTAAACACTGCAGTCAAAGTGGTCACTCTTTCAAAAGCATTGATAATTTAAAAATTCTACAAATTGCCCAAAAATGTAAAAACTCAATTACCTAGAATCAGTTAAAATGTTCATATCACTTTTTGATGACAAATTACGGATAATGAACGACTAGACTCCCCTCTCAATGATTTATGAACTGGATACCTACTATCTGATTTTTCCTAATCCAATAAGGGCCTATTGATAAAAATCATGTCACTTTATACTTAGTTTCATATTTCCCTGATGTAAGAAAATTCGAAGTGGTGGTAACAGTGATCTACTAATTTATGTAGTGATAGTAAAACAGAAAATTCATATTCGTGTTTTAGTCATGCTTAACTACCAAATATTAACGACTAACTCAATACAGTGTCACAACATCCATACGTTACCTAGAATTTAAAGACAGACGACTGAAATAATTTTCAGACTTACATTTCTTATTTTTGAAAGATTATACTCTCTCTTAATTATATTTCAATACATTCTAGGGAAAAGAATTCAGAGAAAAATCTTTAGAAGCTCTCTCCAAGCATCTAACAGAATCGTACATACCATTGAAAAGAAAATGGTTGGTTATATTCCCTGAAGGAGGTTTCTTATACAAGAGAAGAGAACGATCTCAGAAATATGGACAAAAAAACAACCTACCTCATCTGGAACATGTTACAATTCCAAGAGTAGGAGCCCTTCAAGTTGTCATGAATGAATTGAAAACAAAAACGGCAACTCTTGATAACAATTCAACAGGTATAATATAAACGGACTTCTCGCTTAACACTTGGTGAAACATAATGAATAAATGATTAATTAATACACTTGGCGTAGGTTTCACAAAAATCTATTAAGTCTCGATATATGTTTCGGGTTATCATTAACGAGAGTAATACAGTACTGGAAAACAAAAACGGTGGTTTCTATTAAATATAACGGCATTTACAACAGGAGGTAGACCAGAGTATGTTTGCTTATTACAACTTTGCAGGTTTTTGTTACGATCGGACGTGATTTCCATCTCTAAAATGACCATCTTCTTCTCTTCATTACATGAATGTATGAGTTCAATTCTCTCGAAATCTATTTAATGATTTTTATCTATACAATGGTCAGAAAAAACAGTAGAATATTTGTGTTGAATAATGAATCTTTCATGTTCTTCAATTCTCTTCTCGATACACTTCCGGTTTGGCCTTTATAGAAATTTTTGCGTTCACTGCAGTGTATTCTATAAAAATCCATTTTATCTTTAACCTAACAATGACCCAAAATGCTTTTTATTAGTACTAATGGTGTTAATATTATTTTTGTGCAATCTATTACATATCTCGTTGCTAATATTAGTAATATAATTAATTGAAATTTTCTATTCGATTTCTCAGTATGCAAAAGATAAATGCTCAGCAGTAAAAGTTTATGTTGTTTTTGTTCTGTTAAGGTATCAATTAAATTCGGTTCATAGCCATTATTCTTAGCGATTAATTTTAATATTCGAACTTTATTAACTCATTTTATTTTTCAGTATTGTATTCCTCTTGATAATGGGCTGATAACCCGAAACAAATGTCGAGTACTTTAATATATTTTTGTGAAATCTTTGCCAAGTGTTCTAATTAATCATTGATTCAGGTATAAAACAAAACATGTAAATTTTTGTATTTGACTCTGTCAAAAATATAGTACAGGGTTCCCCACTTTAGATGTTTTAGTACGGCGTCTCCGTGCTCGATTTTCCAGTAAAATTCATTGGTGAAATCAGATGGCAGCTATCTTCTATTGTTGTCGACTTATTGCAGATTTCGCGATTTTCCGGAATTTCGGTATATGTGGTGAGACTATTTTACATTCTACGGGCGCTTTTTTGAGTAGAATTCAAGGAGGTATTCAAAATTTTTTTTTCTTCAGTGGTTTTCGAATTATAATATGGACATGTGTTTTTCTAATGCACAGCAATTTGGATAACATAGGAAGTGGTTTTTCATTCATTCATGAGAAAGGAAACATCAAAAATAATTAGTAACAAAAAACAAATAAAAATTATCCTAAATACTACAGAGTATTTCCATTATTCAAAATGAAAATTACCATGTCCAAAACCTCTTCTACATGCATTATGACTTAGTCTATATAATAAATCCTCGACATAGCATCAGAGAAAAAATCTGAACGAGGTTCCCATCTAGTTATCTCTGAAGGACTGGTTTGAAACATCAGTTACAAAATCAATTTATAAAAAGCTCGTTTTGCCACTAACATAAGTATTATTTGGGCATATGTCGGATGATATACTGTGAAACATTAACCTAAACAGGTAGCTAAAATATCACGTCATTAATCTTTATTTCAGGAACACATCCTTCTCATCATCTGAAATATATTTTAGACGTGACCATTGGATATCCAAGAGGAGAACCTCTAGGCATTCTAGACTTAATTTTTGGAAACCTAGCTCCTTCTAAGACAACACTATACTATCGCCTATTTCCTATTAGTCAAGTACCTCAAGGAAATGAAGCCTTATCAAAGTGGATTATAGACCGATGGGCCGAAAAAGAAAATCTATTAGATACGTTTTATAAAACTGGAAGTTTTCCCAATTCGAATCCTCCAAGAGTAGTTAGACAGAATTTATTGCAGTATTTAGGTATCCATGTGGCATTCTTAGCATCAACTTATTTTCATTATCAGATGCTCACGCAAATATATCAGTACTTTTGCAGCAATTTTCCAAGTTAATAACTAATTTTACAAAATAATTGGATAAATTTTTTGATTATACGTGTTTTGTACATATTTTTCTTTTCATTCAATTTATGCGTAAGACTTAAAATGTGTTCTTATATTGTGTTTTATACATTATATTTTTGAATACTTTTGATTCTTTACTAGGAAAATAAATTCATATCTAACAATCAGTTGAGTTGTTTTTTTAATTTCTTGTGATCTTTAGATAAATTTTTGTTTCAATAATGTTACAGGTAGTTCAGAACACTGCGTTAATTTCCCATATTGGGTTTTTGAAGAAACTCTGAAATGTCTATTATTAATAAAAATGCTAAATCGGGACATCGAACAGCCAGAACTGGCACTAATTTTTGCATAGGTATTAAAGTGAGATGAGAATACATCAGAGATGTAGATGTAATATAAACACCTCAAAAAAGTCTAGGGAACACACCAATATCTTCAAAATATGAATTTGATGATTCGAATGTATAGAAATCTTTCGGTTTTGTTAGGATGTATTGTATATAATGTATTCTCAAGAAAAAAAATAATATTTGACTTCTCCCAAGCACCTATTATAAAAAGAATTTGAAATTTGAAAATGACGAAATTTGGTAAAACACAAAAAAATCCTGAACTAATATTTTCGAAACGATATGGAAGCACTTATATTTTTCAGTACCCAGAAGGTCCACCTCTGTTATTAATGACACTTTGGCATCGTCACGGCATGCTCAATATTAAATTGTCTATTACATTTTGGCCTAAGTCATTGCAAGCCCCCTGAACTGCTAATTGAAGCTCCTGTTCATGATGGAAGACGTTTTGACGCAGGAGATTTCTTTTTAGGGTGTCCCACACATGCTCGATGGGATTCAGATCTGGGGAGCAGGATGGCCACGGTAGAAGATCGATTTCATTCTCTTCAATAACGTTCAAGACAACTCTTACACGATGAGGAGGGGCATTATCTTGTTGGGAGAGTGGATTTTGACCCATTGTTTGGAGATACGGTACCACTACAGGTAAAACTATCACATTTGCTTAAGAATTCCCCGTGAGATTGTTCTGTATAAAAACGAGGTCAGTTCTTCCACCATGGCGTATACCTCCTCAAAACATCACTGATCCGCCTCCCTGTCTAACAACTTCTCGAGCATGCTGGAAACGGTTTTGCTTTCCAGGTTCCCTCCATATTCGAATTCTTCCCGAATCAGGATAATAACTAAATCTAGATTCATCACTGAAGATAACTGTGGCCCACCTCTCTTGATCCCAGTTCACGTGTTCTTGGCACCAAGCTAAACGAGCAACGCGATTTCCATGGGTCAGTTGTGGAACTCTGGAGTGGAGTTGACCTTCGTGCAGTCGATTTCTCACAGTTTGGTCGGAAATTTGTACATTATGAACTCGTGATAACTCTTGAGCTAATTGAGATGCTGTAGTAGTACGATCTCTTCTGGCTTGTAAAACCAAAAATCGGTCTTGGGCGACTGTAGTAATCCTGAAACTACCTATATGGCGTTGTTCTACGCTACCTGTTTCATTGACACGCGACCATAAACGGTTTATGATACTTGGGCTACTTCACAGAACCCTGGATACTTCCCGTTGTGAGCTCCCAGCTTGGAGCATGCCAACGGCTCGTAACATCTCTTCTCTAGTCAAATGCCGTCTTTCCATCGTCGAATCACAAAACATGAATCTTTTATTTGTGCTTACAACAGAAACAAACTGCCAACTAACTGATTTCAAACACTGAATACATGAAATGATTATAAAGCAGCGTCGCATCTGTTGCATTTTTAGTTTTTTATAAAAAACTGAAATCTGTTGCGGCACTCTACATAATTTGGTGAGAAATTGATGCAGGTGTTCATTTCTTAAAAAAATCATCCATATTGATCGTTCTGGATACGATATATCGATATTCAAAAGTGTTCCCTAGACTTTTTTCAGGTGTTCATTCATATATCCTCATCGAAAGTTAGAAAAAACTACAAAAAATACGCTATTGAATTTCAAGGATTTTTTTTGTATAATCGTCATCTGAGGATAACATAGCGTTTTTTGGCATTTTTCTGAATCTAATCTAAAATAGGTAAATTAATAAATTCCAGATTCCAAAACAAATTGTTTGAAGAAACCTCCAGAAAAGGGGAGTGTGTTTTTATCTGCAGGATGTCCCATTTTCTATTTTTAAATACGGCAGCTATGTGAAATACTGAAAATAGAGAAAAATTACCCCCTATTCATGACCTCGATTTTCGAGGAAAATTCATTCATGAAAACAGATCGCAGCTATCTTCTTCTGGTTTAGAGTTATCTCGAACTCTCAGATTTTCCGGGATTTCGGCATATGTCAGTATTTTATTTTAGGTGCATTTTTGGGATAGAATATTAGGATGTATTCCAAATTTATTTTTGTTGAATGGTTTTCGAATTATGATATAAACTTGTGTTTTTTTGAATAGGTGAATTTTGATAAAATAGGACTAATGTTTTCTTCTCTTTCCAAATACAGAGGCACATGTGTGCCAAGAAACAACATCGAATTTCGTTGGAATATGTTCGGACATATCCGAAAAAAAAACGCGTTAATAATTTGTTGTCTACTAAAAAATAAATTTTAAAGATTGAAATTGTGCGTTAATTTCTTGGCACAGTGTATAACTCAAACAACTGTTCATATTTGATGTTATTTCGAGTTGAGCTTCAGATAGGTGCCTCTTCGCTTTGATTGTGATTGTTTATGTATGTTGATACGAAAACGACAAATGGATTAATTAGTCCTTTGTGTGTCCATATTTAGTTCAAACTAATTCATGGCATCTGTCATTTACAGTAGCTAATTTGACCTATATGATATTGTATCTTGTATCATGTATCAAATGAAGCAGGCAATATATGCACAAGAACGCTCTACATACTTACTTCGCTCAAGCAAAATGGGTGGCTATATAATAAGGGACAGTTTCGATATTTCGGCATTGTGAAGAATAACTGGATTTCTCAAACGAAAGAGTAGTTGTGGATCTTACTTCTATTTTTATTTGTATTTGGATTATATTGGAATTATAAAAATAACAAACATGTAGGTCAAACCATTTACCATTCTCCATAAAATTAATTTAGGTAACAAAAATCTAATAAAATAAATTCTAAATTTAGCAATGCCATCTATTACTATGAGGGCTTCTACGCTTCGAGGCTTGCGTTCTATACAGGCCTTTGTATTTCCTTGGAATTTGGTGTTGCTATGCCATTTTCTGATGAGAGTTTTATTCAACTAGCAATAGTGTGTTTGGTAAACTCTCAAATTTTTTCTTCAGGATACAAATCAGGTAAATCCCCCGGACAAAACAATTTTTTTGTCAGTCAGAAAGACAGTACAAAATGCAATCTTCAGCATTATGAAACCATTCATTGAGTTGAGATAGCAGGTGGGTCTCTTCTATATCGCGAAAAATATTGAAAACAGAATATTTGTGACTTCACAAGAATATGTGGAGGCGCACCATCATGTTGAAAATATATACCATTTCTTGGAACTAATGACATTTCATCGAAAAAAAAGGTCAATTAGGTAATCTTTTATAATTCGTAGATACAATTCATCTTCAAAAATCACGCAGGCTAGCATTCGATTATCCATTATAATTGTAAATTGCGGTGTGGATTGACATCACTGCAGTAATGTTCTTTATGACGATTGAATATCTCATCACCTGTGATTCTTCCTTCATCGCTCCATATGACTCCGGTTGCTATTGAATTTTTGTAAGAACTACTGGCAAAGAGTTATTCTCCGCTGAGGATTGCCCGGTTGCAAAAATTGATATTTTCTCTGTTTGTAAGGCCTAAATCGATATCTTTACAAGTATTCAAGGCTCTACGATACATCAGTCTCAGTACCTATCACATCAAGAATTATTTCTTCCCCATCTTCAACATCATATTTCTCACTTCTCCTCCCACCGATGAGATTGTCCTTAACTCTCTGAAAAAATAGTTCTCTCAGGAAAATGTTGTAGATTCATATCTGCGGCTGCATAAGTGACATTACCTTTTTGCGCATAGAATAAAAACTATAAATCAGCCTACTAGAAAATATTTCAAAACTTTCCTATTCCTCATTTTTCAGAATTGAGGTATTTAATCCAAAAATAAATTAGGAGTGTTTTATTTTTTAAAAAAAGAAACAATGCTTCGTTTTAGGAGATCAAATCTGTCTTTGGTTTACATTCCAAAAACTGACAATTTGCATTATAACTCTAAAACCACACAACGAAATTTTCTGTAAGCCACTGCATTCTACTTAAAAGTGCCTGTTGAATGTCAAAATATTTTTTACGTAGCTTCAATAACAATCATGTTATCGACAATCGAAGAAATTCCGAAAAGTTGAGAATTTAGAAATATCTCGAAAACCGTAGGGAATAACCCAAATTTCTTTTCGCTATTGAATTTGTCTCAAAAAAAGAGCATCGGGAAGAGCGGGGTCATTTTACTAATATTTCACCTAGCTACAGAACAAAAATATCGAGATTTGGCCACCTGATTTTTATTAACCATTTCTTACTGAACCGAGTCATAATTGTTTACTTCCCTACACACTTTTCCTTCGGTTCAAACCGTGAAATGGCTGCGTAACTGTAATTCGTATGTTTAGGGGAGGATCTTTTTGTAAGTTACGATGTAAATATCTATTGCTCTTCTGATATAATACCTACATCTCATTTCAATACTTATGCAGAAATAACAGCGAATCTGGCTGATTTTGCAGTTGCATTAATAATCGAAATTTCAGAGGAAAACCCAATATAGAAAATTAACAATCTTCTCGGCTACTACTCTCTATACATGAAAATTACTCTGAAGATTGACGAATACTGAGCCTCCAAGAAACATGGAATTAGTCCATATACAAAGGGTTCAAAAGAAACAAAATCTATAATTGAAGCCAAAACATAAACAAAGCCAATAATGTATCTGGTCGCCTTAAAACTAAAAAATAATCATACTTTTATACTAAAAATTTATCATTGTAATCAAGTAGCCATAAACTTCAACATATCAAAATTTAACTGAAAGCCATAATAATAATAAATGTCTCTATTTCAATAATGTTCACCGAAATTCAGCATAGTTGACCTACTCAACCAAGTAACTCAACAAACATATTCGAAACTGTAACAAAAAATCAAAAACGAAACCATATTTCTAGCATGAATTTAAACAAATTGAGTTACATTTGAAGAGAAAAAATTAAAATTTGTAACTTTAAAACAAGTCAAAAACTATTCTTTCGCTGTCCGCTTAAATGTCGCAGTTGACTTCGACTTCATATTTCTGAGAAAGAAATGTACATGTTCGGAGATCAATATTTCGCGTAGTTAACTTTTGAATTTCCGAATTCCTCTTCTTTCATCGGACACATGATCCCTCACCCTTAACCCAGTTATGAACCTAATACACGAATTTTGAACTCTCTGAGTTTTATTTACTGTATCCACATCAAAGCATGGCCCATATGCCATATTTGCAAAATCAAGATGACTGAGTACCAATCACTCACATAGGGGTGTATCCTACAATGTCCGACTATGTTATGAACTCTTTAGTGCTCCATAACACATGCTCCCTAAATCTTAGTTTGGCATCACCTTTTGACCACCTCTTTGGGCTCGATTCCTACTTCCCCTATATCAATGTCGAAACTTCGTTTAATTTTCTGACTTTTTTCCAAAACGAATCAATTGTTTTTTCGATTGATTAATTTTAAGAGCATGCTTGCGAGAATACTCATATATTGCTCAAACTATGGTTTATATTTGAACCAGATCTCAGTTTATTCACTCTTGTAAATTTGAATATAATCATCAGCGAACTGATCTACAATACATCCCTTGGCACTTAAATGAGGAAGAGAACTGGTCCGAGAATCGAACCCTGAGTTAGCCCTTTCTCTACCAAAATCGAAATAGATTTCTATTATCTATGCTGATATATTTGAGAAGTAACTTCTCAGGAATTTTATTATTGCATCTGAGAATCCATAATACCCTAGCTTCATTATTAACAATTCTCTACTCAACGTATCAAAAGCCTCATTGTAGTCTAGTTTAACTAAAAGAGTAATATCATTCCTGTCTGAAGATTTCATAATATTATCCAATAGCCTCGCCAATGCTGAAATCGTGTTTTCAGCGCTGAAGCCAAATTGGTTTTCAACAAATAAATCCATTCAACTATTTGTGAATGAACCAATTTTTGGACAATACAGTTAAGCTATCTCAAGTATAAAGCCTAATTCCGCAGATTCTGATAATTTGACAAAATTTGATCATATCTAAGATCAAATTGACTGATCCTGCGGAATCAGACTTTATAATTGATATAGCTTCTGCTACTAGGTTCTAGGATGAACCTTAACTTAGGGATAACCTCACAGACCAAATTCAATACTGAATCAATAAAAAACTTATTCATTTTTTCTGCTTTGATGAGATGTTCAAGAATATCTGTTTATTGTGTGTTTATTTTTTCAAAGCTTGCCAGTTTTTTTTGCAGTTTCATCTATTACCTGCTGCAAGTATGAGCGTTTTAAATTTCTCATTCTCTTCTCAAATTCATTGAAGTCCTTTTCGAAATCAATAGGGATGAAATGAAACAATCTTTGACATATCAGATTTTATAATAATTTATTGAGTCCTAAATTCATATCATGTTAAATCCACTTCAACAAGTTATATTAATAATGCAGTTGGAATAATTAAGTATATCTCACCATATCATTTCAAGCTCTCAATTCAAATAAAACTTACATTCAAAATCTCCTTACAATATAAATGTATTCGACAAGTCGGTTTGAATACTTAAAATGTGCAAACCAAAGATTGGTGATGACAAAAACTCTAGCATGCTATATTCATCGTCCTTCAGATTTTAAAACAAACAATAAGGATATATTACATTTATACAGCTAGAGTTCTTGTCAACAAATGTCCAGTTACTTAACCTAAAACGTGATCAATATCGAGATGGAAACTGCTTATTGTGAATATCACCCGAAGCATGAAAAATTCAATTGCCATTTAGAGACGATTCATAATTTCAACTAACAAGCTCCCCATCGAGGTATATCTTGCCTTAATCTTCTTTCTCTCCTAGGTGACTGGACCACTAACCCTCAAAATGTGCTAATAAATTAGGTAACTACAATAATGGTAAGCCGCGGCGAACACCTGTATATGGAAATATGTGGACGCTATAAACAGCAAATGTAAAATCAAGAACCGCATCGGGTCTTGTACGACTGGCGTCGGAAGATTCGAGTTCTCGTCTAAGGGAAACTGCCCGGTCTCGTAAAAGACCTCTAACATATTCTCCTTTTCCACCCAGCGGTCCAGCAACCACTTCGATAGGCTGTCGGAGTCTTGAGGCACTTGGCTCATGGGGTACAGTCTGTAGAACATCAGGGTTTTGCAGGGGGTACGATTACCGAACACTATTGCTGCTAAGTCGATGGGGTCCCCTTTCGGGTATGCTATTGTTATGTCTAGAATCCACTCTAGTTTTTGGACGGATCTGTCACCTAAAAATTTATTTATATAAAGAAAATGTGTCAAGATTTTTTATCCCTAATGACATAGGGCACCATCGTTAAAACTTTTTTTTTGTAATTTCAAGATGTAACTAGAGTATATTTTAAATCATTGCTAGTAATTCTGAAATTTTTTGCTTAGAGACAAGAATAACATGAATAAAATGTAATATAAAAATTGTAAAAAGTGAGTCCTTGACCTCTAATTAATCAAACCCATGTTGACTGAATAGCTAAAAGGTAAAGCCTCATTACGCAAAATGTCTGACTAGTGTGATGGGTTTTGGCATTATTTCTTGGAAATCTTTTCTCAGTTAAGTAAATGGGAAAGAGGACCTAACAATTTTGAGTTCTACCTCATATTTTTCAAGAATAAAGAGATTTTGCATCAACACACTCGAACGTCCTACAAAGTAGCTGACATTTTAATTCATTACACAGGCCTACAATTTTTTTTTTGTACAGCTAAATAACCTCATCAGAGAGGTATATCTTTCTAAGAAGCGTGCTGAGTTACTAGCGTCAAGATTAAAAAAAAATGCGTTTCTTCAGAACTTCGAGTGGGAACGAAGCTGTTTGCAGTTCTTTTTTAATTGACGAAAATCTTGCTGTATTGTAAGTGGTTTGCTGACGTTCATGGGGTTCGATCTATCAGCCCAATGAATGGCGATTCTTTATTCACAGTGGTAAACGAAATCTCAAAGCTGTTCTTCTACATAATGGAAATAAAGATGCTCCCGTTCCAATTGCTCATTCAACATGTGTGAAAGAAGAATATGAGGTAACTTCAATTATTTTACGGAAGATAAAATATTTTGAACATGTCTGGCTGATCTGTGTCGACTTGAAGATGGTCAATTTTTTATTAGGTCAACGGAATTATTATACTAAATACCCATTTGTCCCTGAGACAGTCGAGCCAGATCACACTATTAGACTCAAAAAAATTGGCCTATGAGAAATGCTCTTGTTAGGGAAAGAAATGTAATGAATGAATCCTTAGTTCTTCTGCCATTACATATGAAATTAGGGCAATTTGTTAAGGCTCTCGACAGAAATGGTCAATGTTTTCAGTTTATTACACAGAAATTTCCTGGTTTAAGTTTAAAAAAGGAGGTATCTTTGATGGACCTCAAATATATTGATTAATGAAAAACACCACTAATTTTGAGACTTCTATGATCTATAAAGGCTTGCGTGGAAATCTTTTTCTTCCGAAATCATAAGGCTGACAACTATGTAGAATTAAAAGAGGAAATGCTGGTTTCTTTCAAATATTAAAGCTGTAATATGAGTACGAAATAACACTCAACAGTAATCTAGATCAATTCCAACACAATTTAGGATATCTAAGCGAAGAACAAGAACTTTTTCACCAAGACATGAAAACAAAGGAGAATAGATACCAAGGAAGGTAGAATACTCATATGATGGCCGACTATTACTGGAGAATCATGCGAGATTGCCCAAGTCAGTTTCATTTTAAAAAATCACTTAAAAGACAATTTCTTGATGTTAACGCCAATGAAATTTTTTTTTCTGAACTGCCAAAAAATCGATAACATTTTGATCTCGCCATGTAAGACATACTTGATATCAAGTCTAAAATTCCTGGCACCAAAATCGGTATAGGCCGGCCGGTGTTATTCATTATTATTTTTTTATAGGTACTCAAAAATTCCTCGAATGTATATAGGGTATTCGAAACTGATTTGTCTTGACTCTAGATCATTAACATCTTGGGATATTTAGATGGAACAAAAACTAGATTGTTTATGTATAAGGATGCTTCAAAATGAGAGCAAATATTTTTTTGTAAACATACCGTCAAAATTTTCGATCCTAACCGGGAAATTCTTAATGACATTCTGTATGTATCTTTTTAGGATTGAAATTGAGGTTACACGAATTATAGGAAATGCAGATATCTTTCTCTCGTCAAAAAGTAGAATTCAATAATTCCCCATTAAATAATCCACACTAAACATTGGCATTCTAAATGTGTTACCATCTAATTTCCATTGCCCAATGTGGATTAACTGTAGACCAATAATTATAATTATGCTTGTTAATAAGACCGTTATTGTGGAACTTGACTTCATTACCCCACATTAACAGGTAGGCTGAAAAATTCGTAGGTTGATATACAGATGGCGTTACTAGGGTCAAATCCACATGAGTTCCAGTTAGTACTAACCTTAACTAGACACGAGTATTGAAAGTGAATCAACTTATTGTTATTGTCGGAAAAATGGATGAAAGAAAATTCCGTGTGTTGATTAAACATGGCTTTTTGATAGAAAAAATACAGTTGAAGCCAAAGCATGGCTTGATAAACATTATTCGGACTCTGCGCTAGGAAAATCAACGGCGGAAAAGTAGTTTGTTAAGTTTAAACGAGGTGATATGAGCATCCAAGACGATGAACGCAGTGGACGTCCCAAAGAGGCGATGCAAACTTTAAAAATACACACAATCATTTTAAATAATCGAAAAATGAAATTGATCGAGATAGCTGGGACCCTGAAGATAAGCAAGGAACGTGTTGGTCTTATTTTAAAAGAATATTTGGACAACTGAAAGCTGTGTGCGAAATGGAATCATTGATGCATTTGTGCTCCAAAAAGGAATCGACTGTGGACTGAACGAGGAGAACGGCATCCTAAGCGTGCAAAAACGCAGCAGTCAACTGGCAAGGTTATGGCATCTGCTTTCTGGGATGCGCAGGGTATTATATTCATCGATTACTTTAAAAAACGCCAGACGATAAACAACGACTACTACATTGAGTTCTTGGACAATACCATTTGAAAAAAGAAGTTGCTGTTTTATCAAGACAATGCACCTTGCCACAAATCAATCTAAACAATGGCAAAATTGTACGAATTAGGCTTCAAATTATTTCCCCATCCACCTTATTCACCAGATCTTGCCCCCATCTACTTTTTTCTGTTTTCAAACTTGAAAAGAATGCTCGCTGGAAAAGAATTCAAGACTAGTGAACAGGTAATCGCCGAAACTGAAGCCCATTTTGAATTTAAGGAGAAATGTTATTTTAAAAATGGCATCGAAAAAATTATTAACCGCTACAATCGCTGCATCTCTCTCGAAAATGATTATATTGAATAAAAAAATTGAATTTTACCAAAAAAAATGTGTTTTACTACGTTAGTCTACGAACTTTTCAGCTCACCTGGTATTATAATATAAAATGCTGGATCGTTTTCAATCTTAACTAACACGCTTGCGAAAAAATTGAGGCGTCTGTCAGCATCAGCCGGATAAAGCCCCAGTACTAGACGAACTTAATCTATATTATTAAAGTAGTAAGGCCTTTTTCGGGAATAATCCGAGAAGATAACGGTTAGGTTAGATAAAAAAGGTCTCCGATTTTTCGCGAGTGGAGGGGATAATTTCGTCGGACTTTTGTCTATACAAATTTTTCCATCGCGTTCGATCGTTTCAAAACCTGGACAAAGAGCAAGTCTCGACTTTAGCATGTTGCGCCGCAATAGTTTCATTCCCGTTAAACTGGAAAAAAACTTCGATTCAACGAAGGGCTATCGACGGACTTTTGCAAAATTTCGCTGCATTTTCCTCATTCCGAATACCCCTGACGGCCAGAAATTAACGAACGTCGAGCTGTCAAAATAAGTGGTTTTCTTTCATCCGTCCTACTTATACGGGGTTACCGGAAGAATGGATTCGGGTGCCGAACGATTCCTACATATCTCGAGATCGGATCCGCGACGAGAAATCGTTACTCTACGACTTAATTTTCGAATTTGGGACGAATTTTGAGACCTACATTTTGGAGAAAAAGACCGGAAACACGGGGGCGGGGCCAGTCACCTCTCCTACCTCCCCTTAGATCGCTATTCAATGTCGGAAGTGAGCTTTACCAACGTGTAAAATTTAATGTTCTCTCTCTTTTGAATGAAAATAGCGAGATGGAAAAAGTTAGTTATTTCAGTCTCACCAACAAGATTTCGGTACTACCAACATCTAGAATATAGTGCTCTCTCTCTCTCTCTCTCTCTCTGAATGACAATATGAGACGGAATTAAATATCCATTACATCATACGTCAAAATAAGTAGTTCCGATTTTTATTTGAATGAAAAGTTTGACAAAACCTGAAATAAACTAGTGAAGGTAAGTGAACGTAGTTTTATATTTATTTTATCAGTTTTTATGTATACTTTGTTTAAGGAAAGAAATGACAAACTTTCAAAATTCATAAATTTAACATTTTGTGGTTATTATAACCTAAATAATATGATTCAAATGTTATAATAAAAAGAAGTTAAGGAGACTTAAAATAATGTTTGAAAGATAAGTGAATGTAATTTGAGAAATGTACTCAGTATTTACATATTTCATAGTTATTCTAACCTATATGTGTTGAAAGATTTCCTGGAATTACTAGGATTTTTCAACAAATCAATTGGCACTATCTTACAAAATGGTGGGATATCATTTGAGTTGCTATTAATAGGTTAGAGCTCTTTTGCATAATAATATTTTTTCTAGAAGGAACTCGATAAATTTTTTGTTGGGTCATTTAGAATATGTATCATATTGAATTGAATATTGAAGGCCATCTCTGTATTAAGATATTACAAACTGGATGTCAATACGACATTTCAAATTGAGTTTTCGTTTCAGTTTATTCAAGAGGAAGTACGTTTCTATTCTACAATTGCCCAAATGTAAAAGTAAATGAGATTCAAGATGTTTGACAATGTTTGAACCAAAGAAAATAAAATCTCATAACTCTGTGGTTGAAAGCTGACCTAACCAAATATATTAGGAAAACATGAAAGAAATATATAAAATAGATCCACTGTAGAAAGGTTGGAAAATAAAATGAAAAATAATATTTAACCTATTATATGAGAGCACTTAATAATACAATCCTGAAAGCAAGCAAAGAAAATATTGAGTAATAACTTCAAAGTTACATGTTGATGTTATACACCTCCGAAGAAAAGAGATGGATTAGAGGGCTCGAAATTTACTATTGTTTTCATAGTTGGCATCAGAACTTGATTGACTTCTGAATACTCAGATATTCTTCCGTGTCATTGCACAAAAGGTAATTATTGTGAGTTCCTTCTATTCATAACACATTGATACTTTTTCTCAGGAAATTTTATGAAGGCTGTTGAATGAATGACACGTATTCCTTCATTGATTTGAAGTTGAAATTTTTTCTTTTATGGGTGTCTTATAGTGGCCAATATTATGTTCAAATATGTAAAGTATCTAAGATTTATGAAAGTCACAAGAAACATGCTGCTGCCTATGTGAATAATATTTTGGAAAAAATTCAACTACTATTTGGAGAATGCTATGTATGTTTGACAATTTTTGTTATAGGTAGTTGTTCTATTATAGGTATTCTGTATAATTGTGCAAAATGAGTACGTTCATCATGTGATATAGAAATATGAAATTGTTTCAATGCAATTCCTTCCTTTCAATTTCTTTTCACAGTATATTATAAAGTTTCACAAGAACATGGATTGAAAAGAATTAAAATTGAAGAATAGAAATTTCAATTATGAGAGTACGTTTACTAGAAACTGACTGCTCGAAATCAACTGCCAACTCGACTGTTATGGATCTAGGAAATTAACAGTTACAAGAAACAGTTTTACTGAAACTGATATATATTTAATATCATTGTATCGTATATGAAGGTTCATAATGTAATTTACAAATTTGTGTATGTCTGAATCTCATATCTGCTTTTCGCAAGAACACTTCAATTCAGAAGATGTTTGTTCTTTCTGGTAAGCAAATTGTGTGAATTTTGGTCAATTTGAATTTATACAAAATAGTTATGTATAGGGCAATCACATAAGGTTAAATTTCTATGTGTTGGGTAGTTTTCCTTTATTTGATTACTAATGTCTCGCCTTTGTCTTTTGAATACTCTCAATAAATTATAATTGGGAAGAACTTTCATTTTCTTTTTCCTTAATATACTTGAGAGGTAATTCTCCCATCTTGCTGTTTTAAGCTCATATTTGTTGTTCATTATAATTCATGAATCTTATTCGATTCGTATCTGATCCAATCCGAATCAGAACTGTTAAATAAAAATTAAAATTTGAAACTATAGATCTGAATATATTGATCTTCCTGAAGTATATATTTAATACTTTTGGAACTGAAAATTTGGGATATTGTGAATTAATATTTTAGTTGATGTTAATTTCATCTTATTCTAGCTCAATTGGAGAAAGTTGAGATTTTCATATTGAATGTATTTCTTTGAATAAAGATAGTAGTGAATAGTGTTGATATTTGTACAGTTGATGAGTCAGTATCCATAAAACAATACTGGAAACTGCGTTACCCTAAGGATGTGTGAGACGATATATGAGAGTTCCATATAAATATCAGTGAATATAGTGAGGCGTTTAGTATAGAGTTGGATATGAAAAGGCGTTCAGTATATTTCGGGTTTAGTATATTAGGCGTATAGTATATAAAGCGTTTTTTGTATATTAGGTGTTAAATATATTAGCAATTTAGATATAAAAGGCGATCATATTGGGCTCACTACTATGGATGATAGTTGGAATCTTGTGAAATATTTTCAACAGAACTTTTTGTTAAGCCAAGTTCTTCAGATAGTTTTCATATTGACACAAGAGGTTAAAATATATATACCCTAAAAATTTACGATATTTTCAGTATGTACTGATCTGAGATTATTGCGATTTCCAGTCGGGAAATGACCCTACCGCAAGACGCGTTCTAAGTTCAACAAAGTTTATGATATAAATGTGTAAGCATTCGCTGTAAATAAGAAGAATGACAACATATTCTTCTGCCGTAAACCAACTTTGTATTTTAACAAAATCTTCAAATATAACAAAAAACTGATGCGCACTATCTTATTATTTCAGTTTGACAAGTGCCAAAAGTTATTTGGTTTTGTTTTTGTCATGGCTAACTTCATGGAAACATGAAATATTATTTTTCTCTGAGGAAACACATAGCAAATATACAGGTATCATATAAAATATTAGGACGAGGATCGAATTTTTCGCGACGATTTGTTCACAAAAATGCTATATAAATTCAATTAGGAAATGGAAACTGAGAATTCCATCAACTCTTCAGATTTAACTATAACCAAGTCTGATCGCAGGCGTGATTTTTCCATTTTTCATAAACCACATACATATTACCACTCATAATTCTTCCGCACATCCACATCAACATAAAATAGCTGCTCATACTAGTATGATACATAGACTCTCCATGATATCAATGTCAGAAAATAATTTCTCGCAAAAGCTCGATATTATAGAACAAGTAGCACTCAATAGTGTTATTAGAATTCTAGTATGATTGACTGTATGCTTTCTCGTAAACAATTTCATCATGCAATCCATAAGATTTTTCCTAGTATTAAAGAGTCCAATCAAAAATATAATATATTAACTTATATTTGTATACCCAGTATGAATTTAAAATCATTCTACCCATCTCATCATTTTAATATAGCTGTCACAACGGATAATTCTCTAGGCAGATATATTGAAAACTGTAAATCTAATAAAAGGAAACAAATCAATGTTTTATAAACTTTCTTATGGAAGTTCATATCAGTAGGACTTTCAGAAATGTCAATATAAGATTATGAGGGCAGAAACGAAGTTTTCACATTGGAAATCATAAACAGAAAAATTCTGGGAATTTACCTAATAATCTAAATTCGTCACCATTACTTAATCTTTTCAATTATTAAAAGAATCAACTCTTCTATTGAGATAAATACCTGCTTTCACCAATGTGGTATATAATATCATCCTTTTAAGTGTACTAATTTTCTGATGAAGGCAGTGTGGAGAAACGCATCATAAGGTTGTGAATATAGTAAAATTTGAACATCATTGTTTTATTTAATTATAGACTGTATACCAATTTTTATTAAGTAACGACCTCCCAAAACAATTTAATTGTTAGGTAAAGTAATCACAAACAGTCTGAATAACAAAAAATAGAACACCTGGACAACGTATTTTATAAGAACACACACCTATGGCAAAAATTTAAGATTATGAAAAATTTCCATATAGAATGAAGCCCTTTTTATGAACTTATATAATAACATGTGTTTGTATTATGCACTGAGGCAGTTTTTTAATATCAGTTAGAAATTCAGTTCCTTTAAATGTTTCGTACACCCTGAAATCCTTTCTTCCTCCAATTTTATAGAAATGAAGTATTCTAATAAAACTATAGAGAAACATAATTCAATTGTTCAGGAAATAAACAGTGCAGTTGGGATGCTTGAATGTGGGACAAGACAGACAATGTGCACAAACGATGTGCATCTCAAAGGGTTATTTCGCGATTGATGGCGCGGTATTGCAATAGGAAACGACAGGAAGGTCGACATCGTGCTACAACAGTTACACAGGACCGTTCTCTTCTCATACGGCAAACTGGAATTCCAATAAAACGTCAAATGAATTGAGTAAAGAGCTGAACCAAACGCATAACCTGAATATTTCAGAACTGTTGGCAATCAACTGAGCATATAAAGTCAGTATTCATCCAGAAGATCTTGAAGGTATAAGCCTTTAACAAGAGAAAAACGCGCAATGGATATGAATAGCCAAAAATCGTGGAATGGGAACCTGAAGTCCAATGTTTTTATTCTGATATGAATCTCGGTGTGAATTGCACCCTACAGAAGAGGTATTGTGATAGTTTGAAGTGAAATCTATTTCAATCTCAGAACTGCTCTTTTGTGGTTAAGAATTCTCTGAATGCAAACTTTCATCTCAATGAAATTCTTCAACCCCCTGTGCTACAATACGCTGCCTCAATTGAGGAAAACTTCTTATTCATGCATAAAAATGCCCCTTCTCACACTGCAACAGCTACGATTTTCAAAATCGCAACAATTGTTTGATGTGTCCAATTGACTTGGCAGACTATCCCTCAGAATCTAAATCTCTAAATGAATCAAGTTTGGACATGCTTAGGAGGTGAAGTGCTGTAATAAAAAAGGTGACAAAAGTCACCTTAGAATTTATATAATGAAATTTTTATGTTTCAATATAATCTCAAGAAAAATTGATAATTCGAGCTTTCAATTAATTTCAATTTTTTTGTCAAGAGTCATCTAGTTTTTGTTTTTGTTGGATATTTATCCATATTATTGACTTATCATTAACAGCAAATTTTTCAACACTTAATACCAATAGCTAAATAATGAACCCAGAAATACTAAATATCCCTACATGTAGTATACACATGTATTGTGCATAAAATCTAATAATCATAAAAAACCAATGATAACAGTGGAAATGAAAATTATTCAATTTAGGTCTTCAAAAACTGTTTATTTCGTCTTCTTCATATGTAGGTTTCATCATATTTTGCTATACCATTTCTGGTTGAATAGTTTTCATTACCAGCTGATGAAAATTGGCAGGCTCTAAGAACTTCTAAGACAAAACCCAGTTTTCAAATCTTCTATATCGAAAATGATGAAAACTCGCATGCATATTTAGTTACTCATTTATATCAATATTAAAAACACAAATGTACTATTTACGAAGAGTCGATCGCACCAAGCCAATGTTATTTCTGTAGCATGAATCATTCCCATGTCATGTATTTCGAAATTAACAATCTTTTTCAGATCAAGTTGAGAACATTTTAACTGAATCACAATGCTCCCAAGAACTGTTTTTCAAATCTTTGATATTATACCCTGATTTCAGAATTGTGCAAATTCCAAAACAAATCATTATTTATAAGTTACATTGAAATAAATATATCTTATCATGTTGTCTCACTAAATATGCCATTTCACAGAAATTAACCTCAAGATAACCTCTTGAGATCAAAAGTCGTAAATATTTTGTTTGAATACACGATTTCTCTCTAATCCTCTAGTTACATTTCGAAATGACATGATTAAAAGATGAAAGCATTTATACCTATCAATAAACTGATTTCTGTACCTATGGTTGAATTATTGTTAGCTGCAGCCTTCTCGGGGTTCAAACAGTCCATGATGGTGTGTAGGGCGCCAACACGGGGTACAGTTACATGCTCCAGATGGGGCAAATTATTTTTGATGGCGTACTGTTGGGAGGTAGCTTTCCGCTTTCTCAAGAAACCGCCTTCTGGGAACAGTATCATCCACTTCCTCTTCAATGGGATGTAGGATTTATAGATGTGACTGGCTAGAGAAAGAAGTGACTTCTCTCTCAGTTTTCTACCCTACAAAAGTATAGAATAACAAAAATAAAACATGTTATAGTGCGATTATTAAATTATTGTTGACGTTCTGTAGACTTTGACATTGGATAAATCGCAAATCCATCATAAACAACCGCTAAAATATCATCAAGTCAAATTATAGTTTTTGTCTATAACATTAAATTGATATCCCTCAAAGTCCAGTTTATGGTTCGAAGGTTATTTTCAATTTTCAAGTCAGAGATTACACTGATTTGACGAAAATAGGAAAGTAAAATGTTTTTATAGTAATCAAGTTTTTATATGGAAATATATGCTATATTTTTATTCCATTCAACCTGTTGTATTTGAATTGAAGTAATTTCTTTGTAATAACTCTCATATAAACATTTTAGACAAATGAAATTATTCATTCAGTAGGGAATGAATTTATGAGAATTATGAAACCAGAACAGTATACTAATTGTGATTGATATCATCCGATTCGGGCAAACTAACATAAACGTTCTGGGAATAAAATATTCTCTTATACACTTTAAAATTAGGATATCAGAAATATGGATTTAACTGGAACTACTACTACTAGGGGAAAAGTTCTTGCTTGAGAATTGGCTTTCTCATTATTTGAACAATAAATATTCAGAGAATGTCTGAAAAACAGTACTGATAACTCATAACTAGAATCCACTAGTACAATGACTATAATTGTCTGGGAACTGATACTCAATGGTCTACATCAGGGGTCTCCAAACTACGGCCCGCAGGCCAAATCCGTACCACCCGTGCCATCAATCCATCCCGCGACAGCTTAAGACTAGTATCATCAATCTGGCCCACGGCAGCCAATGTTACTATTGCTGTGATAAGTTGAATAGAAGAAAATGGAAACACAGAATGATAATTACTCGGTTTTATTTACTTGCGAGGTAAAACTTAAGCTTAAGTATCTCAGCTCAAGCATATTCTAGCAAATAATTAATATGAAATCAATCACACTAATAAAAAAAACACATATGAGATTTATGTAATTGTGATTTTCCAGCGACAATTGTTTGTAGTTGTGGATTAATTTCACCTGTACGAATTATTAGAAGAGATTTAAGATGCTCATCAGTTAATTTAGATCTGTAAACGTTCTTTGTGTACTTCATCTTGGAAAACGTTTTCTCACACAAATACGTAGTACCAAATACAGAAAACAACCCACGAGCAAAATTATGCAAATTGTACCAGTGAAAGACTCTTGTAAAATTCCAATAAAGATGAATTTTGATATTTGTTCTTGAACATGCCATTGCACTGTGAATCAATAACTTCCATTTGGACTTCCAGAGCCAGGGTCTCAACGTCAGAATCAAAAGTATTTTGAAAAAGCCTAATTTCATTCGCAATCACATCAAAGTCTGAGAAACGAGAATCGAAATTTATCTTTAAAGAACTCAAAGTTTCGACTGCAAAATCTACGGGAAATTCAGTCTCTGTAGTGTGGCTAAATATTTCACATGTTTTGAAATGTGTGAAACATTTTTTACGTAATTGCGATTGAAATAGTATTATTTTCTGCCTGAACGTTTTGATATTGGTGTATAAATCAGGGATATGCTGATTTTCTCATTGCAATCTCAAATTTAGTTAGCTCATATGATTTGTCAAAACAACATAGAATGCTAATTTCCACAGCCATTCACTGTTTCCTAAATCGGAACAAGGGCGATGATTCTCATTCAAAAAAATTTCGATCTCTGCTCGAAGTTCAAAAAAACGCTTAAGGACTTTCCCGCAACTAAGCCAGCGTACAGCAGTATGATACGGCGAGTCATTTTCTCCAATCTCTTCATTAAACTCGCGGAATTGTCGGTGATTCAGTCCTCTGGATCTGATGAAGTTAACAACTGATATGACTGGTTTTAGAACTTCAGACAAATCCAAACATTTTCCGCACAAGGACTGTTGATGAATGATACTAATGGTTTTGAACCACCATCATTTTCTACGCCTTTGACCAAGTGCGACCACTCCTTTATTTTTTCCACACATATTTTTGCCTCCATCGGTGGTGATACATCTTAAGTTTTTCCATCGAAGGTTCCTTTTATCAATGGCATTTTCAACTCCCTTAAAAATATCTGCCCCAGTTGTGCCGTGAATACTATCAATATCAAGCAGTTCTTCATACACGTCATAGCTTTTATCTACTCCACTAATAAAAATCAACACCTGAGCAGTATGTGACACTTCCGTTGACTCATCCAAGGCTAGAGAAAACCACTTAAGATGTCCATTTTTGTCAAACAGTTGAGATGATATATTTCCTGCGATGTCTTGCACCCTCCGAGTCCGGTGTTTGCTGACAAACTGACACCTTTCAATAAATTTACCTTTTCGGGGCATACTACTGCAATCAAGCAGTCTTTTATTATTATTATTTTATTATTTCTCCATCGTGAATGGTTTTCCACGTTTTGCACACGAAAGCTGGCGCGAATTCTTGCTCAGCATTTGCTTTGGTAAACAAAGATTGCTGCGATTTCAGACCGAGCTTCAAAGATTCACATTTTTCCGTCCGCAAACTTCCTGTATATTTAGAGTAATTTTGAAGATGTTTCGATTCATAGTGACGTTCAATGTTATATTCTTTGAGAACAGCTATGGTTTCATTACAAATTAGACATAGCGCCTTATTATTGCACTCTACCACAAAATATTGAAAGTTCCATTTATCTTGGAACATTCTGCATTCACTGTCTATTTTTCGCTTCTTTCCACACTAATAAATCAAACATAAAACAAGTGTTACTTTATTTCACAATAGGCAGCTTCGCTTCCTTCGCCCTTCCCACGCAAACTGACTCGCAATGACACCGCTAATCTTTTTATACCTATGCAATTACTACCATCTAGAAGTGATCGAAAAAACTAGTCAGAACCAGAACTTTATGGAACCAATGCGGAAATTCTCAAGCATGCCACCTGTTAGTAGTAAGCCGAAATAGATAGTACCCGCATAACAGACCTGCATAGTATTACTACTCGCCACTAGATGTCCCTACTTGTCACAATATACTGAATACATAATCAATAGTAATTAAATGCAAAACACCTATGTTTGCTTAGGTAGGCAGAAAAATTAAAATTGTTTTGGCCTTTGGAGCGTACCGAAAAAAATATTATGGCCCTAAGACTTCAAAGTTTGGAGACACCTGGTATACATCATAGGTTGTCACAGTGAGTGTACCACCCCCTGGTGGGCGTTTGAGAGGTTCAAAATACCCAGCGAAAAGATTATAGAAATTAATTTTTTACTCACGTATCTGTGAGGTCCAAAAGACAAAAGGCAACAGTATAGCGGGAATTATATTGAATAAGATTTATCGAAAATCCGAAAAACCATCTTCATTATGCCTTGTTTGTTTTTTCACTGGAGTGATGAAGCTTTCTAGACTTCAAAATTGTTTTAAAGAAGTACACGGTAAGAAAGAATATATGACCTAAAACTTTTTCATCAACTTCTAAGCCAGACGATGATGGCCTTACAGCTTTATACAATATTTTATTGTTGATTGTGGTGAAAGGGAAACGACATACTATTGGGAAAGACTTCATTTTATCAGCATTAAAACAAGCAACAACCAGTGTGCTTTATGAACCTGCTGCAGATTTCAACCGAAAAATTCCTTCAAACCATAGTTCACTGAAAGGACAAATTGATGAGATTGCTGGAAACATTAAGGAGTCTTTGTGCAATTATTTCCAGACTTGTCAATTTCTTTTCATTTCAGCTTCACCCACCAATGAATCAATGATTATTTAGGATGGGAAATATGTTAAGAACTATTGTTTACTACAAATTTGGAAACAAATACAGAAAGAAACACTATTTTTAATGCCCTAAAAAGTATTCTGCTGATGAGGAAGTTCCTTTGAGTAATATTTTTTCAGTCAGGCAATTACAGGGCATGATAAAGGTTTCATAGTGTGGTTAAAAATAAAATTCATGACGTGCTTGTGTGAAAATCTGAATAGACATCTCCAAATGTCAGTGCAATATCTATCAGATTAGTTACTGAAATAAGAAGGAACTCATTGGACAACACTTTATTAAGTCAGCATTGCATTGCCAATGATGAAGATTTCAACCGATTGCTGCTCCACACAGAGGTGCACTAGCTGTCAAAAGACACTTGCTTAACTCGATTTTATAGTATATTTGGATCTGTGAGTTCCTAGAAAAGAAAGACCCAGAACTTCAAGACAACCTTATTTCATCAAAGAACATTGTTGCGTACTTGACCGACCTGTATGAATTGCTTAATGAAGTTACTCTAGACAGTCAAGTAGACGACTTAAATTAGATCTTACTGATACTATACTAAAGAAACATCGGCAGACGAGAATTCAATAACTTGAATATAATCAGACAGATGGTAAGTGAAATTAAGATGGGGTTCTCTAAAAAAAATATGTTAAAGTGTGTGGTGGGCAAAATATGGTTCAGAAAGATGAGTCTACAGCAGCTTATTGTGTAAATGATCTATTATACAATAGCACCCTGATTCAGATATTTATATTAAACCTCACCATCTAAGATTAACCCTTGAACAAACTACAAATTAAAAAAATGTCTTACTGATAAAATAAAAAAGTCTTGATGCATAACGCTCACGATTCCAAAATTCGTGTACTTAAAAACATTGTCCATGATCCACATAATGTTAGGCAAAATCTGTTTCCTGGTATTAAAAGTGGCCATCAACAAAGGTACATCTCCAGTAGATTGGTGATTGGCAATTACTAGAGTCCTATCCTCAATACATTCGGTTATATCGTCGCCAGCTTCCATTACTGAAAATTGAAAAGAAATCAATATACAAAGAATAGATTTGACTACTGTAAAAATACTATGAATAGAAGAGAAACTGCAAATTCATTAGTTTCATTCAGTGAAATCTACCTGTAGGAATTGTGAAATTTGAATATATATCTACATCCTGTAAATTATTTAAAAGAGAAATATTTTCATAAGAGGAGATAATATATCTTAATTTATATAGTTCATTTATATAATAGAGGAAACTTTGCTACTCAAGTATCCTCAATCACAAATGTAATTCCTTCAATGATTCATAAACAAATATTCATAAAACTCTAGTAAAGCTTATTGATTACACTATGTTTCTTTTTATGATGATTTATCGAAGCTTGAGACAAATTCCTGGTAATAATATTGACGATTCATTTACTTTATGGAAATCCAGTTAAATGATAAAATGAAGGACAATTCTGTTAACTTTTCACAAGTTATTATAAACACCTCCTATTCTAACTCCTAGGACATTTTCCAGGGCATATCTATTATCTTAGATGTTTAGTAGTGGAAAGGAATTAGTATCGAGTTGGTTATTGAGAGTGGTGTAAAGTGAGTTTCTACTGAGTTTATAATTTCCAAATATTATCAATTATATTTTATTATAATTTATTAATTTAATGTGTTCAATACTTTCTTTGAATCTACATTCAAAACTTCCACTTGTTTGCC
This sequence comes from Cryptolaemus montrouzieri, assembly GCA_013387265.2. Lineage (NCBI taxonomy): Eukaryota > Metazoa > Arthropoda > Insecta > Coleoptera > Coccinellidae > Cryptolaemus > Cryptolaemus montrouzieri. Next base: position 62,765,022 of record JABFTP020000001.1, read on the forward strand.
GGACATAGGCTATTGGGTACTCAATATTTTTTATATTCCTGACTGCTCAAGTTTCTCGTTTTTTGCTTTGAGTTAAATCACAATTTTGCTAACTTGCGACTGATCGAGAATCTGATTGTCATCTTGAATTTTGAAAAATAGGTGATTATGCTAAGAGCAAGTTGGTCAGCGTAACTTCTATAGATAATTGTCAAATTAGATGTTTTTCTCGACATTGAATGATGATAATTATATAAGAAAGTGGAAAGTAGTTGTTTAAGGCTGTTTTTTTTGATGATGTTTTTTCGGTTTCAGAATCTTTTATAGAAGGAAGAATGGAGAAGCCTCTGTTGACCATTGTGTTGTAAGCTGCTAATTTATTATTTTACTTGGAAGACTGAACCTGGCCATCGGGGCTCTCTCGGTCAAACAGAGATGGAATTTGAGGAAATATCGCAGGTTATGTATTTTTTTTATTATCTCCTTAGTCCTTTTCATGACCTTACTTCCTATGTAAAATCGTTTCTTAGATTTGTTTACACATATAAGAAGTATGATTGTTGAAATATGTTTCTTCTGGTTTTCTTTTTCCATTGTTACAGACTCCTGTCCCAAACCCCCTTCGTTTCACCCTTGTCTTCGTTTGGAAATCATGGAATGCAAGAGAAAATGAAGCGGCTAAGCAGAAAAATCTTTGGTACTCTTTATGTACACACGACACTATTAAACAGGCAAGCTATTGCTAGTGTAAAAGCCACAGGCAAACGAGTTTTTCCTTATGTTTTTTCACTCGTTTATTGAACCATATACAAGATAGTATTGTTCCCCTGTTACATTTCCTGAGCTCACACTTGAGTTTTTTCTAACACACATCAAAATTATAGATATAAGCATTTATTCTAAATACAATTATTCAAATTTTTGTAAATCCTCTCTTTTCATATATATATATATATATATATATATATATATATATATATATATATATATATATATATATATATATATATATATATATATATATATATATATATATATATATATATATATATATATATATATATATATATATATATATATATATATATATATATATATATATATATATATATATTATTAATAATTAAAAACTAGTCCATGCCAATCGTTGCATCGATAAAGGCATCTTATATATAAATTATATCGTTACCTTAGTTTGCAAATATCATTTCAACAGACCTATGAATTATAAGTGTAGACAATTCAATATGTTGGATAGTGTTGATGTATTTTTTATTCTACACTCAATTCACGCATATTTCAGATTGATCTCTTCTTTTGAACTAAATTATCCTTTCTCTTTCATATATAATATAGTTTTTACAATAATTGTTTTATACTCCAGTAATTGGATACATGTATCTGTTGGATGTATTATCAATAAATAAATATCTAAAATCACAAGTTTCACTGGAGAGTAAAGTAACTGTCCATTTTATTGTAATGATCTTGTTCATTTGCACACATTGTTGTTTACAAATAAGTAAGTTAAGTTTTATATTGCAGTTTTTCTGAAGTTAGTCTTAAAGATTACGATTTTCCTATGAAGATTGTGCTACAACCTCAAATTCACCCTAAAGTGGACTAGTGACATTTGCGAAGTAGGGTAACGATATGTAAGATTTGATTTTGTAATTTATTGAATTATTTGATTCTATTTCTACAGTGAACTTTACGAGACTGTGAATTTCATTCTAGAATAAAAAACTAATTTATTTTCCTATTTGGAGTCATGGAAACCTACCAAAGTATCATCCACATATCAAAACCTAAACACAGTATGCGCTTTTACTAGGACACTGTTCAATAGCGATTCATAATCATGAAAATATCTGTTAATAAGGGGATAAGTTGTGATCTCATAGGAAGTCTTGAATTTCATTTATAAAATTTGTTTTGCAATTGAAAATGATTCAAACAAGTTTCTAGAAAATGGCAAAATTCATATGTGACATGTGGAAGTTTTTAGTTTTGGAATAAATTTTCGTTGACTAACTGAAGATATTCTGTTGAAATAGTTGGGTTAATAAACCCACATTGTATTCATATAATAATATATATTATTAAACCCTCTTCAATCAGACACAAATTCATCCACACTACTGAATATCTAAGGGAGGACACTGGTTGTGCTTATAAAAATAAATTGTGGAAAGGGACAAAATTGTCTTATTTTGTTTCATAATTTAATACCTGTTCTATTACATAGCAATGTAGAGTACAATTTTAAGGGATTTGTGGCGAATTTAAGCTGACATCAGCTTATTCCAAAAACACTTGGAACAACAACGAAGTTTCCACATTGGATGTAATTTTAACAAATCATCAACAAGTCATTAATGATCCTGAAGTTGTAATATGACAGTCTACAACTACCACAAATAACTGAATGGCTATCACTTAAAAGTAAGTTGTTTGATAAGTTTGTGAAGCAACACGATGAAGTGCTATTCAAAAAAATTAGTAGTGTAGGATAAAAGCTGAAGTGAACATATAAATATAACACAAGTGAGAAAATTTAATATTCAAATCAATAGTTCCAGGGTTTTCATTAAATCCTAATGGCAAAGATTCACCAAGACAATGTATCATCTGACACCTCAACAGTTGACGCGAAAACCCATGAATTACAGTTTCACCGCCTTCCCACTCACTAAATTTAGCCACAAATGAAATATTTTTGTTCCCCAATCTGAAAATTGCTCTCGGAGAACCGAGCTTACCGAGATTGAGGAGGCCATCAAGTTTGTAAACAACTATTTTGAAAGGAGAGATGGAGAGGTTTAAAATGATGGGAGCATAGCGAGGAGAACCGAGTAGATTTATGAGGAAACTTTTGAAAAAACTAAAAATAAATTTGAAAGAGTATTGAAAGACTGTTCTGACTGATAGTCAGAAAAAAGTCCAAAAAGTTTTTAATTTCTCAGCAACCCTTGGTGCTGGATTGCATTATTTCGAATTTGAAGTATTTTTAGCAAATGAATAGTCCCATTCCAACTTTGTTATACCATATAGTCAGCTGATCAATCCCCACAGAATTCCAAATGTCTATCGTTAAAAATAGTAATTGGTAATTAGTCATACGAAACCATGTATTGAAGCATATCGTTCGAACCACAAAAGATAGTCGAATTCATATATTTCGGCGAAGGCATATTCACATGTTATGTTCCTCATTATTCAGCATATTTCCCATTTTCGAACTTGATAATGATTTATCGAAACACGGAAAAACTGTTCCGTTCACGAAGGCATTGTTACGAGTCGATTACGTTTAATGATCCGCGTCGTAGCGGGCATGGCCTTGGAAGTGTAATTATTGAAATTACATTTTCTGTCGAACGATCCATGAGAAAAAAAATGAGAATGTAAAAACATATCTTCAATTATTCTGCACAGAATATACAAGGTGAGTCGCCAGTTACAGGACGGTTTCTCTCTATTACACCTATGTAGTTCATTACGGAGATAACATTGATTTTTTCATTATGAAACACGAGATATATTTTCCATAGATTTGCAGATATATATCGTGCTCTATATTACCCTACAATATCATCTTGAAAATGCGACAAGATAAAAATTCTATTTCACCAAGTGAACTGTGCTCCGAAAAAAATTGACATATGAATAGCCTGACAGAAATTCATCTGACTAATTGTCAAATTCTAACATATCAAAGTTCTTCGTTATGATTTATGTTTTGTGCTACATAACGAAAAAATCGAACTCAAGAATTCTGGATTTGGGTAATAAGGAAAAGTATTATGAAAACCTGATCTCTATTTCTTATTAACAGAGATACATTTCAAAGGTACAAAAAATTATACTCCCTGTACTGTTATCCTTTTGTTTTTGTTAGATCTACTTGTCATTATTATTCCCTCAAAATTCCCGAATCTATCCCGTTTCTTAATGAATATGGGGGGAAAAATTAAACGAAAACCGTTTCCTGTCATTTTGAAAATGTCCTGTTTTAGAAAACCTTTTCTATCTCCGTTGTCTTTGAAGTTATGGCATGACTATTTCATCCACGCTGAACCATTTTCGAAGCAAATTCAGAAAATTCACGATCTAATTAATAACTGAGTTGGCCATGGAAAATAGTGTTACACTACTTGAAGATTCACAGACAACCACAAAACTGAAAAAAGAGGAAAGATCATTTCGAACCTACACCTGTGTCCAGAAATACCCTCCTAATAATAATTGGTATTGTCAACTCCCTAATCCAAATCATATTCACAAAATCTTTATTAGTTTTGAATTAACAGAAATGAAATATAGTGGAATGATACTGAAATTCTGAGTAAAAAAACGAACAGAAAATTTCATAGAAATATTTCCTACATCAACTGTTGAAATTGATTGCCATTCTCTCTGACACATATTCGACATCGTTTTGCAATTTTTCTAATTGCGTTCGTTCAAGATTACTACCGGATGTTCTCGTACGTTGAGAAAAGCTAAATTCACGGAGTTTTGTAGTTCTTCTCTAGTTGGATGTCTCAAGCCGTATACTTGGTCTTTAAGATATTCCCACAAGAAGAAATACAGTACAGATAAGTCTGGTGATAAGGCGGGCCACCTTATAAATCCATTTGTACCGATCTATCATCTAGGAAATTTCTCTACTAAAATAGGGCGCAAGAGTTGTGAATTGTGAGCAGGTGGGCCATGCTGCTGAAAATATATATTATTATATTGTGCCAAAGAAACATCATCCATCAATTCTGGTATCACGTTTTCTAATATACGAAAGTATTCGTTTGCCGAGGTTCGATAAACTATTTTACTATGGTATGAAGCATACCACGGTAAATCCGAATCTTCCTTGTATCTCCCTCTCAAAAATCTCCTGCGACCGAAATCTTTGATATGTCTATTAAAACTTCCCGAACTTGAGAAATGCGCCTCACCGGACCATATCACATGCCTGCCGAAATTCAAATCGGTGCCAATTTTTTCCAAGTACCAATTCAGCTTCACAGAAGGCTAATACTTCGCCTGGGTTGTCGACAATGGGTGGATTGAGTAGCCCAAAGTCGACTTCACTGTCGGTCCCAAGCCCGGATAAAGGAGGAGGGTTGAAGGGCAAGGTTAGCACCCTGCCATTCTATAAAAAACTAAAATTGCTCCAAGAACTGTTACAACAGCCTCGGATGACGGACGGATTAACGATAACAACATGGCAAGAAAACGGTATACACGATTACCAAAAAAGAAAAACGTCATGCGAATAGCATGCTGGAACACTACATCGTGGAACACAAAAGACCAGGAAGTAATATTGGAAATAGAGAAACACAAAATAGACGTATGTACAATTGCAGAGACAAAGAAAAAGGGCAAAGGCAGCATGAGATACCAAAACTACACACTATTCTACAGTGGAGTAGACAAGGACCTAAGGGCTCAAGCGGGTGTTGGTATACTAATGCATAGGACATTTGAAAACGCAGTCAAAGAGGTAAACTACATCAATCAAAATATACTTCTAACCTAACCTAACCTATCCATGAAGCTAGCGGAAAAAAAAACCCATGTTATCAGCATTTACACGCCAGATATAAGTAAACCAAAGAATGAAAGGGAAGAATTTTTCGAAACACTTCAAGACACACTAGACAGAATACCACAAACAGAAAAAATATTTATAATGGGAGATTTTAACTCGAGAATAGGGAATACTCCCCTCCCGGGAATTATGCAGAAGTTTAATGAAGCGGCGACAAACGAAAATGGAGACATACTTCTCGAGATATCGAGGAAAAGATCAACCTTAACCCTATAGTAGACACAGACAACATAAACGCCGCATGGAATAAAGTGAAAAACAACATAATTAACAGCGCAAAAGAAGCCATTGGGGAACGAAGAATCAATATAAACAGTCATAGAAAAGATAAACCATGGTTCACACAGGAAATCAAAGATTTAGCAAAAGAAAAGAAGAACGCATATATCAGATATGTCAATCACAGAACACCAGAAGAGTACCAAAGATATAAAACAGAAAGAAATAGAACAACGAACAAAATTAAAGAATTTAAAAAAATATATTGGGAAAGATTTACAAATGACATGGAACACGACTTACGAGGAGCACAGAAAGAGGTATGGAACATGTTGCGAAACAGGAAAAACCAATCACCGAAGAACTGCAGATCAATGTAATAAAACCAGAAGAGTGGGTGAAATATTTCCAGAACTTATACCTGGGAGATAATGATAACGGTAACAATGAGGAACGAGAAATCGAACAGCAAAACACACTCTACGAAGAAACAGAAAATGACATTATAAGCCTAGAAGAAGTATAACAAGTAATCCATAAATTAAAAAATAGAAAATCACCCGGTCCGGACAACATAAATAACGAACTAATTAAATATGGGGTAGCAGAAATAACAAAAGAAATAACAAAACTATTCCAAAAAATTGAAAACAACACAGAAGAATGGAGAGAGAGCATAACAATACCCATATACAAAAAAGGCGTGAAGACAAACCCAGCAAATTATAGAGGCATCACATTCCTTAACTCTGCATCGAAACTATTCACTAAAATTCTATCGCGAAAGATATATGACAAAGTAGGTGTGTCTGAAGAACAACAGGGATACCGACCAAATAGATCAACAACGGATGCAATTTTTATATTACGGCAACTGGTGGAGAAGTCCATAGAGTTTGACAAACTGATGTTTATATGTTTTATAGATTTGGAAAAGGCATTCGACAGAATTCGAATGAACGATGTGATCACTATCCTTAGAAATAAAAACTTAAGCAATAAATACATAAACATAATCAAAGAACTAAATAACTCTAATAAGACGAAAGTAAAAACTACACAGGGACTTACAAGCGAGATCAAAATTAACGCAGGCATTAGACAAGGTGACAGCCTCAGCCCATGTCTATTTAATTTAATCATGGATGAAATAATAGCAGGTGTTAACCAAATGAACCAAGGCTATAGGATGGGTAACAAAACTATGAGAATACTGTGCTACGCAGATGATGCTTTACTAATAGCCGAGAATGAGGACGACCTACAACGCCTACTACAAAAGTTCAAAGTAACAGCAGAAAAATATAACATGGTAATATCAACACAGAAAACCCAATCGATGGTAATAGCGAAAGATCCAATTAGATGCAAACTAGTAGTGAACGACCATATAATAGAGCAAGTTTCACACTTTAAATACCTAGGAGTAGAAGTATCGAGCGATAGGCAACTATTACAAGAAGCAAAACAGCAGACAATGAAAACATCGAGAATATCTGGCTTCCTGAGAGATGTAATCTGGCGGAATAAGTACATAAGCACAGAAAGCAAAGTCCGAATCTATAAAACCTGTGTGAGACCCGTGATGACATATGCGGTTGAGACAAGAGCTGAGACAACAAAAACAAAACAACTAATGAGGACAACAGAGATGAGAACACTAAGAGCTATAAGAGGTATTACACGCAGAGATAGAATGAGGAATGAGGATACGCTAAGGGAGCTAGGTGTCCAGGATGGGGTGAGGTGGACAAGAGCACGTCGACGCCTATGGAGAGATCACGTAGACAGAATGGGCCCCGAACGTATGGCAAAGTGGGCAAAAACACAAAAACCCAACACTAGAAGACCCATAGGAAGGCCGAAAAAGCGATGGCATGAGTGCTGGAGCTCCGGTTCGCAGCAGGGGCTGTAACAGAAAAACAGGACATCGTCCTATTTAAAGAAGAAGAAGAAGAAGGCTAATACATTTATTTCATTATATACTTTATTTTCTTTTTTGGAAGATTTTGAACGATGCTTTTTGAATGAACCATAATTCTCTATATTTCTTTCAATACGTCGGAATATGGATGAATAAAGCTGTCTTCTTTCGGGGTATCTATTTAGAATATATAAATTGAATGAAACCATCGAAAAGTTGAAACCAACATGATCGAATCCTCGAAATATAACTCAGATGCAGCTCGTGTATTTTCAAAACGAGAAATATAACAATCCAACATATTTTTCATTATAAGGATAAACATCAATTTTTAAGCGTAACGAAATCCAAAAAACTGTAACAAACACTCTACTCCCTGTTAACTTTCTTGATATGTAAATTTTGACAAGCGGCCATTACAATCGGTTGATTAATTTGTTTTATAGGAGTCCAAATAAATCACTTCTAGATCATTCGTAAACAATTTTTCAAATTTTTATTTTAGACAAGAATTCTGAAATTCGAAATTTTACTAATCTTCGTGTCATTATAAGTAGCTTTCTTGCATATCTAATTTGTATTCGTATACAGGTATCCCAATCTGAGTGGCCAATTAGACGTTTATGGAGAAATAATAATGCTATCGTTCTGAAATTTTGGTAGTTGATTCAGCTGGTCCGAAACTCTATTTTTAAAATATTTTCACCTCAATGGCCCATCCGGTTATACCGGAAGTGCATACCAACTTTTTTATTCAATATAGAATATTGTAGATACAGGGTGTTACTTAATAGTATGTCACAACTTGTAGGGGTAAATCTACGTGCTATTTTAAGAAAAAAAGTGTATATAAACATAGGTCCGCAAAAGCTTCGTTACGGAGCTACAGGGTGTTGAAATTTCCGGAAAAAATTAGTTTTTTCTTCAAAACTCCTGCGGTTTTTGAGATATTCAGCCCAAATTTGGAACGCAACCTATTTTTTACAGCCTCCATCATTACACGTCCTGAATTTTAACTAGAATCTACAAGGTGTTTTCTTTTCCGGAACCATATCTTCTTCTGCCCTTTCAAAATTTTTTGCAGTACGCCACTGATCAAAATACAATCAATTTTCATAATCTTCGTTCAATTTAGAAACTTTTTTGACACTTGTAATTTTCTATCTCCGACCGATCTCGAGCAAAAAATTATTAAACGATTGTATGCATTCGCTGAATTGAAAGCACTTCTATTAAAAAAAAGACTAGTAAGTTTTGATTTTTTTCATTTATATATTTATTTTGACAGTTGCTAAAGTTGAACCAGTGTCTCCTCGAATTGTTTATTAAATTAATAATTAGTTTTAAGAATTTTGAAGTTATTGCTGTAAGAAAAAATTGCTAAATTTTACTATCGCCTAATTGGCTGATATCCATTGAATGTACGGTCTGGCTGACGGAAACACAACAGAAGCTAGGCGATTATTTCAGGTGCGCTTTCCAAATCGAGAAACACCAGACAGGCGAACATTTTCAAATATCCACAGAAGGTTGAGGGAAACTAGTACTTTTACCGCAAATAATCATTTAAAAGGTGCAACTCAAACTATGAGAACTCCAGATATTGAGGAAGCAGTTTTGAATTGTATTGATTTGAATCCTCATGTGAGTACAAGAAAAATTGGAAATCGGTTGAATATTTCACATGTTCTAGTTTAGCGGATTCTCCACGACTTTTTATTGTACCCGTTTAATATTCAACACATCCAAACTCTACTTCCTCGAGATTTTCCTTCAAGACTGATCTTCTGCCGTTGGTTCTTAGATCAACTTAGAGAAAATGCTGATTTTGATAGTGAAATAATGTTCACAGACGAAGCTAACTTTTCAAGAACTGCTATCACAAAGTTTCACAATAATCATTATTGGGCTAAGGAAAACCCCCATTTGATCGAAGAATCTCATCATCAAGAACAATTCTCACTAAATTTCTGGGTCGGAATAATTGAAAATTATTTGATTGGGCCATTTTTTTTTGCCTAACAGACTAAACGGTCTTGCTTATTGGTAATTTCTTGAGGAGGAGTTACTGTTATTGCTCGAGGATGTGCCACTTTTGGTGAGAAACAAAATGTGGTTTATGCATGATGGGGTACCAGCACATTTCAGTGGAGAAGCAAGGGAATTCTTGAATAATACATTCAACAACAGATGGATAGTTCGGGGTGGGCCAGAACCATGGCCTCCTAGGTCCCCAGACTTAAATAGTTTGAAGTTTTTCTTATGGAGATATCTGAAAAATTTAGTTTATACCACTCCAGTGAACAGTGTAGAAGAATTAAGAAATCGAATAATAACCTCTTGTGACAATATAAGAAAAGGCCCAGGAATATTTCAAAGAGTGCGTGATAATATGCGAAGAAGGACAGAGGCCTGTATTCTTGCAGGTGGAGGACATTTCCAGCAATTTATTTAGTTTTGTTTGAAAGGGCAAAACGGGACATGGCCTCGGAAAAGAAAACACCTTGTGAATTTCAGTTAAAATCTAGGACGTGTAATGATGGAGACTGTAAAAAATAACTTGCATTCCAAATTTAGGCTGAATATCTCAAAAACTGCAGGAGTTTTGAAGAAAAAACTATTTTTTTCCGGAAATTTCAACACCCTGTAGCTCCGTAACGGAGCTTTTGCGGAACTATGTTTAAATGAACTTATTTTCTTGAAATTGCACGTAGATTTATCCCCTCAAGTTGTGACATACTATTATGTAACACCCTGTATAGTTTTGAAAATTCTAGCGAAAAATCTCATGATATTCTGAAAAATAAATTAAAAGCTTCATATTGACAAGTCTTTGTTTCGTGTAAAAACAATGCAACTTGTCCGACACAAACCATTTCGTTCGTATCCAATTCAAAAGATCGCACATAGAAAAATTCTTATCAGCAGTCACATTGAATCCGCCCACGCCCGGTTAGTTTCCCACCTGGTCGTGCCGGCTACCAAGTCATTCGATTTCGAGAAATGAATGAGCGTGATTCAGACAATGGCGACCTTGTACTTTTACTCTTTTTTATGAATATTGCATCGCATAAACCTCGCGATTCGATTCATTCGCCAGAATCGAACGGATGATTTTGGACCTTCTGCTGACGCAATAACGTTAGAATTCAACAGATAAACACCGTTTTCCTCTTCGTGAATGATCTCGAAGAATTTCTCTTGTAACATATGTTTTATATATCAATTTTAAACGATTATCTATGGTGAAGAGAATAAATCGGTACGGACGAAAATAATCTTGATCTTCAGCTTTTAATCATTCGCACCAACAACTAATACAAACAAACGTCTACCCAACCTACCGGTATTTAATGTTCTCTATTTCCATTCCATATACTTTATTTCAATGGAAATTTGATCTCCCGTCTAAATCTGGGAAAAGTGATCCTTCAAAAACATGAAATCTAAAAAAATATCAAGTCTCGCAACGCAATCCTTCCATTGCCAAATGTGAGATCTGACATGAAACCAATTCGATTATTAAGTGAGTAAGCACCTTTTCATTAACTCTATCTCAACTTGTTATCTGATAAGATATCTACTAACTTTTAAACAACTAATGACCGGATTATATGCAAACTGCATATTAGTCCATATTTGAATATAGTGTAGTCCAGGAGTTCCCAAACTGGGGGGCGTGGAGAAAGTCCAGGGAGGCGTGACACCCAAATGAAATAAATAAAAAAATTTCAAAAATAATTTCCTTAAATCTTTGAAATAAAGTCTTTCTAATTTTTCATAACTGTTTTTGTGAAGTTTTAATGAATTTGTAAACTTTATCAAAGAAGGCTACAGTTTTTAAAACTACAAAGCACACAAGAGTTCAAGGTTCTCAAAACCGTACCCCTCGACGGCAACGGGCGTGTGTACCGATACCTCCGTTTGGCCTTGGTGTGAGTGTGAGTGTCCCCGCACCCCTTCCACCCCCACCCACACCGCATCTTCAGTCCAATGTCAATAACCTTGCAGTTTGTTCAGTGCTTGAGTTGTAACTAGTCAGTTCTGGCACAGTGGTTTCCGTGAAATATCAGTCAGCATGTTTTCTGTATTGTGGGTGTAGGGAGTCCGGCTCTCGTGGTCGTAGGCATAATGGCTTGTGCCACGTTAAAACATCAAGAGTCGGTTGGGAAGTATTGATGTTGTTTTACTTGGTTTTGTGTTGCAGTATCCCTACTGGATATCACGCTGCTTTCGTCGCTAACCGAGGGAGACTGTGACTCATTTTCCGAACAATACCCTTTTCCTAAATCTTGAACGCGACAAGAGGTTATGGTGGTACAATGTCGATTCACCAGTTTGTTCCTTAGATTGTACATCATTGGATAAGTTGCATTTTATACCTACTGCCAGGTTCAGCGAGGGTATCTCGGGTTCGCTAAGCCCGTACTCAGAAACAATGTTCTGAACCCCTGAGGGTTATTATTACTATTATATAATGTAATCATACAGAAAAACTAATTTTCTTGTTGGAATTTTTGAAAAATTGAACTAGATGCTTTTATCTCAAGTCAAAATGAGAGTATTAGTAGGAGTAAGACATAAATTTTAAGATAATATATAATTAGATTTGTAGTATACGTATTATTTTTTCATTTGATGTATATCAGTTTATCGTGTATTTCTATTATTTCATTATTTAAACGTTCAAGAAAGACTAATTTCTTTATTTGATGTGAAATTATTAATGTGCATATAATTGATGAAACTTTTTAAAATTTTGGCTGCATATATCCGGTCTCTAGTGATAGGATAAACATTGTTTTGTATTCTACTTTGACTTTTTTCTGTTTTACTCTATAAGTGTGTGTTGATTGCGTTGATGTCTTAGAATTACAGTACAACTTCACTAGTCCGGGCAGATATCGTTCCGGCGCATGCCCGAACTATCAAAATGCCCTAATTTCTGAAGTGACTTTAATTAGTTTCATTTTCCAAATAGAAACAACCCAAAATCTTTAAAGCCGAGTTTATTATAAAAATATCGAAAAGTTGAACAAAAAATAGTTTCTATTAAAAACAGAATCAAATTATAGAATTTCCATTCATTATAATCTTACCTCATAGAAAATATAGAATTTAAATATAAGCTAGTGCACATAAATAACATGCTATTCCTTATGACGTTTGAAATATACATCGATTTACTCTGAACCTTTCTCCATGCTGCCATCTGAACTGATTTTTCCTTGAGCCTTTTCAGGAATACGTCTTCTATAGGAAGATTATTCTGTTCGGCCCAACTGATAATCAGGGAGAACGCATTGACAGTATCTGCATGTTTCACTTTTACCATACTATTTAAACCATTCTCTGAGTCTGAAGATTCCTTTACGTTTTCAATATTTCTTCCTAAAGCATCATGTATAAGCTCTTCTTCAGTCAAATCGATAACAAACTCTTTGTCTCCCACAGCCCAGTTGGTAATGTGCTCAATGGTTAAGTCATTTTCTGGATCGATGACCCTTAATGGTTCGGCTTTATTTTTCAAATCATTTTCACTGATTGAACGAAGTTTCTTCTGAAGCTATATTGAAATATTTTTATCATCTGATTCTTCTACTTCTGTAGTGTCATGCCACAATGTTGTCCAACTTTTTCTAATATTTTTTTAGTAATGGCTTTCCAAGATTGGGCAAGATTGTTCACGGCAACTTTCAAATTATACTGCTTCAAAATGTAAGTTATCTCTTCACCTTCATGCGAAATGATATGATTAAGAGGGCATTTTCTATACGGCTGTACAGTTGGGTGACAAAAACATAACTCTGAAGTTTGGATCAGTATTAACCTCTTCCTCAGGTGGCTGCGATGGTGCATTGTCTACCAACAACAAAGCTTTAGAGGGCTTGTTAATCTTAGTTAATAAATTCTTCACCTCGGGGATAAAGGATGTTTCAAACCATTCATTAAATAATGGTCTGGTCATCCACCCTTTGGTAGATGCTTTGTAGACAACTGGTAGTGAACTTTCGTTTTTGAATGCTCGTGGATTTGCCGCTTTTCCCAAGACTAGTAATGGTAATTGGTGAGTTCCAGCCGCGTTGCAGCATCGCATGAATGTTAAGCCGTCTTTTGACACTTTTCGACCTCGTGCTGATTTTTCCCCTTGATAAACCCAAGTTGTGTCTGGTAAACATCTTCAAAAAATGACCGATTCATCAGCATTATACACCTGTTCTTTGCTTAATACCCTCTGTTCAACAACCGATAAAAATTTTTCCTGGTATCACAGCGGAAACATCATTGGGAAGTTTTTCACCACAAACCTACAAGAAACGAATTCCATGTCTAAGCTTGAATTTATCTAACCATCCCGAACTTGCCAGAAAACCTTTTTAACCTGTGATTTGTTCATACTGTTTGGCTTTTGCTCTAAATATGTCTGACGTAATTGGTACGTGTGCGTTGCGTTGTTGAAGAAACCACTTACACAATACGATTTCAACATTCTCAGCTTCTCCAATAATTTTTCTTTGAAGTTTGAAGTTGTACTGTATGTACTGACTTAGTTTACATGTTATGATTTGACAAATGTAAGCCAATGTGTTATAAATATGCAATACCATAAATAATTAATCACTTATTTCTTTTCATTACATCCTTTCAACAGAACACTGTCAGGTTGTTCCGAATCAATTTTACTGATATTACTCTTTCCAGAGTTAGAGGGTTGTCAAATTTTCTTTAGAACACAGTGTATACTTACAAGGTGTTATTTTATGAAAACTCCAGCGAATGGTAAGCGCATATATGGTAAAATATTCAGAGCAGAAATGAGGAGCTATTAGATTTAATAACGGAGTCAATTCGTTCGCCTCGTTTAACGTATTAAGTTCGTACATATCGAGAATATGAAAAATCTACATAAATAACAAAAAATGAAATGGTTTGACCTACTCGGTTATTTATTATTTCAAAATATTCGTAATAATCTAAATTAGGTTGTTATAAAAGAAAAATGAGAAAAGCTGATCAGAAAATCGAGAATGTAGTACGAACTCGATATTATCACTCACGATTTGAAAAATGGTAATGCTCAATGTTTTATTTGTATGTTACGACATTAAAAAAGTTTTTCGATTTTCTTTTTCTTTATATCTGGAAGATCTTTTATCGGATCAGCTTTACACAGTGTTCTCTAAAAAACGCCGATCGCAGTAACTTCACTTTCATCTGATTGGAAAAACACAGGGTAAAATGTGTTTTGAAGGGCTATTGAATGAATACACCAAATTCTCTTCACGGTGTAAGGGAAAAGCTCAGTAAAATAAATCTTATTTTGAATTGGAACATTTAATTAAAATATTTGTATTTCACAGCTCCCTTCGAAATAACTGAATTTCATTAACAATTATACACTGCTCCAAGAAATTAATGCACAATTTCAATATTTCAAAAATGTTTTGGTAGGTAACTTATTATTATCACTTACACCGGACAACAAATTTTTTTTTCTTAGGGTTTCTGTTCTTATGCTCAAATTCTAATTGTAGACATTGAAAAAATATTCATTTTATATCTTGAAGTTTGTTTTGATCTTTTACATTGATAAGTATATTTTAATTTATTTCATAAACGATAGATGACAGCACTTCTATCAACCTAAAAGTCAAATATTCTATTATAAAAAACAAGTACTGTGTTTTAAGGAATTTTACTTAATAATTGCGATTCGTAACGCGTTTCACTACACCGTAGCTTCTTCAGACGAATGAATATACAGAAAATATAAATGAGAATATAACTATAAATGTTCTTGAGTAATTGAAAGCCTATTGGGTTGCTTCTTCTTAAGTGGTTATTTATGATAGGTATATCCAATAAAATTAAGGAATAGATTGCTCCCCGAAAAGATTCAATAGAGGTGAAGGGCTTAAATCGACTTGTTCATTGATGAGTCCACCTGAGTGTTTGTATTTATTGATTTCTAAAGTTTCCCAAAGATCTGCCTTCCAAGATTTATTATCTGTATGCAAAATTTCAAACTGTGGGTCGAAAGAATGATTATTTTCTAAGAGATGATTCGCGTAATTTGAATCTGATTTTTTATTTGAAAAACTGCGTTTATGTTCCGATATTCTGATATTAAAATTTCTATGTGTTCTACCAATGTAGAAATTATCACAGTCATTGCAATTCAATCTATAAACACCTGATTTATTGTTTTTACCTGGTTTGATTTTATTATTTTTATATATTTGCCTAAATTATTATTAGTTTGGAAAGCTATGTTGAAATTATTGCTACTTAAGAATGATTTCAGTTTCTCACTTGTAATGCCAACGTAGGTTAAGGTGTTGAATTTTGTTTCAATTTATCGACAGGGTAAACTTCATTCAATGCAATTCTACTTTGTTTTTATTTAAAATATTATTTATTAGTTTGGGATTGTAACCATTATTTTTGGCTACTTGTTTAATCAAATTTAGTTCTTTGTTGAAATTTTCTGGTGATAACGGAATGTTAATCAATCTATGAATAAAACTATTGAATGCTGACATTTTATGTTGATATGGATGACACGACGAGTTATGTATTATAATATCTGTATCTGACGGCTTATGGTAAATTGCGAAAACATGTTTTCCATTTTCATTCGAGATTGTTACGTCTAAGAAATTTATCGAATTATTGCTTTCTATTTCGGTTGCGAATGCAATTTTGGATGTAATGAATTTATATGATTTTCGAAAATTTTCAACTGTCTATCTGTTCCTGTGAAGCAAATAATGATATCGTCTACATAGCGATACCAGTATGAACAATATTTACTGAGTGGATGATTATGAATTAATTTCTGTAAGTTATTCATGAATATTTCTGCTAAGTTAAGTCCTTTGTTAGCAGAAATATTCATGAATAACTCAGAGAAATTAATTCATAATCATCAACAAATCGATTTAAGCCCTTCACCTCTATTGAATCTTTTCGGGGAGCAATCTATTCCTCAATTTTATTGGATATACCTGTCATAAATAACCACTTAAGAAGAAGCAACCCAATAGGCTTTCAATTACTCAAGAACATTTATAGTTATATTCTCATTTATATTTTCTGTATATTCATTCGTCTGAAGAAGCTACGGTGTAGTGAAACGCGTTACGAATCGCAATTATTAAGTAAAATTCCTTAAAACACAGTACTTGTTTTTTTTTATAGATAATGGAATTTTACCAAGTAAAAGCCTTCCAAATTCAAATATTCTATTGTTTGTAAGAGACACATGAGTCAAGGTTAAGCTGTTTAATACTATTGTAAAAACTATATTTGTGTATTACTCGGTTGAGAAATGGCATCAAAACAGTGTAAAACTGATGTTGGTTCATTCTGTTTTATTTACGGTGAATTTATTAAAGTTAGAAGTAAGTAATTCGCTTAATCAACAAATTTGAAACTTTGTGAAGCCTATTCTAACCTGAAAATCTGTAATCAAAATAAAAATTGGGTACCTCATTTCGCTTACGTTAATTGTAAAAATACTTTAGAGGGTAAAAATCAAAATTGTACGGGTTTGAATTTTATTATTTCTAGCTTAGTATCGAGGAGAAAATCGACACATGAAGTTTGCAATGAAAAGGATTTGGAGGGAACCTTGTCATCACGTCCATGACTGTTAATTTTGTATGGTTAATCCAAGAAAGCCTCGATCTGGTGAGAATGCAGAAAAGATTTTCAATTCTGATCTTCCTTCAACATCGTCTCCGATACCTCATGATGAAAAATTGCCTGTACCGGCACGTTCAGGATGATAGCTTTGACCTTCAAGCTCAGGTTAATTTTATGATTTAGTGCGAGACCTGAACTTATCCGAGAGTAAAGCGGAAATTCTAGGTTCACGACTAAAGCAGTGGAACTTACTTGAAGATGATATAAACATAACTAATCAAAGAGGGCGCCATAAAACTTTTTCATGTTTTGTTTTTGAAAGAAGCCGGTATTTGTTGCAACAATGTGACTGATTTGTTCTGAATGGCGGCTTTTTATCGATTGCTCTTCAAAAAGGTTAAAAGCAGTTCTGCTCCACAACGGAAGCCTATTGCCTAGTTTTCCTCTAGCGCACTCTGTATTGTTGAAAGAAAGCTATGATAGTGTGACAATCATACTAGAAAAATTAAAATACTCAGAATACCAATAGCCAGTGATCAGTGATTTTAAAATGGTTGGTTTCCTAATGGAAATGCAAGGTAGATATACTAAATACCCTCGTCACCTTTGTCTATGGAACAACAGAGCTGACTCAGTACATTATCAACAGCGTAAATGTCCTGATCTCATCGAATTTAAGATTGGAAAACATAACGTAAAGACGGAACCATTCGTAAAGCCCCAAAATATATTAATGCCACCGCTACATTTAAAATTAGGGTTGATGAAGCAGTTCGTAATCCAAACTCTAAAGGAGATTTTTCCCCGAATTATCTGAAGATAAAATTAAAGGAGGTATTTTCGTTGGACCGCAAATAAAACAAATAATGAAGAGTAATGACTTTACGAAACATCTCAATACTCGCGAAAAACGAGCCAGGGAAAGTTTTGAAGCAGTAGTTGATGGTTTTCTTGGAAATCATAGAGCTATTTACTATGCAGAATTGATTGAAAACATGCTTCAAAGCTTTAAAATTATGTGCTGCAGAATGTCGCATAAACTTCATATGCTATATTCTCATCGGGGTCAATTTAAAGACAAGATGGGAGCCTACTCCAAGGAACAAGGAGAACGTTTTCAACAAGATGTGATAGATTTCAAACGGCGATATCAAGAGCAGTACAACGAGAATATGATGGGAGATTACATTTGGGGTTTAATGCGAGAAAGCTCATACGAGCATAAGAGAAATAAAAAAATATTCACTTTCAGATATTAATTTTTGTTATTTTACTTCTATATATCTATCACAAATCTCGAATAAAAATGACTCTTGTATCTAAAAAGAATGTTCTCTACTTATAAGTTACAGTGAAATTGTAGAAAAAACACAAAAATCAGCAAGTTTTACCGAAAAATTGCTTTAGTTACCTACTACAAAAGCAAACTTGAGTCGTAAAAAAATTTCTCTTATTTTTATCTAAGGAGAAACTGAAATTTAACATATAGAAGTGAGACCCAAAATCGTGTTGACCGGTGTTATTATCAAATGTTCCTTTCATGGGGACAACAGCATTGTTGATCAATTTTTTCAACGCGATTCACGAAATTTGACCCCGGCAGAATATGCTGAAGCAAAGGTGTTAAATGGCTTAGGTTAGAAGTACACAAGAGTAGGCCGAAGGTTTGGAATATCCCATTCAACTGTTTCCAGAATGTTCCTCGGGTACAAAAGACTGGTGGTCATGAAAGGAAACCTGGTCAGGGACGACGTCGAGCAACAACAACGATCAATGGCCGTTATTTGAGAATTTCCTACGCACCTGCGATAGAACAGTGGAGTGCAAATTAACGCTGAAACGATACGACAATATCCCAGGGAATCTCGAAGCTCGAGATCTGACTCTTACCGCATAACCCGATTGAATTTTCCACGGAACATATCGATTAGTTAGCAGCTAACTGGAAGAGAGTTTTGTTTATAGATGAGTCGAGATTTTATCTTTTTTATTGTAATCGACGTTCTCTAGTATGATGATGTCGAAATGACAAACATGCTCAGTGCAACTTTTTACCTAGCTATAGTTTTGGTAGAGATTCTAGTGGGGGGGATGAATTTCTTTGAACACTGATCTGTTCATCGTGAATTTCTTGGGGCAGTGTAGTTTTTGAATGTTATTTTGGTGTATTGAAACAGAGACTTTCTATACATCACTATATTTAAAAAAAAAACCTCTACACAAGAGCCTTTGAAAACTACTCGGATGAAAAAAGAGGGGGCACTATCGTGCCCACGCCAAGTCGTAAGCAAACCCTGCCGTACCATTCTTCACTGAAACCATTTCGCCGCATTTTTGGCCCCTATTTGAGAACCTCAGGATGAGACCAGAACACAGAATACGTCATCCAGTAAGCTATAATCACATACTTAAAATCCAAAATTTCAAGTCTGTTGGTCATTCAGTTCCGAAGTTAAGCGAAAGCAAAATTTCGCATTTATGACACACACTCACTCACTCACTCACTCACTCACTCACTCACTCACTCACTCACTCACTCACTCACTCACTCACTCACTCACTCACTCACTCACTCACTCACTCACTCACTCACTCACTCACTCACTCACTCACTCACTCACTCACTCACTCACTCACTCAATCAGAGAGCTGAAATTTGGTATAGAATTAAGGTTTAATGGCAAGATAAAGGGAAAACTATGAAAACTAGGATAATCGAAGATCTGGAGTACCTGGTGACCCTGATTAGAAAACAAAAGAGCACAACCAAACTATTAGAGATCGACATACCGCCTTCACAACAAATATTCAACTTGGTGGGCCGCTTCATTTGATGTCAAAAATCGAAAATCTGAAGTATCTGATGAAGAACCCTCAGCTGAAAAAAATCAACTGTCATTGCAAAACTCCAGAGTAGTGGAAGACATCTTCTAATTTAATCTAGCCTATAGCGTCCCACAGTCACTGCTAGGCGAATGCCTCCCCTTCTGCTTTCAATACGCATATAAGTGAAATTAAAGAAAACTAATAAATAAGACTAGACTGGCTTTTCTACGTATACTTACAAGTTTACAAAAAGAAATAGCGAATGGGCAAATCGAAAAACTGTTGCTAATGTACAAGAATCAGAACCAGAAAAAAAGAAAAGAAAGATTTGTAATAATTAAAAAACTACTCCAAAAAAGAAAAAAGAAGTCAAATAAAAAAATCTAATAAAATAAATCAATATGCCAATGTTTCTACAAAAAGAAGTGAAATCCCACCAAAAACATTCTGTAAAAAATTAGGGGCACCAGGTTTTGTACCCTTGTGTACCTTTCAACGGTCAAGTCACAAAACATTAACTATAATAATAAAGGAATCACAGTAAGGAACCGTAGAGTTGGTACGACTTTGTCTAGATTCCATTACTTTTTAGAGATAAACAAGCAGATCCATCGAGACTTGGCTAGTTTTCTGCAGAATGTTTTTGGTGGTATAGATTACGACTGCCATTTTTTAGAAGCCTCCTGTATGTATAGTGAAAAAATATATTCAAATTGTATATTTTTCTACTTTTTCTATTGATGTTTCCAATCTGTTTTATTTCTACAAACTCATTACGAACAATAAAATTTCGATAGTATTCTTGGAGAATTCATTAAGATATTTCTTTGAAGATTATACCACTTCTATTCTTGAAACTAATTTTGACTACAATATCAATTAGCTGATACATTGTTTCCTGGTATTTTGAGAATTATAATTCCAAATAATCAAGCAAGTTTAACATATCACGAAAAACCGTTGAATTTCAAGGTGAGAAATTAAGAGATGAATTAATATCTCACGAGATAACTGTTATTTCAGATAACAGTCAGATAATTATCTAATTTGGTAGCAGAATCATTAGAAAATTCACAAATTGTAATGAAGTTAACAAACTCACGTTGAACGTGTACATACAGGGTGTCCCCAAAGCGTTATGACAAATTTTGAGAGGTGGTTCCTGAAGAAGTCTAAGACAAATAAGTGAGAACAGTATGATCTTTTTAAATCCGGAAATATTCAGCTTCCAAAGTTTGATCCTCACGGGTTCTGAAATCACAATTTTCAAGATACGAAAACGATTATGTGGTGTTACCATAGATTTATATCTTGTTGTAAAGAATGTGACATTCGTAACGTAAATGTCAGAATATCTTTTTTGATAGATAATTATTGTTTTGAAATCTAAAATTTCTCGAAGTGAAAAAACGTTCCTTCGTTAATGAAAAATATGCAGATATGATATATGTTTATGGTTTTTGCGATGGAAACGTACGACAAACTGCTAGAGAATATTACTGAAGATTTAAGAGCGATTCTGTGGTGATGAAATACATATTAATTATATTTATTTCGATCAAAAAAAAAACGTTTCAATGTTGTGAAACTTTATAAATGTAATAAATGAATGAAATCATATTAATCATTACAAGAGTTGATCAAAATGACCGCCTCCAGCTTGAATGCTTAGCTTGCATCTAGGAAAAAGTAACTGCAGAACAATATGATGGACATTGTCATTTCAGCGACATTGTTTATCCATCCTTGTAACTGCTCGAAATATGTTATCTGTTATCTGTACCATATAGACGAATTGTTTCATGAATCCCCACACAAAGAAGTCTAACGGGGTGAGGTCCAGTGACCGTGGTGGCCAAGCAATTTCACATCCACTACCAATCCACCTATTAAAAAAATATTCAATAATAAAAAACAAGTACTGTGTTTTAAGGAATTTTACTTAATAATTGCGATTCGTAACGCGTTTCACTACACCGTAGCTTCTTCAGACGATTGAATATACAGAAAAAATATAAATGAGAATATAACTATAAATGTTCTTGAGTAATTAAAAGCTTATAGGGTTGCTTCTTCTTAAGTGGTTATTTATGACAGGTATATCCAATAAAATTAAGGAATAGATTGCTCCCCGAAGAGATTCAATAGAGGTGAAGGGCTTAAATCGACTTGTTCATTGATGAGTCTACCTGAGTGTTTGTATTTATTGATTTCTAAAGTTTCCCTAAGATCTACCTTCCAGTATTTATTATCTGTATGCAAAATTTCAAACTGTGGGTCGAAAGAATGATTATTTTCTAATAGATGATTCGCGTAATTTGAATCTGATTTTTTATTTGAAAAACTGCGTTTATGTTCCGATATTCTAATATTAAAATTTCTATGTGTTCTACCAATGTAGAAATTATCACAGTCATTGCAATTCAATCTATAAACACCTGATTTATTGTTTTTACCTGGTTTGGTTTTATTATTTTTATATATTTGCCTAAATTATTATTAGTTTGGAAAGCTATGTTGAAATTATTGCTACTTAAGAATGATTTCAGTTTCTCACTTGTAATGCCAACGTAGGTTAAGGTGTTGAATTTTTGTTTAAATTTATCGACAGGGTAAACTTCTTTCAATGCGATTCTACTTTGTTTTTATTTAAAATATTATTTATTAGTTTGGGATTGTAACCATTATTTTGGCTATTTGTTTAATCAAATTTAGTTCTTTGTTGAAATTTTCTGGTGATAACGGGATGTTAATCAATCTATGAATAAAACTATTGAATGCTGACATTTTATGTTGATATGAATGACACGACGAGTTATGTATTATAATATCTGTATGTGACGGCTTATGGTAAATTGCGAAAACATGTTTTCCATTTTCATTCGAAATTGTTACGTCTAAGAAATTTATCGAATTATTGCTTTCTATTTCGGTTGTGAATGCAATTTTTGGATGTAATGAATTTATATGATTTTCGAAAATTTTCAACTGTCTATCTGTTCCTGTGAAGCAAATAATGATATCGTCTACATAGCGATACCAGTATAAACAATATTTACTGAGTGGATGATTATGAATTAATTTCTCTAAGTTATTCATGAATATTTCTGCTAACAAAGGACTTAACGGATTGCCCATAATCAAGCCGTCTTCAATAGTATAATATTTGTTATTGAAATGGAAATAATTTTGATATAAACAAATTTGTAATAATGAAAGAATATCTGATTTAATGATAGTATTGACATGATTCTTTTCTAATAATTCTTCAACTAAGTAATACGTATCTTTCGGAGGAATGTTGGGAAATAGATTCTTAACATCGAAAGAAATGAGTTTGGAATTAGGTGGTATAATGGTATCTTTGATATTGGCAAATATTCATGAATAACTTAGGAAATTAATTCATAATCATCCACTCAGTAAATATTGTTTATACTGGTATCGCTATGTAGACGATATCATTATTTGCTTCACAGGAACAGATAGACAGTTGAAAATTTTCGAAAATCATATAAATTCATTACATCCAAAATTGCATTCACAACCGAAATAGAAAGCAATAATTCGATAAATTTCTTAGACGTAACAATTTCGAATGAAAATGGAAAACATGTTTTCGCAATTTACCATAAGCCGTCACATACAGATATCATAATACATAACTCGTCGTGTCATCCATATCAACATAAAATGTCAGCATTCAATAGTTTTATTCATAGATTGATTAACATCCCGTTATCACCAGAAAATTTCAACAAAGAACTAAATTTGATTAAACAAATAGCCAAAAATAATGGTTACAATCCCAAACTAATAAATAATATTTTAAATAAAAACGAAGTAGAATCGCATTGAAACAAGTTTACCCTGTCGATAAATTTAAACAAAATTCAACACCTTAACCTACGTTGGCATTACAAGTGAGAAACTGAAATCATTCTTAAGTAGCAATAATTTCAACAAAGCTTTCCAAACTAATAATAATTTAGGCAAATATATAAAAATAATAAAACCAAACCAGGTAAAAACAATAAATCAGGTGTTTATAGATTGAATTGCAATGACTGTGATAATTTCTACATTGGTAGAACACATAGAAATTTTAATATTAGAATATCGGAACATAAACGCAGTTTTCAAATAAAAATCAGATTCAAATTACGCGAATCATCTCTTAGAAAATAATCATTCTTTCGGCCCACAGTTTGAAATTTTGCATACAGATAATAAATATTGGAAGGTAGATCTTTGGGAAACTTTAGAAATCAATAAATACAAACACTCAGGTAGACTCATCAATGAACAAGTCGATTTAAGCCCTTCACCTCTATTGAATCTCTTCGGGGAGCAATCTATTCCTTAATTTTATTGGATATACCTGTCATAAATAACCACTTAAGAAGAAGCAACCCTATAAGCTTTTAATTACTCAAGAACATTTATAGTTATATTCTCATTTATATTTTTTCTGTATATTCAATCGTCTGAAGAAGCTACGGTGTAGTGAAACGCGTTACGAATCGCAATTATTAAGTAAAATTCCTTAAAACACAGTACTTGTTTTTTATTATTGATAATGGAATTTCACCAAGTAAAAGCCTCCCAAATTCAAATGAAAAATATTCATTTAGCCATTCAACAACTGTTCTTCCTTCATGTGGGGTTGCTCCGTCATGTTGATAATACATATTCTGAACAAAGTTTAGCGAAGCATCATCAATCGAATTAAACAACGTGTTCTGTGGAAATTCTCAATACCAGCTCGTTCAATAAGACCCAAGAGTAACCCAGAGATGGTATTAGTAGTATCAAACTGACCACGTTTCCCTTTACATGAAGCGTGTAAAAATTTCACGTCGATCGGACCCTAAACAGCAGAGTTATCGAAGTAAGAGTAAAGTCACTTTGTAATTTGTTTCGCGTGTTGATAAAACATTGTTTTTTAATGGGTAAAAACACCGTAGAAAACCAGCAACGGCTTGAGAAACGTTACCCGGACTCCTCTCCATCCAAACCAAGGATTTGTCGATGGTATGCTGAGTTTAAACGTGGTCGTAAGGATACAAACGATGCGGAAAGTTTGGATAGGCCATTGGAAGCCGTTACACCGGAAAATGTAAATGAAGTGTTAAAAATGTAATGAAAAATCACAAAGTGAAAGTCCGTGAGATTGCAGAAATGACACAGATTTCATCTGGAAGCGTATTTACAACCCTTCCTGAAAAATTGAGCATGAAAAAGGTTTTTTCCAAATCGGTGCCGCGATTTCTTTCAGTGGAAAAAAAAACAGCAACGAGTCGACGTTCAGAGAGCTGTGTATCGCTATTTACTCGTAATAAAAAGAATTTCGTGCGTCGATAAGTGACCATGGATGAAACATGGATACATCATTTCACTCTGGAGTCGAAGCGGCAATCATTTGAGTGGCGCTCAAAAAGCGTCCAGAAACGCAGCAGTTTGCTGGCAAAGTCATGGCGTCTGTTTTTTGGGATACACAAGCCGTGATTTCATTGACCACCAGGAGAAAGGTAAATCGATCAACAGTTATTATTATATTGGCTTCTTGGTACGTTTGAAGGAGGAGAGCGCATCAAAACGACCGCACATGAAGAAAAAAATCCTTTTTCACTAAGACATTGCCTCATGCCATAAGTCAATGAAAACAATGAAATTGAACGAGTTGGGCTTTGATTTGCTTCCCGTATTTGCCAGATTTAGCCCTCAGCGACTACTGGCTCTTTGCTGAACTCAAAAAAAAGCTCCAGGAAAAAATTTGGCTCGAATGAGGTCATTGCCGACACTGAAGCCTATTTTGAAGCAGAGGATAAATCCTTCTATAAACATTTTTCAGAAATGTTGGAAAGGCGTTGGAAAGGTTGTATAACTCTAAAAGGAGACTATGTTGATGAATAAAAATGGTTTTTGGAAAAAAATTTTGTTTTCGTTAGTCTCGAGACTTATTGAACGACAACTTGAGTAAGGGCACTCAATCTGTTGTTTAAAATATAAATGGGCATGACAGCTTTTATTATAAAGGCCATCCCAAATGTTGATACTAAACCTCCTTTGAAAGCCTAATCGCATTTGGATTCTGCAGGGCCCATAAATAATCAATATGAAAATTATATTGCTATGATCTCCAAATTATTTCCAATAGATATTTCTAGAGTTAGGATTATTATGCAGGGTGATTGATCATTTTATGTGCATATTTATGCAGCATTTTTGTAGAATTTATGCAAGAATTATGCATTATTTCCCAGAAATATTCCTGAAATATACAATTTTATGCATTGAATATACCTAATTGAGTTTTGAGATGAAATAATATGATTAATTGAAAAAGAAACCCGAAAAATTCATAGCTGAAAATCTAAATTTGGATATACATTCTAATATAATTATATATACAAATTATACTATATCGCAATATAGGAAAACTTTTTCATTAACTATATATACATGTTCAAAACAATAAACTAATATTCTTCGTTACCATCCACTACAGTATGAGATGTTTTTCCAAATTATCCACTGAGAGAATATCTTTGTATGCCGAAAAACTTCTTACAACATCAACGGAAGTGATAGTAGCAAACTTCAAAGGAGCAATCATATCAGGATTCAAATCCATTCGAATTTGAGTTCCATTCGATTGTCCTGATAAAATCAAAGATATATCTCTCAGTAATTCGAATACATCATTTTTTCCAATAACGTTTTTGAATTTATTCAAAATCTTATTGGCAGAAATGCTGGATCCAACATTAGCAGCATCAAAAAGCAGAGATTCACAGCGGTTCGCAACTTTTATTGCCGTACATAATGGTATTTTTTGAGTCTCCAATTCTTTGATGAAAGAGGGTAAAGAAGTAAAATGCGATTTAGGGAAAGCCAACTGCCACTGTACCTCTTTCATTTCGAAAATATTTTTACATTGAGTTAAAGCTTCTGAAACGTCCCCAAATTCGAATATGACTTCTTTAATTGACTCAAAATGTTCAGCATATAAGAGTACTGCTTCCAACAATGTTCCCCATCGAGTTATAACAAGTTCAGGTGGAAGTGGAATATTAGGTAACCTTTTCTTAAATGATTGAATTCGGAGAGGATGAATAGTAAAATAAATATGTTATCTAGAAGAGAGAGCATAAGCAAAAGTTCAATCCCTGGGAATTCCCGCCAATGTCTAAATTTCCAGTCTGCTTAGAACTGAGTAGTAAAAGCTCTATAAGAAGGCCGAGATTCTCAGAAAAACGTGTGGTGAGGCTGTTTGTTCACTGCAGCGTAGAAATTGTTAAATAGTTGTAAAGTAGTAAAAATGTGGAAAATGTGGGTAGATAATTGTCAAAGTAGGTAGTAGTATGAACAATATAATATTACCATAGAGAGGATCTTCGTTTACCGTTTTCGTCTTGGGATGGGTGGTGTAGCAGCCCGGGTGGTGTGACTCACAGTGTGTAGTGACCGGGTACAATAAAATAGACCGTTAAATTACCTTTCTGCTCTTCCTTTGCAAAATTGTGGAATTTTATTGGAAAAAGTTGATAATTATGCATGTTCATGAACAATTTGATGAAATATGCAAAAAACTGTAAATATCAGAAAATATGCAAAAAATGCAATTTTTTATGGCATAAATCGACTTATTTTGATGAAATTCGTCCACATACTGAAAAAAGGTGAATATTTGTTTGTTTTTCCTTTAACGTGCTCTATTTCCGCCTTTCGGCCAATGACACGTCGGGGAATTCTGTCACCTCACTAACCCGGGAATTTTGCCGAATCCCTCTCGTGTCGAGGGAAGGGATCTTTAATGTCCAACACATCTCTGTTAGACAGGACCGACGGCTTTACATCCCTCCGAAAGATGGATGCTCAAGCGATTCCCAGAATCCGAAAAATCGCACCGACTTTGTGGGGATTGAACCCAGTTAACTCAGCGCAGGAGACGAGCATCGTATCCTCCACCGAGCCGGTTAAGGATGAATATAAAATAATGAAGAATATGCCTTTCGCATAGAACCCTAACTCTAGATATTACACAACAATGGAACTGTGGAGTTTTATGAACAGGTAGACGGTGTGGCAATGGGAGTCCGCTGAGTCCCGTTGTAGCCAATTTCTTCACAGAGGGTTTCGAAAAAACGGCAATCGATTCCGCACCACAAAAACCTAACACATGGTTTCGATACGTAGACGATACTTTCGTTGTGCGGAGTCACGTCAAACATCAAAATGAATATAAAGTTAAGGAACAAGATGGCCAGCTCCCCTTTCTTGATGTTTTGATTACTAGGGAGTCGGATGGTCGCCTGTGTCACAAAGTCAATAGAAAACGAACTCACACAGACCGATAATTACATAAAAACTATAACCACAATCCACCCCAAAAATGGGAGTTATCAAAACCCTGGCTGAAAGGGCAAGACGTACCTGTGCTCCTGCTCATCTACAACCGTATAACAGGAGCTCTTCAGGCAATCGGATATACAACAAAAGAGATCAAACTCGGAAAGGTCTTCCTACCATTTATACCCGTTATAACTAACTGCATTGGAGAACTATTGAGGCGCCACAAAACTGACACAATTTACAAACTATCCAATGAGCTATAACTCGGACTGACTGATCAATTCGAAGACGTGACCCTCATCTGAGGGGGTGTGTGGGAGCACCACAGCTCAAAGATATTTCTCCATAAAAGACAACAGTATTTCGGTGAATGTTCATTCGAAATCGGCAGATTTTGCAATCACTGAAAACAACTCGTCTTTTGACGAACTTGTATCTTCTTCCGAATATGTCAAAACTCAAAAATTATTACACATTTGTGTTAAGAGGGGTTGATGTAAAATAAAATCACCGTATGTTAAAAGATGTCCTTCAGACAAAAATTGACCTGTTTCTGTGTTTTGTCCTGAAACGAATAGTTTAGCAGTTATTGAGTCTTTTTCATGTTAGTTGCCCCACCCGGTATAATACTCTTAATTGGAATGTCGATTTATTTTGTAGTATTTCTAGAAAAAAAATCCTAGAAAGGCTAGACCTCTAGAGTGGCCTTACACCGTAATAAGGGAGTTAGGTGCCATATTATGAGAAAAAAACGATCCCAACCTATTTCGAACTATTTTTCAGACCTAAAAGGCGATGCTATGTTCACGACGACGCGCAACATATGGCAAGTTCTAACCCAGGGGTGCTCAAACTTGAACTGCTGGCGATCTACCTCAATATTTTTAGACTACTTACGATCGACTCTGAGAGGCTGCAAGTATGTGTGATGCAGGGTTGTCGTACATACACGATACACCCTACCCACCTACCTACTTAGGTAGGGTGTACCGTAGCATATATAGATATTAGCTTTTCCGCTATATACATCATTTTAGTCAAGGTTTGGGTTAGGTTTAGTTAGGTTCTTCTCTGTAATATCAATGAAAAAACTCATAGTTATTCAAAATTGCGAGTTTATTGGTTGTTACAAAACAAAAGAGTTACATATGGTGTTAAACTTAACTAAAGAGTGACTTTGGATGTTGAAGCGTGGCACTGCATGTCCTCAGCATACTTTTCATAAGATGGTACGTGACCACTGAGTGCTAATCGCAAGCATGATGACATATGATCGTTAGTTAGTCGATTGCGATATTTTGACTTAATTATCTTCATTTCAGAAAATGCAAACTCGCACAATTAAGTTGACCCAAACATTGGCGTCGGTTGAAGGGCGATTTGCCTTAGATTCGGATATAAAACACCAGAAATTTGTATCAGATGCTGTAGCTTTGTGATGTATATCTGATATAATCTGCACCAACTTATTTTCAACAGAACATGAGTTCATATTAAACTGACTTGCTATTTCAGTAGCTATTCCTCAATGTTTTTACATGAAAAAAGATAACTCATAAATGATGAAATATTTGCCAATTTACTGCAATCATAAAAACGCATTTCGAATTGTCCCAAAATATTTGATAATTCAGCCTCATACGTATCATAATTCAACTGAGGAATCCTTGCTTTGAAAGACGGAAAATGTTTCAGATCCTTTCTTTTCAGTTGATCTGTCATAAGTTGCAGTTTACTTTTTTTGATGCGTTTGCTGCGCTTATCATGTCAATAATAGTTTTTCTTTTACCTTGAAGCTCCAAGTTAATGGTGTTTAAGTACATTGTGATGTCAGTCAAGAATGCCAAATCAGTCAGCCATTTTTCGTTTTTCAACATCTGAGTATTATCACATCTTTCGCCTAGAAGAGCTGTTATTTCGGGCAATAATTCTTGAAACCTTTGTAGGAATTTTCCGCGACACAACCACCTGATGTCCGTGTGAAGAACTAAATCAGTGTGTTCATCTGACTCCCTATCTTCCAACTGCAACTTAAAAAGCCGCCGTTGCAAGCTACGTGCGCGGGTGGAATTCACAATTTTTGTTGAAATGGCCCTTAATTTCCTCCGTGTTTAAATTTTTGAACACAAAACTTGTTGACGTATAATACAATGGAATGAAAATAATGAAGGGAAATCTTCATTAGCTCGACACAATGCCACAAAACCGTTTTTGTTTCCAGTCATTGCTGGTTCTCCATCGGTTGTAATGCACACTAATTTACATATTAGTAATTGATCGATGAAGCCTGAACTACGTGATAGTTGATATTCATAATGAATAATAAAATAAAACAAGTTACTATGTTTTAACTATCACTAATTGATTGATGTAAATAATGACAAAATTTTACATTGGTTGGACCGGTTTCGGACATACGTCCATTATCAACAACAAGCTAATGAAAACTGAATACTCATGTACAATACAGGAATTAACATCAATAAAATGCTAGTAGAGGTCACAGTAAGTTGAATAATGGTGATTGTTAGGTAATTAAGTCTACTTGGTCGTTAAGGAGCTTAACCCTTTCTGCCCTAGATGCCTTGAAAATTTCCATCGATTCAAAGGAATTGAGTTTACAAGAGTTATCACAGGAATGAAAAATTTTTAGCTGTTGAAGTTCTGGAAAAAGATGACATTCATTCAGACAATGTGCAGCTAAAGCTGAATCATATTTCTGATGTAGGAATGACCGGAAATGTTCTTTGTATCTAGCCTTGAAAGAGCGTCCTGTTTGACCTATATAAAAGGAATTGCATTCAGAACATGTTAATTGGTATACTCCTGATTTTTCGAATTTATTGGTTTTATTTTTTGTGTTGAAAAGCAGGCCTGACAATTTGCAAACTGGTTTGAATGCAATATGATTTTTTTTACTATCAGACAAAACTCTAGCAACCTGTTCTGACGTCTTCCCAAAATATGTTATTTCTTTTCGATGAAGTCTGAACTACGTGATAGTTGATATAAAAGTAATAGAGAGTTTAATTAATCGAAAAATACGCAACAACACATTCAACATGATATATCCCCAATCCTAGAGAGAAAATCCCGAAAAATTTATGTCTCTAACATATTTTGGGAAGACGTCAGAACAGGTTGCTAGAGTTTTGTCTGATAGTAAAAAAAATCATATTTCATTCAAACCAGTTTGCAAATTGTCAGGCCTGCTTTTCAACACAAAAGATAAAACCGATAAATTCGAAAAATAAGGAGTATACCAATTAACATGTTCTGAGTGCAATTCCTTTTATATAGGTCAAACAAGACGCTTTTTCAAGGCTAGATACAAAGAACATTTCCGGGCATTCCTTCATCAGAAATATGATTCAGCTTTAGCTGCACATTGTCTGAATGAATGTCATCCTTTTCCAGAACTTCAACAGCTAAAAATTCTTCATTCCTGTGATAAATCTTATAAACTCAATTTCTTTGAATCAATGGAAATTTTCAAGGAATCTAGGGTAGAAAGGGCTAAGCTGCTTAACGACCAGGTAGACTTAATTACCTACCAATCACCATTATTCAAGTTACTGTGACCTCTACTAGCATTTTATTGATGTTAATTCCTGTATTGTACATTAGTATTCAGTTTTCATTAGCTTGTTGTTGATAATGGACGTATGTCCGAAACCGGTCCAACCAAAGAAAATTTTGTCATTCTTTACATCAATAAATTAGTGATAGTTAAAACATAGTAACTTGTTTTATCTCATTATTCATTATATATATTGGAAGCTTGTAGTTTTTTACAAAATTGAAAAAAACGTCATATATATCTTCGCCACGGGTCTTCCCCTTCAGAGAAATGATTGTCAAAAATTCTTCCTTAGCCAACATGTCATTGAATACCATCCGAATAAAAATACACAGCTAGGCAGTGTCTGTCATATCGGTGGATTCGTCGAACTGCAAAGAAAAGTATGTACATTTCATGATATCATGTTTTAGTTTATCTGCCATGTCCTGACTCATGACTTCAATACATCCAATACATGATTTCTGTTTTATTTTTAAAATCTCCAAATAAAGTCTCACCCGCTTCAATAAATGCTTCCTCCACAACCGATCCATCTTCGAATGGTTTCTTGTGTTTCGCCAATATATGAGATATTTTAAATGACGCGATCGTAGCAGCTTTTGATTGTTTGGCTGGTCTTGTGAACATGGTTTGTTCTTTTTTCAAACAAGATATCAAATCACATACTTTTCGTTTGCTTAATTCACTCTGTGGCGGAAAATCCTTTTCATAGTTTTTATGAACCGTTTTATGATGCCTCTCTAAGTTACCACGCTTAGGTATTGCAACTGACAAATAAGACAAATGCACTTATCCTTGACCATACAAAAAAAAAGTTCTTCCTCCCAATCGTTATTAAAATGATACGTTTTAGATTTTTTCACTGCACTCATTTTGTACTATTTAATAATAATCTTTGTATCGACGTAGTATTGCTTTCAAGTTACAAATCAGGATAATTACAATTCCTGCAGGCGCAACATTTATATCGGCGTGAACGAAAGTCTCGGGTAGCGCCAAACGCGCTACCCGAAATTTCTAGAAAAGCGGCAAGAATAAAAAACGCGGCTTTTCTTTGACAAGTACCGCGTGTTCCTTTGATAAAGCCGCCTTTTGCCGCTAGCAGAGTGTTATTTTATTACGTAATAAATTTTTGTAGTTTAGTTACCTACTTATTGAAATTTTTTTTCTTTTCGAGATCTACTCAAAAAGCACTCATCGTTTGAGCACCCCTGTTATAATCCCATATAATGTAGAGAACCGTTACAGAAGTGACTCAATCCAGAATATACAAAAATTCTCATGAAAATCTTTCAACTTGAGCGCAGAGAATATTCGTTTGAAAACATTATCCATTTAACTCATTGTTTCTGAAGCAAACAGCAAGGTTACCACATTTGTAACAAATATACTCGTTGCGATTTGTAACTTACTTTCATAACCAGCTGACCAACTCCACATGGCAACCATGGCTAACATCCAATGGAACAATTTCCCCTCGATTTTGTAATAAACGTCTTGGTAGCCAAGCTTCCGTAGTGGATAAAGCAAAATCATCCATATTGTGTAAGTACCTATGCAGTACACGTTGTTTAAGAGTATGAAGCACAACCGCAATATTCCCTTCGGAATAAGGTATAGGGTTCTGAAACAAAAGAAAAACAGCTCTCAGTGCGTGATGAATCTATTATTCATACAGGATGTGAATTATTCTCCGCACAAATGTCAACATGGCAGTGAATTATAATGAATTCATGAGCTTGAATTGATAGTTTTGAAACTTGAGATACAGGGTGCGACAATGAAAATGAAGCAGACTCAAAAACTGCAAAAAAAATCTTTAAATTTTTTGAATATGGAAAATATTATATGATTATAAGGAATCTGCATCACAGCCTGATGAAAGCAGCTTCCGAATAGTCACTTAACCTATTTTCCGCAAAAAATTGGCGGGAAAGCACCCTTGCTGTAAGGGTTCATGTTATAGATAACTACCAGGGGAAATCCAAAAAAAATTTGGAAATTTCTTGAAACATTGATAAGATAACGTCTGCCGAGTGAGTCAACTACACTCGGACGCTCGAAAATTTAACCAAATTCGAAGTTCGATATTTTTCCTAATTCTCAACCGATTTAGATGATTTGTTCGGCAAGTTATAGATCAACTTTTCTGCTTTGTAGAAATTATAAGAGAAAACAAAAAAAATTTGAAAAAAATTTTATACGGGGGCAAAACTAAAAGTGTTTTTTTTGTCAAAAATTCGTAACACCCTGTGGAATTTCGTGGTCCGAGTTGAAACGTACAATATCATGGTCTGTCAAGGCACATCTTCCTACAGTAACGCCCTTCTTGTTTCATGCGTTTATCTCTATTTTTGCAAAATATATTTAATTTCAAGTGGAAAATCACCATTTTGGAGGAATTCCATTGAATCAAGAAATTGTCATTAAAATTCGTCTATCAATTTGGAATTTTCTTATTATCACTCAGGCGTATCGAAATTGTCGTTTGCGATTTTTATGTTCGAATTGCATCAGTTATTGATGACAATTTGGTTAATTTGGTGAAAATTAGGAATTCATAGGAGATAACAATCGGTAGGTATTAAAATACACAACCGAATTCTGGGACCATTGATAAAACTTTTTTTATCAAATATGAAATACAACACACGTTTTTTTTATATGACCACATTTGCACTTGTTTAAAGAATGAGAGTTTTCCATTCTTTGATTTGATACAAATTCGATCGGTTGCGGTGTTTTGTGATTCTTTTACTGTTTACGATTCGAAACGGTATTTTTCATTCAGAATAAGAGATTTACCA
Source organism: Cryptolaemus montrouzieri (assembly GCA_013387265.2). NCBI lineage: Eukaryota > Metazoa > Arthropoda > Insecta > Coleoptera > Coccinellidae > Cryptolaemus > Cryptolaemus montrouzieri. The sequence continues at coordinate 62,799,983 of JABFTP020000001.1, forward strand.
CCAACCTCAGTAGCAAGGACAGTTACATTGATCGAGGAAGGGCGCCCCTACCGCTCAGTCGGTATCATGTTGGGTGTCTCGACGTCGGTTATCCATCGAATCTACCGACGTTACAGGGAAACTGGATTGTACGTGAGAAGGCGAGGACAAGGAAGAAATCGGGCAACCCGCGCTATACATGACCGTTTCATCATCAATCAAACCATATGAAATCCTCGTCTTACTGCTGTTCAGGCACGTAACCTTTTACAAGCAGTGGATAACATTAACGTCAGTGTGAGGACAGTCAGAAGACGATTAAATGAAGTTGGTCTGAGATCATATGCGCAAGCAAGAGCACCAATACTCGATAGAGCCCATCGGGTAGCAAGATTGGCGTATGCTAGGGAGCAAGTAGCAAGGACAATCAATCAGTGCAGACGAGTTTTATTTAGTGATGAGAGCCGATATTGTGTGAATTTCCTGGATGGTAGAGATAGAATATGGAGGCATCGAAGGGAACGGTACAATCAAGCGAACTTCGCAGGAACTGAGCAATATGGTGGAGGGTCAGTTATGATATGGGGTGGCATATGCTTGGGAGTACGAACAGAACTGGAGATTATTGGCAATGGGTCACTTAATGCCCATCGGTATATAACAGAAATTTTGGAGCCCCATGTTGTGCCTTTTGCTCCTTTCATAGGGGAAAATTTCCTTTTTATGCACGATAACGCGCGCCCTCATACTGCGCGCATAGTGATAGAATATCTCAATGAAGTTGGGATCACACGAATGGACTGGCCATCGCGGTCACCGGATTCAAACCCAATCGAACACGTTTGGGACATTCTTGGAAGAAGGGTTCGACAACGGAATCCAGGCAACGTTGAAGAGCTGACATTGGCTTTAGTGGAAGAGTGGGACAACATACCTCAACAGATAATAGACAACATCATTGGGAGTATGCGAAATCGTATGCGCGCTGTAATAAGAGCTCGGGAGGGTCATACTCGCTACTAAAATCAAATGTTTTTTTTGTGGGTCATCATGAACATTTTTCTCAACATGTTCATTTCATTTCACGAGTGTATCGCCAGGATGCACACCTGCTCTCAATTTTGGACAGGAATGATAATTATTATAGAGTGTCACACAAAAAAATCCAAAAATAAATGTGCAAAATCCACGATTTTTCCAGTGTACTGTGAGTTCTCCCGGAGCGTGAAATTGGCCAGTGAATTTCAAAATTTTTCATTTCGTTAGATTTCCGCTTCTCTAATTTTGATTTTATTTTTTGGCTAACCTCCGATGTTATGCACCTACGCAAGATTAAAAATAAATTCTTGAAATTTGTGACTTTTCGCTTCAAATTGGATATCTTTTGTAAAAATAGAGATAAATGCATAAAACAAGAAGGGCGTTACTGTAGGAAGACGTGTCTTGACGGACCATGATATTGTACGTTTCAACTCGGACCACGAAATTCCACAGTGTTACGAATTTTTGCCCCCGTATAAAATTTTTTTCAAATTTTTTTGTTTTCTCTTATAATTTCTACAAAGCAGAAGAGTTGATCTATAACTTGCCGAAAGAATCATCTAAATCGGTTGAGAATTAGGAAAAATATCGGACTTCGAATTTGGTTAAATTTTCGAGTGTTCCGCTAATTTTGCCTCCGAGTGTAGTTTATAATTTATCTCTTTTATTTTGAAATACGTGTTTGAATTACGTGAATATTCCATAATTTAAGGCACGAGTACTTTATAGATAATATATTATTGAAATTGCATATTTCCTACAATAATATTTTGATTAGCTTTATTTACCAGAATATATTTTCCCAGGTACCAACAACGAAATAGTTTTCATTTTGGTAAATCCAGAAAAACAATAAAAAGTCAGTGATCCACAATTGTTTTAACAAAATATTGGTTATGGTGTGTTATGGTGTGTGCCACCACTTGACTTAAAGAATAACAATTGGAATTTTCTACTACAAGAACCAGAGGGTTAACTTATAGTAGGGATTATATCAAGGAGTCCGTCATGGATATCAACACTTGAGACTATGACTCTTTGTGTCCCCCTTGTAACTACAAGTCCTGCTCAAGCCTAACGAAAATGCCTTTAATAGAGCGAGGGGGTATCTTCGGCAGATCATCTTCAGCATTTCCGAACCCAGTCGATTACGCTTATGGCGGATCCATGTAGGGTATATGGTGATCATCAATTTTCCACCCCAATTTTACACCATCTATCGAGTCCGGTGATCCGGCCGGATTTCGAACGTCGATCCGGCCTTTTCAATGAAATTGAGTCTTTTTGTGAGAAAACTAATTTATTTCAACAGTTAATAATGAAAAATTCAACAAAAACCAACATAAAACTCATGAAAAATGAAAAAAATCAAAAATATAATATAATAAAAAAAAATATATAACAGTCATTCTCTCTTAAATAAACTAAAAATAATTTCCCGAACTCACTGATATTATTCAATATCTTGGAATCACATCAGTACTTGAAATTGAGTTTTCTCAAGTTATGGTGAAGAAATACAATTTTTTCGCCGTTCTGCGGCAAAAGTCTTGATCGATTAGGATCGTATATGTTACCGAACTCTGAAAAGATCCTCTCTGAATAAACACTCGATGGAGGGCTACTAAGTATTTTTCTCCTAGTCGTGAAAGGGTAGGAAAAACAACTTGTGATTACTCCACCATGTAAAAGAGTTTTCCTTCTCGTCTAGTAGGCAATTTTGACATAGGCTTAAATTTCTTGCGATACACTTGTTAAAAGCGCGGAATCTTTATTCATGCCTGTGTTATCAGACCCAGACGCAGATTTGATATCTTCTAAGCATTTCCATCGATTTGGTGATCGTTTCCTGGAAATTAAATCTTCAACTAATGGTGCTTCTGATTCTGTTCTATCCTCAGAATTTTTTTGATTAATTGTCTGGCATTCACTCAGTACATCTGTTTTTATTTCGTTCCTTCCTTCCTCATCGAAAACTGCAAATTTATACTTTGGGTCCAGGAAAGTTGCGAGAGCGAAACATTTGTTTTCTTTGATTGTGCCGAATCTTTTCAATATTCCTTGTTCTAAATGTTCTCTTAAGAGTGCCAGCACCAGGTGCATTTATTTCTCGAAGGTATTTTTTCAGAGCTTCCTTTGTTGAGATCACCTCTGATATTAAAGCCTCATCTCTACTCATGGAGATAGTGATTTTCTGGAATGGCTTCAGCAAATCGAGGGTGGATTCTAGAAGGTTCCATTGATTGGATGTAGGTAGTAATATCGTACGCTCATTCTCAGATGCAAACACCGTTAGAGCTCGTTTTAATGTAAGAAGACGTTCAATCATAAAGAACGTTGAGTTCCATCTGGTGGACACATCCTGTACTACTTTCAAAATCTCCTCATTGCATTCTTCTTGGATTTTCTTCAATTTTTGGCAACACAATGAAGAATGATTCAAGTGTGTTCTTTTGGCACCAGAAATTGAGTCTGTAATAGCCCTTTGACTTTTGAGTGCATCAGTAACAACTAATTGGAGTTTGTGTATAACACAACTTTCACTACCAATTCCTTTCACCATGTTAGCTCGACCGTCCCTTAAAACTAAGTGAATTTTTTCTTTCGGGATATTCCACTTTGATAACGATTCATTTATATTTTGGGATATATTCTTCGCAATATGGTTTTCTGGAAAATTCGTGGAGTTCAGAAGGTAATAATGCTTTTCCTGTTTTTCAGTTATATAATGTCCGGTTACACTAATGAATGATTCATTATTATTGGTAGATATCCAAACATCTGAAGTTAAAGAAATATCTGAAGTTTGTTTGTTTGTTTTTCCTTTAACGTGCTCTATTTCTGCCTTTCGGCTAATGACACGCCGGGGAATTCTGTCACCTCACTAACCCGGGAATTTTTCCGAACCCCTCTCGTGTCGAGGGAAGGGATCTTTAATGTCCAACGCATCTCTGTTAGACAGGACCGACAGCTTTACATCTCCTCCGAAAGATGGATACTCAAGCGATTTTCAGGATCCGAAAAATCGCACCGACTTTGTGGGGATTGAACCCAGGTAACTCTGCGTAGGAGACCAGCATCATATCCCATACGCCACCGTGCCGGGTATATCTGAAGTTTCCTTCAATAAATCGGCTATTTTTGAGGAAACTTTTTCATTTATATCGGGGATAATATTATCTCGAAAGAAATGTCTTGAAGGTAATTTATAATTTGGAGCTAGATTCTCTATTAATCTCTGAAAACCGATATTCTCAACAATCGATAAGGGTTGGTTGTTTAGGCAAATCATTTCCCCAATCAAACCTTAAGTTTTTTGAGCCCTGCTATCGGAAATGTTCCACTTACTTGACACTTTTGTAAATCCAACAGGGTCGGTTGATGGCTCACATTCTTTTTTTTTCAACAAGATGAACTGCATATTATTCTTGGTGGTGGCGCCTCAAATGATTCAACAAAGGGGTGTTTGAAGCACTTTTGCCGGTCCCCCCTCTTGACACTGAGGTCTTGCAGATATTGCAAATTGCGTTGTCCACTGTATAAAATTCCCACACTTCACTTCGTTGTGAACGTTGCGTCGACATCTTGATAAGTAATAAAACAAATACAAGTGGTGCAATACTTCATCACGCATCAGAAACAAGAATATGCAGGCAGAATTGAAAGACGAAACGAGGTGCTAGGCGCCGTCGAGTCGCGTGATCGTCTACCGAACACGTGCGTATTTAGAGGGTGGGAGAAGCGATCCGGCCGATTCGGTCCGGCCAGTGGCCGGATCACTCGTGATTCGGTCCGGCTGGAAAAAGGCGATCCGTTCCATCCCTACTTAGGATAATTCCCCAGTCCTATATTGCACCAGTGATATCTGAACTTGCCAGTCACTATCTATGCCAGAAACCGTTCATTAGTTCGACTTCCTTCAAGCTCCTACCTCGTCCTAGTTTTACTAGGTGATATATCCAGCATTGCCTTGAACTAACGTTAATCTCGAGCATTCAACCAGGCATCTCTATGTTTTTTCCGCTAGCTAGTCCCCCAGCCTTGCCTTAACAACACAGGCTGAGATCCTGACCACGCGCCCTGGTCTTATTACAACGGTCTTAGCTCCTAGACATGCCGCCTATCCGCAATATCATTATGGTCGCTTACCGCCAATTGTTTCAGTGACTGAACGCACTCCCAGACTTCCTCAGGATTTATCCTGTGTGAGCCCAGGAATTTCAAAGAAGCCCGACAGTTGGTGCAGATCGTAATCCACTCATCAGTAGTACCCAATTGGGCAGATTTTGAGCACAGGCAAGTATCGCCATGAGCTCCGACTGGAAAACTGTTGTATGTTCATCTAATGGGAGGTAGAAATCCCTCCCATTTCTCCAGCAGTAAACTTCGCTACCTGATCCCTCTTGGGCTTTCCATCCGTGCACCAAATGTACCCACCACCTAGCAAGGAATCCTTCATTTCCTCCCACTCTTGTCTAGATGGGATTTTCTCCTCGATCTCATGACCGAAGTGACACCTCGATATGGTTCTACCCTAGTTCATCCAGAGGAGGTGGTCACCGTTAACAGCTACAAGAAACAGGGTAAGTGTGGCACCGACCACTATTGTACCTCCCGTTCTTAGCCTGTGAGCCGTCAAAAGTGCCCCACTAATAAGATGCACTGGTTCGACCCCTAACAGTGCACCTAACGTCGCAGTAAGGGTGTTTGTTCGAGCTCACATCACACTTCTCGCCATCAGTGCTCTGAGCCTCTCTAGGGCTAGCTCGCCGTCTGTTTTTTCACCTTCGTCCACCAGGTCAGCGAGGCATAGACGATTATGAGTAGCAGAACGGTTTTGAAAAACCACATCAGTACGTGTGGCTTCAAGCCCCACGTAACGATAGATCCTCCTACATGTCATGGGGGCAGCAGAAAACCTGTCAGTCTATAGCTTAAGATGTTATGCCCAGCTCAGCTTTCTATCCAGTACTAACCACCCCCCCCCAGGTACTTAACGGATTCTTTCATTTCAAGTCTTGATCTACAGAAAATTATGGAATCGTATGCTTCCTCATGAAAACAACCAGTTCCGTCTCCTCTTTGTTGACCCTCAGATCCGAGGACGTACACCAGCGATCCACTCTTTTTAAAGATGACTTACCCCCGACCAGCGACCGCAACAGACAATTCGCCACAATGCGCCAGATATGTCAGCGACACCACACCGCCATGCAGACAGCCTCATTTTCATTATTCATGTGACGGTGTTATTTCCGATCGTCGAGATGATTATCCTACCCCCCAAAAGCTCCATTCCGTAAGAGAAATCGGGAATTAAACCCCTCCGCCTCCTCTCCAAACTGACCTCGCAAAGTTCAAACTAATTAGGGCAAAATTAACCCATACAACTGCCAAATTTCAAAACAGTATCCATTAAAATATTATAAAAATATTTACAACAAACCAATTTTTTGTTGACACCCCATATAGGATACATGGACCTGTTTTTTATTCGCTTCAAACTAACGACAAAAATAATTTCAATTTCATTCAAAACATCCTGTTTAATTTAGGATACATATTATAAACCAAAATAACCAATTACCTCCGAAATCTTGTGAGAAACGTTAGATTAAACTTTCCTTCTTCGAGATAGAGTTAGCGATTATTTACCAAATTTGTTCATTGACCTACTCAAGTAGTGTTGTAACTGAATCATTAAAGTTTCGAATGGTCTACTAAACGAATCCAAGTGAGCAATAGTTTATAACATTGAACTCTGTTTCAGTAATCCCGATTACCCAAGACTGCATCAAATTAAAAATCTTCGTTCATGTTGTTTACATACATTAGACATTCACAATCTTTCTGAATAGAGACTGACCATGAAAGTAAAAATATCTTTCCTGTGTAGAAATAAAATTGAAAATTATCAACATGAATAGAACTCAAGGTCAATTTTTTATTTGATATCTTAAAGATGTTTTTTCTTGAAGTGTAGCACTTCTGAAAAAGGATACACAAAACATGTTCATGAAAATGTTCAATACATATTATCAAGATATTGGAATAGACTCTCGAAAATGTGCACATAATACACTCCCCACAAAAATTGTCGCATCACCCTACTTTCACGACAATACTATATAAACTTTTAGGTTGGTCATTCAAGAGTCGCTTGGTAACTTTCAGAAGTGTAAAATAAGAAGATATCATTCAAAAGAGATGAGTTTATCATGGAAAATATCAACAATTTTCGAGTTAATGAAAAATTAAAAAATTCTACCATCTTCAAACATTCGCGAAAAGACCAATCAACTAGCATCGAATGGTTACTAATCATTTTCAAAATCGAGTGTTTCTTCCCCGGGCCCTAATTACTGCCAGTATACGTCTAGGAAGCCCCTCAAACAAATTTTGGATGTACTCTTGAGTCACTGAGTTCCAAATTTCAGGAAGCAGATTTTCTAGTTGTTGGAGTGTTCTACAAGGCATCCTACGTTGCTGAATTTGCCACCCCATGTTGTCCCAAACATGTTCTATGGAATTCAAGTCGGGACTTCTGGCTGGCCATCTTAAAATATCAATTTCGGCATTTTGCAGAAAGTCTGCACTCCAGCTGCATGAGGCCGAGCATTATCATGCATACAAATGAATTTTACGCCAATCAATGGGCCAAAGGGTACAACATGGGGTTCAAAGATATCTGCGATATATCTGGCCGCTGTCATTCTTCAATTATTCACTAGGACTAACTCAGTTCGACCATGAAAAGAAATGTCTCCCCACACCATTACTGAGCCCCTCCAAAGTTTTCGGTTTGCCGGATATTGCATTGCTGATACCGCTCCCCAGGTCGTCTGTATACAGGCATATCATTGGATACTAGACAGAACCTGGACTCGTCGGAAAAGAGAACATTCGACCATTCTGGAATACCACAATTTGACTGCAAATTATTTTGTAGCATTCTAGCCGTACAGTTCCGAACTCTTAGTGCAGTTAAACGAAGTCAACGATCATCAACTGGTGTTGTTATCCGATTTCTTCCCTGTCCGGCCCTTCTTCCATATTCCACTATTTCGTGGTATCGATTAATTGCTCTTGAAACAGTGCTTTGGTTAACATTCAACAAGTGAACCACGTAACGTTGCCTTCGCCCCACCTCTAGAAGTGTTACAATTCTTATCACTTCATGATCACTCAAATAGCGTCCAGGACGTTCAACAGCCATTAAAATAAATTCAAAGATTCGAAAATCAACAAGAAATATAGAAAACTTGCATTAATTTAACATGAAAACTGAAGAGAAATTGAACGAATACTGATAGTCAAATAGACTCATTCTTGTTTCAGTCGTGTTTGAGATCATATGGAGACAAATGTTACTACATAGATAAGATTTTTTCCCCTCATATGTCCGAAAATATATGAAAACAAAGAAACTGCGATCAAGCTGCTTAATCGATTGTGGAATTCAGAAACCAGGTGATGTGGCAATTTTTATGGTGTGTGTAGATAGATAGATACGAGGATAGATATATTGATGATTTACAAAAAAGTGTAAGTAAGATCAATAAAATTATGTATCTACAATTAACATTCATCAACTAATTGTAAATATACAATAACAAGGACACAATTATGAAGACAAGTCAAATAGGATCAGCAATGAAAAATTTATATTAAAAATTAATCAGATAAGAAAAGAGCATTTTGATTGAACACTTGCAAAACAAATAAAATACACTCCCCACAAAAATTGTCGCATCACCCTACTTTTACGACAATACTATATAAACTTTTAGGTTGATCATTCAAGAGTCGCTTGGTAACTTTCAGAAGTATAAAATAAGAACATATCATTCAAAAGAGATGAGTTTATGATGGAAAATATCAACAATTTTCGAGTTAATGAAAAATTAAAAAATTCTACCATCTTCAAACATTCGCGAAGAGACCAATCAACTAGCATCGAATGGTTACTAATCATTTTCAAAATTGAGTGTATCTTCCCCGGGCCCTAATTACTGCCAGTATACGTCTCGGAAGCCCCCTCAAACAAATTTTGGATGTACTCTTGAGTCACTGAGTTCCAAATTTCAGAAAGCAGATTTTCTAGTTGTTTGGAGTGTTCTACAAGTTGCTGAATTTGCCACCCCATGTTGTCCCAAACATGTTCTATGGGATTCAAGTCGGGAATTATGGCTGGCCATCTTAAAATATCCATTTCGGCATTTTGCCGAAATTCATATTTATTATTATATTATTATTTTAATTGATGTCATTCTTCCATTATTCACTAGGACTAACTCAGTTCGACCATGGAAAGAAATGCCTCCCCACACCATTACTGAGCCCCCACCGAAGTTTTCGGTTTGCCGGATATTGCTTTGCTGATACCGTTCCCCAGGTCGTCTGTATACAGGCATGCGTCATTTGATACTAGACAGAACCTGGACTCGTCGAAAAAGGGAACATTCGACCATTCTGGAATACCCCAATTTGCATGTTACCTCGCAAACTAAAGTCTTGCAACTCGATGCTCTCTGGTGAGACGCGGGTTGGTAGAAACCACCCTTGGCCTGATATCGTCTTCTTTGAGCCTGTTCCATTTTGTAGCATTCAAGCCGTACAGTGCCGAACTCTTAGTGCAGTTAAACAAAGCCAACGATCATCAACTGGTGTTGTTATCCGATTTCTTCCCTGTCCGGCCCTTCTTTCATATTCCCCTGTTTCGTGGTACCGATTAATTGCTCTTGAAATAATGCTTTGGTTAACATTCAACAAGTTAGCCACTTAACGCCCCTCCTCTAGAAGTGTTACAATTCTTACCATTTCATGATCACTCAAATAGCGTCCAGGATGTTCAACATCCATTACAATAAATTCAAAGATTCGAAAATCAACAAGAAACATAGAAAACTTGCATTAATTTAACGTGAAAACTGAAGAGAAATTGAACGAATACTGATAGTCAAATAAACTCATTCTTGTTTCAGACGTGTTTGAGATCATATGGAAACAAATGTTACTAAATAGATAAGATTTTTCCCCTCATATGTCCAAAAACATATGTTGATAAAGAAACTGTGATCGAGCTGCTCAATTGATTGTGGAATTCAGAATACCAGGTGATGCGACAATTTTTGTGGTGTGTGTATTTAGGTGTCATGCTTGACGCTTAACTAAATTGGGACAATCACAGACAAACGCAAAGAGCGCAAAACACTCTATCTAGGCTTGCGGAAGGTTATTCTGGCCCAGATGGGAACTCAAACAAACTAATGTATTAGTTATACACGACAGTGATGAAACCGCTCCTGACCTATGCGCCCATCCTATGGTGGCCTGCACTGGACAGGAAGATAAAACGGAATAAAATAAACAAGATCCAAAGGCAAACATGTCTAATAGTCACGGGAGCCTTGATATCCACATCCACGGCCTCCATGGAATGTCTGCTATACATAATAGTGGAGAAGGCGACCATGAGGGCCTCATTGAGGCTGTGGGAAGAAGGTATGTGGAGGGACAGAAATCCGCTCTACATCCCTCAATAAAATTAGAGAACTCTGACCTGACCTCTCAAGAGAAGATCAGATGGGAGCCACCTACCACTTTGACGAAGACTTTAAGGTCATTATTCCACCAAAAGAAATTTGGTCCACATCCCACACCTTAATCATCCCACAGGACGCTACCTGATTTGCAGACGGATCCAAAACCGGGATGGGTGCATGCATCGGCGACGATGGCCCAAGGGCAAACATTACGATTGCTCTAGGAGACCACGTCACCGTAACTCACGCAAAAATATATGCCATTCTGCGATCTGTACAAGAAAACCTACACAGGAAACATGTACAAACATATGCTCTAACAGCCGGAACGCTCTTGGATATCTGAAAGATCCTAGGGTTACATCCAAACTAGTTAACGAATGCAAAGCAGCACTCTGACAACTCAGAGTTACAAAGAGAGTTACTCTGCTTTAGTGCTTGGCCCATCAAGGTATCGAAGGGAATGAGAAAGCTGACAGCCTTGCCATAAAAGCAACAGTTGTTAGGCCAATCAGACCAGAACCTATTCTTACTGTCCCATGGGCCCACATGATCTCCATCTTTCAAAAATAGAACATCACCGAGGCTCTGAACTTTTGGGCAGGCATCTCGGGACTGAGACAGTCAAAAAAGGTCATAAAGGGGTCGCAATCAAAGAAGAGGGTACATGAACTACTATCCCTCGATAAAAAGTCTGTTGTGATGGTAGTTGGCCTATTGACGGGACACAAACTCAATCAACCCCTACACGTCATAAAACTGTCGTAAACCACACAGTGCCTTGGTTGCCTAGAAAAGGACAAAACAACGGAACACATACTCTTCGAATGTCCCGCTCATAAAGCGACCAGATTGAACACTTTGGGCACTGAAACACCTAGTGCCTGGATGATCCAGTAGGCTCCCTACAGCAGTCTTGCAAACTTCATCAAAAAATTTCTGCTAGACTAATAACAAAATAACATAACATGGCAATCACAATGGTCCAAAGGGCCTGAGTGCTGCCTATAACGGCGCCGTGCATGAAGAAGAACAAATCGCGCATGCATCTTATAGGCAAATAATCCGATTAGACAGATATCCCCTACATAGACCTTACATATAGCTCAGACAACAATAACCAGGTTGAACAGAAAAGAAAAATATCACATATTTAACTACTAATTCAAGTTGATTATAAATCATTGAACTTGTTAAAATAGTCAAACAGGTTTAAAAATTTATTCAAAATTACTTCAAACAGAAAAACAGGTGCTCTTTATGAAAAAATCTAAATACTAATTTATAGAATGATATAATAAAGAATGACTTGTCTTAGCCAACACATAACATTAATAATAATGTATATGACTTCATATTAATATGTTTTAGATTACTAGAAGCTGTGAATTGGTATATATAAAGTAATAATTATCAAAATATTAAGGTTCAATCATAATCCAAGAAAACATACAACAAAATTAAGAAAATTTAGATAGTATACTTTAAACTGCCTTATCTATTATCAGATAACATGCAGAAGTAGTTACATTTCTAAATAATTTGTATATGTTAAAATTGATTCACAATAATACCAGACCTCAGATAACCCCAATATCAGTTTATATTTGGAAGAAATGATAGCAAAATTATAGGTATTAATGAGTAACTTGAATAATTTTGTCATCACAAAATAATTTAACGTAAAAAATTTTATGAATTACCTCATATTTGTCCATGACATTGAAACGCATTTTAATGAATGGAAGAAATAAGTAAACAAACAAAAACACTATTTCTCAAGAAATACAGATAACTAAACATTCGAAATGGGTTGTTTTCGAAATCTGAGTGTTTCACTTTAAAATTGACATATTGTTCAAAACAAAAACAAAATACTTACTTCAATATATTACAGATTCTTTCCATTTCTAGGCTCTGTTTCATTCGCTATATCATTATTGTCAAACGCTAGTTTCAATGAAATTCCTCAGAGTAAGACAAAATTCTCTCATTCTTGCAAAGAATTTTCACTATTCAAATTCACTTATTCCGAAAAATCCTCATATTCGAGAACTAAACTCTGCAACACACCCTTATGTTTTTATTGTTCACAGTAAGATGTAAGTTAGAGGGAAAAAGGAACAATTAAAAATCTTTGGAAAAATTATTGAAGTCTGCAAATCAACTGCAATTAAACGGCGAAAAATCGATTTCGATCTTTTTTTTCTCTCTTTTACCGCACTAGCGGTTCACGATATTTACGCGATAAACTCACCACCGTAATTTGGCATACATGTTAATATTGTACAATATCACACCGCATTTTTACTTATTATCTACTTATTGTCCGCACTTTTTCTACAAAAGATCAAAGCGAATGGTAAATAATTGTTATAGTTTACAGTACAAAGGGACTACAAAAATACGGTAGTACTAAATTATCAACCCATTTCATTTGACAGTGTTCTGCCTGATTGACGCAAAATATTGCGCATAAGCCATTGATCTCCAACCACAGAGTAGAGTAATTTTATTTCTGCAATATACATAACAATTCACCGAACAGCCAATATCAATTTGGAATTACAGTTCTTATTTATTTACAAGTTAAATGTCATAAATAGTAAAATATATCTCATTGTAGATGAAGCTTTCATAAATTGTGTCTTCGTTGTTTTTATGTTTGAAAACATAAAAAATTATAGGCTTTGGTACTTACATGCAATCGTTTCATGGCTACCGTCATCTATATTATCGCTGCAAAATTAATGAAAACTTTGAATAAAAAATACTTATCAACCAAAACTCACATATAAATATGTGAGCTCTATATAGATAATCATTTCTAGAAGCTTATTAGTAGAAGTATTTATTTTCAATACTTATTCATCTGTTAGTCAGAAAGCACTGCCCTCTTCTGATTTGGGGTGAAGACGCACTTCTAATACTTACATCAAAGAATTGGGCGCGCTTTTTCAAATTCACTTTTGCTTCCTGAAATGTGAAAATTCTCAATTCAGGACTTAATGGTGATAGATAGTCAATTATTACTATAAAAAATCCAAATTATTAAGAAATGTATAATTCCAAAACATCTATCGCAATTTACCTACAGTACAGAGTGATTCAATTTATCAAGTCTAAAACGGGACTGTGAAAGTATTTAGCATAACCTTACTTTTTCAAACAACAATAAACCATAAACCTATAATTTCATCATTTATCAATTAAGACATTAGGAGGTTCTTTTGGTTGATTATGTTATTTATTGGAAGGCAGTGAGATGATAATGAAATATAGTGAATACAGAATATCTACAGAAAGATAGGAAATTAGACCGAGAAAATGATTTTCCACCATCTATGCTCAAATTTTATAAGAAGAAATTGTCTTAATATACTCTGTAAGAAATATAGCATTTCAAATTTGTTGCAACAACCTGAAGTAGGAAACCACATAGAAGTAAAAGTAATTTTCCAATTTGGCTATTTCATGTAACATATTGACTTTATTTAGTTACCCTAATATAGAGATGTTACTATTCAAGTCATTTTTGTTTTAGGGTTGGATAACAAACATACGTAAGCAGAAACAGTACATTTTTCTAGATTTGAATGATGGTTCATCTTTTCAAAAGTTACAATGTACACTTCCTTCTAATTTGAACATACCTATAAAAGACTTATCGGTTGGATCATCAATTAAATTATTAGGATCTCTAACTGTATCCCCAAAAGGAGATATTGAATTATTTGCAAAGGAATTAAAAATATTAACAAAATGTAATTTAGAAGAGGGCTATCCTTTTCTCCAAGAAAGCAGTATCCTCCAGAATATTTGAGACAATACCTTCACTTGAGACCAAAAACAAAAAAATTTTCATCATTACTACGTGTGAGGAGTGCTGCATCATATGAATTCCATTCTATTTTTCAAGAAGAAGGTTTTATAAATATTAACACTCCTATATTGACAACAAATGATTGTGAAGGGGCTGGTGAAGCATTCAAAGTTATTCCACAAAATGAAAATTTATTAAAGTTGATGGGTGGACCAAATATAAATCAAGATGAAACGTTCTTCAACAAGAAATCATTTCTGACAGTGTCGGGGCAATTGCATTTAGAAGCAGTTGCCAATGGATTAGGAAATGTATATACATTTGGACCAACTTTCAGAGCAGAGAATTCAAAATCAAGGTTGCATTTATCAGAATTTTATATGATTGAAGCAGAAATTGCATTTTTAGAAGAAATCAAACCTCTTTTGCAGTTTGTTGAAAAACTCATTAAAAAAGTTACTAATAATTTGGTGAAAAAAAATCTTTCTGATATTCAAATTTGTCAAGATTTAAATAAAGATGAATTTACATGGTTGGAAAAAGATTTTCTAACAATAACTTATGAAGATTCTTTGAAAATTATTGAACAAAATGCTATGCAATTTAAACATCCTGTCAATACACATAAAGGGCTCAAAAAAGAACATGAAATTTTTTTAGTTAAACATTTAGGAAATGTGCCTGTATTTATTATTGATTGGCCGAAAGCCGAGAAGCCATTCTATATGAAAGAAAAGCAAGATGACAATTCAAAAGTGAGTCGATATGGATAGAACTCTCTCAAAACTCATCTAAACCAAACAATTTTAATTCAAACTAAGATAGATTATATGAGCTAATTCATCGATGCATTGAAATCAAAGATAATATAAAAACTTTTTCAGGTACTTGCATTCGACTTATTAGCACCAGGAATCGGTGAAATCATAGGAGGTAGTTTGCGTGAAGATAATTTGACAAAATTGAAAGAAAAACTTCCAAATCAAGCTGATCTGGACTGGTATTTAGATGTCAGAAAATATGGGGGAGTGCCAACAGGAGGTTTTGGTCTTGGATTCGAGAGATATCTACAGGCCATTTTGAAGATAGAAAATATAAAAGACACTATACCTTTCCCAAGGTGGCCACATAATTGTTCAATGTAGATAAAATCAATAAATTACTGTATATCTTTTTGTTGAGTTAATTATTTGTTAATTAGTTCATATCATCTCACTTTAATATGCTATATTGTTCATCCTATTATGATAAAAATTTGTCAATATCAATAGTTTGCACTTTCGTGAAGTTCAAATAGATGGCGCGCGTGTCTTATTGGCATTTAGGTATTCGCAGAGAGGAGGTAGGCGATTTAGCGCTGTTGGTAGCTATGGTTTAGAAAGCAGGGGTGGGGATATTGACACGTGCAAGGAATGGGGCATACCGACTGTGAGAACAAATAATGCAGCCTAAGAACAAGGTAAAGGTCTTGAGAATGATGTTAGATAAAAGGCAAGCATGTTCAACATGCCGCCAGTAAGGGTTTTAGCACACTAGGATTCAACTAAACTTACAAAGATCTAATCAGTTTGCTTGGCAGCTGCTGAATGATGATAAAAGCAAAGAGAACAAAAATATGCAGTCTCAGGTAATCTTGAGCACGCCACCCATCGACCTGGTAGCAAAGAGAAGACGAGCTTTTGCAAGCCAATTGGGTCACCAGCCAGGTGTTCGCAAACAAATAAGAATCAAGATAATTAATAAATGGTGTGATAAGAGGTCAAGACACGAAAGAATCGTCAGAAAAAATACACACGGGTTATTTAAAGCATTGATCTCATCTAAAATAGGTCAATTGGAAGGAAAAGCTATAAAGGATATAATTAATTGTAAAAGTATAGTTACCGAAACGATTCGCGATCTCCTGATATGAAAGAAGGGTTTTGTGATAGTAACGGGTAAGATTAACAGGAAGAAAAAGCAAGAAAGCATGAAGTAAGTGAGAAGTTTAGGAATCCTAAATTTGAACAGGGAATATTGCTCTGCAGCAACGGTAAAAATCAACGAAAAATTGATTTCTGATGTGGGCCAAATAATCCACGCGCAGATACCGGTGTATGAGCTTTTTAGTGAATGGATTATTTAGTAACCTGGACTCCAACCACACACTTGCCTGCAGAGAGCTGAAGCTCGGCCAACGAATTTTCCTCGATCGGCATATGAAAAGAAAGAACATTCCTATTATTAGAAAGAAAAAATTAGCCATGTATTATATATTATTCACTTCCATTATGTTAAAGTCTGCACTTTTTCAGGGAATAACCATCGATGAATTAGCTTTGTTCGCTGGAGCAGTTCTGAACCATTTTCGTAGTATGCGGCAGCGCAGTTTGTGAAATTGTGTTCACTGTTCTCGTAGTACGGGATTTTTAATTACGATTTAATGTTCGCCGGTCGCATCGATTCAGTTCGTTACTAATTCTTAATCGGTCCTGACAGAAGTTCTGCTCTGATTCATGCGCGTATAAAGATTATAATTGGTTATTTAAACGAATTTTTAAATTATTTACAATTTGAAGAATTCCGCGAATATATAAATGAATTGTTTAAATTTCGAATCTAATAATTGGCTCAGTTAAATGACTTATAGACATAAAATAGGTAGTCAATGAGGAAATCACTGAAGTATAGAATTCGGTAATTCCCCTAAACCAATGAAATCCCGAACGCTTATAGTTCGACATGCGCTAAAGTCATTCAACAAACAAAAAATATGCCTCACAGAGTATTATCAATTGGTAATTCCCCAACGCAGCATGTACAGATAAAAGCATTTGAGGTTCTAAAACAAAGCTCAAAATCGGCATGCGGTAAGATCAAAAAACTACAAATATTGTCTACCCTGAGGTATTTGAATATTGAATATGAAGTCAACAAAATAAATAGCGATAATATTTCTCCTTACATATCATTCAGTTTCATATAATAATAAGCGTATTCATTATGGACAAGTTAACTTTTCTCTTTTCTAAACTTTATTTCCACCTTTTTTTTTTCTTGCGGCAACAAAGCATCATGTACCAGTTAGTCTAATTATCTGTATAACAAAAGTTCCGTACAATCTTGTAATAACAATTCGTTCTCACTTTTCCCAAGAATGTTTCAAGCTTTTACCAAAAAGCACTTTTTAGACTGCATAAAAGCCTTATTATTAGTATATCCTGCATATTATTGTTATTTTGCTCACACTTAAAGATTGACAGTGGGGTTTTCTACTAGGCATGGAGTCATTAGCAGTTATAGACCAAGATTCGTTCCCCATTGTATCAAGTATCTACCTAAACAAGCATACTGGCACCTCTAGGTGGCAAAGTAATGCAATGGAATGTTAACTGTATTCGTTTTAATTCTATCAATACCTTGAAATATTTGTCATCATTCTTTCCTTGATTATAATACCTAGTTCAGAAATTCTGGCTGTCTGAAAAAGCGAGCCTACATAACGCCAAAGATAATCCCATTATTATTCACGGGGAGTATCCAGGTCACTTTACATATCTCTGAAATTCCCAATACAGTGAAAGTAACCAAAAGATTGCAATTATCTCCCAATATAAAACTTTAGCTCCAGAGCCCTTAGTTCGTATCAACGAATCTCATGAGTGTTTTTCTGCAATTTGTCTACAAGTTTCGCGTGCTGTGGATTGAATCATTTTAATTATACCGAAAGTGAAATATTCTGCTGCTGGTAGCTTTTCCTGAATCAGAACGTATCCAAAATTATGTTTTCCGGACGAAAGTAGTTTGAGAAAACGAGACGTTGACACTACCTATACTGTAGTCAAGACGAAAATTCAACTATATAAATAATTATTTTTACAGTTGTGTCGACGAAACCACCGATTTTTCTATCGCGAACTAAAATAAAAAAAGCATTTTTGGAAGCTCCACTGAAGGTTCAGTTTTATAAAAAAAACTCCCAGGTACGCTACTTCCCCCGCATCCCGGAATAACTAGATGGTTAAAAGAGGCAAAGCTTCTCAATGTATCCAGATAGAAGAACCAGTTCTAATTGGTTTTATCTTAAGTCAGAGTGAGAAGTTAATTATGAGTAGAAGTAAGATATAAATTTTAAGATAATATATGAGGTTGGTAGTATACAGATGTTTTCATTTGATGTTTGTCAACTCATCCTGTATTCCTATTATTTTATTATTTAAACGTTCAAGAAAGCCTTTTTCTTTATTTGATGTGAAATTGATAATGTGCATATAATTGATTGCATATATATGCGCATATATCTTAGTTTTTAGCTGCATTTAATCCAGTCTCTAACAATAATCCTCATTTTTAATTATTAACATTGTTATTTTTTGTTAACTTTTGAATTGAAGTATGATATAATAATTGATGAAAATTTTAAATATAATACTTTTTTTAGTATAACAATAATTATAGTTAATAGAATTTTTTTCTTCAACTCATTAATTTTTGGTGAGTGTACCTGAAAGAGAAAAGGAAAGAAAAAGTAGTATTTTAAATTAATTACTTTATTACTGCTTCAACATTTTTAAATGATAAAGATACAAGATCTACTAAAGTTCATTTCAAAATCAAAGTTATAAACCATGGATTATAATCATCCTCTTTGTTGTAAAAACAATTATAACACAAGAAATTTGAAAAAATATTTATTTCTTTAAAATCAACAATTTTCAATGATAAAAACTCAATTCACAATAACTAACTGTAAATGATTGAAAAGAAATTCTCGTAACAAAATTGAATGAAACTATTTACACAATGCTTTATATACAGTCTTCAACCACAAAATGTAGTTTATTTATTATGTACATCAATTTACATTAAATTAAAAAAATCACATGATTGAGCACATTCCTGTAAGCTCTGACCCTTTTTGTACAGGAGGCAATTTTTTAAGATGAACGCCTTGTAACGCGGGTTTAAGTTTAAGTAATATTGGTTCCTCGCCTGGTGGCAAAGGCTGAGAAGGATCAATTACGGTTTCAGGTAGAGTATCACTTTCACTAAATATATCTTTATTACTATCTTTAGCTGGTATTACAGGTAATGGCTTGTGAATGTTTATCTTAATTTTTCCACTTACACTGGTCACTGGAGTTGGCGCACTGGTGTCCATTTCTAAATTACCGTCGATGGATGGCACAAATGATGCATGGGTTTGGCCAATCTCTGGTTCTTTGGCTTCTTCTAACACTTCTAATGAAAGATCTTGTCCTCCTACTAGAGATGTATCAAATTCATTTTCTTCGTCTGCTGTTTGAGAAGAAATGTTTTCAATCAAATATGGTCCAAATTATTGTCATGATAAAATTGAAAGCTTTTTGATTCGTGTAATAAA
Organism: Cryptolaemus montrouzieri; assembly: GCA_013387265.2. Taxonomy (NCBI): domain Eukaryota; kingdom Metazoa; phylum Arthropoda; class Insecta; order Coleoptera; family Coccinellidae; genus Cryptolaemus; species Cryptolaemus montrouzieri. The sequence goes on from JABFTP020000001.1 coordinate 62,819,733, forward strand.
TCAAATACTTTGTCATTTAAAAATTGAAACAAATTTACCTTCATCTATCGGCTCAGTCTTCACTTTGATTGGCATTCCATTCTGCAACATCAACAAGCCCTCGCTGACATCCATAAAACCATCATCGATGACCTCCACAGCTTCCTTCGATCGGGGGGACTGCGATTGACTCGAACTCTTGGAACTTAGCTGGGTCTCTTCTTCGTCCATTTTATCATCGTCATCGTCCAAAATAATCTGCTCTATCGTTTCTTCTTTGATAATGACGTCGTCATCATCATCATCATCATCATCCTCCACATGATCAAGATGTTCTTCCGGTTCTTCTTTCTTATCGTCGTTGGCTTGTTTGGATTCGTCGCTTTCGTCTAAGATAACTTCGTCGATCTCCTCCGTTTTTTCAATCTCATCGTCATCATCCAGAACGATCTCGATTCCTGGGATTGTGTTGGACTCAACCTGATTATCTGAGTTTGTCTGCTCAAAGGTTGCGTTCTGTAGGGATTGCTACGAACAAAAGGAAAATTTGTATAGTTCCAATGATTATTACGACATTTATCACTCATTATACATGAGCACTGAATCTTTATAACTTTATATGATCCAAGAATTAAGAATAAATCTTACATATTTTCGAAAAATTAAAACACATAGTGTTGTTCTACTCACCTGATATTCTTCATAACAAATTGGATGATAAGTTTTATCGTCCACTCTGATTGCATTCTTAAATTGCCATTCTTCTTTGTCTTCGTTGAAAAAAATTTCGAATTTATCCCCACAAACTTCGCAAATGTCTTGCAGTTCAGGATCTGCGGTAACACTTGGCAACTCAGATTCTTCCACTGGTGCATCCGCTACACCCTCTCCTTGCTGTTGGTCGAAATAGTTTTTCTCTAAGGAATGAAAGAGTATAGATAGGTTGCCAAATAGATGAAAACAGATAAAAAAAAATAGATACATAACCGAATTGAAACATCTAATCCTTCAAATCGAATAGAAGAAGAGTCAATATAGAGAATCATCTTTGTATTACACAATTACCCCAGATTGAATTTTTTAACTCACCCCTTTCTTCCAGATTCTCAATTTCCTCGTAATTCTGCCAGTCTGAAATCGAGTAATACCATTTCCTGCTAGAAGCAACCCTGGCGTTCTTTTTGCCCCTACGATTCTGCCGGAAGTGCCAATCCAAATGTTGACTATAATACATACTTTGTTCCGGAGGGAACCTCATCCCGCAACTGCTACACTGCATCCCGCTGTATAATTTTTCATACAACGCCCCCTGGCGAATTTTTAATTGCTCTGGTTTCGCGAAACTTACGGGTTTCATTGGTGGATATTTCTTCGATTGCTTGTGGCCGTGCCTATTTCTATCTCTAATTGGTACAGGTAGGATTTCCTTAGGTGGTAAAGCAGCACTGGTGGTAACCATTCCAGAGGCCACTAGTTTTTGAAAGAGATCGTTTATGCTACCCAAGTTAAAGGCGTTACTTGTGGGATTTGGATTTGTTTCGGGTTGCTGAGGCAACTTATTTTCTATCTGGTACGAACTAGAGTTCGCTGACTGTTCCGTAGAAGATATCACATTTGTTAAAAAGTCCAAATTATCTGTAAATTTAATAAATACATTAAAAATTTTCTAATATAGTTTAATTATTATTCTGAAACAATAATGTAAAATACTCACGTAAACTCTGTTGCTGCACATTCTGGAACAAAGTCGCAGAATTAGAATTATCCGGCGATAAGGTTGGGTCGTACGCTTTAATCACCCTCTGCGGAATAGGCAGGGCAGGTTCGTTAATGTCAATACAATCCTCCATCCTCGGACTAGAAGTAACTTCGTCACTTTCCAACCCTTTGATCTTAACATTGCCAGGTTTCAAACCTTTCGGCAACACCGAGAATCGTATGTAATGCCTCTTATTTTTCAACATGACCGGTTTCGGTAAACCACCAAATTGCACATCGAAGTTTTCGTTATTAATCAGAACACTCTTGAGACCTGGAACAAATTGCACAGTGTGTTGTTCCCCGTTAAACGAGAACGTTTGAACTTTCGCGTCAAGGAAAATGGGAACTATCGTCTTTGCGTCTATTATAAGCTTTATTTTACCGGCGACTAGATCTGTGCGACAATCCCCAATTTTAACTTGTGGTGGGGGACCGTCTAGTTTTACGGATGTTACTTTTCCATCAAGATCAATTGTGATTCCCGGACCGCCGAAATAACATTCATATGGCTTGTAATCGATGTAGATTTCTCTGCTAGGTCCTCCCAGTCTTACTTGATGCAAACTCTCTCCTATTCTATATTCCCTGTAGGGTTCATTAAAATTCATCATATACATATCTGTATCATTGAAATTGACTCTTCTAGTTCCATCTTGAAAGGATATTTCTCTTGGTTCATCCCAGTTCATAAAAATAATAGCAAGTTCATCGTAATACCTGATATCCCTGGGTAAGCCATCAATTGTTATTGTTTTTATATCTTCCTGACTAGCTGATTCAAGAACAATATCCGTTGGACCCTCAGGCGACCTCCTTTCATTTTGATCGTTGTCATGTGGATGCATATTTGGAAAAGGAGGTTGAAAATTGCCTGCTCTTGGCCAGTTCATTGTAGGAGGTTGCATCCAAGGTCTAAGTGGTGGCCTTACTTGGGGACCTGCTTCCCAGTACCTTCTACCTCTAGCACCTCGCCAATTTGGTCCTCCCCTTCTGATTTCCCGACCAAAACGTTTCTGGAAATTTTCATCAGATTGTGATACCACATGCATCGGTGGAAGTACTCTCTCATCTTTATCACCGAACGAAGGCGGTAACGGGCTATCTTTTCTAGCCCTTTCAATTTCTTCGTTGAAATCTGTTTCCAATTCATCATCACTCACTGGAGTCAACGACGTGTTTGCCAACGATTCTTCGAAATTCTTCTTCTTTGCCTCCTGTAATTTTTGAGCTTCTATTTGAGCTATTATTTTGTTCATCAGTTCTTTCTGTTGCAATGCAGTCATACCACCCTCTTTTATTTTTTCATCTTCGTCTTTGGAAATAATAATTTTGTTTGTAGTATCTAGCGTTGAAGAAACTTGACCGACTCGAAGATCTTGATCTTCGGTCTTTCTTCTGAAAGGAGGATTTGATTTTTTCAAGTTTGCCGCTAATTTGGCTCGGACAGCTTGAAGGTTGGATTTCTGAGGTTGAGGTTCCTTTTGTTCTTCTATCACAATGTCTGAAGAGGAAATTATTGGTGGTGGTGGCGTAGGAGGTCTATCTGAAGCTGGAGCAGAAAATTTTCTCAAGTCTGTGTCTTCGTTACCGAACAACCTAGAAATAAAAGGTGATATAAGTGATTTGTCTCGGATTTATTTTGGTTTTCATAATAAATTATTATCAAAAATTACTCACACGTCAAATATTTCATTTTTGCTCTTCTTGACTGGAGCTTGTTCAGGTGAATCTGTAGATAACCTCTTTTTTCCAATCACTGTCGGTAACTGTCTTAAATCAACATCCATCGTTTGAATTGTTGTGGGTGAGGATTCTCTGATGACATTTTGTGGTGCAATGACTTCTGCAAAATTTTGTTCATTAAGAAAAAATCCTACCTGGCATTAGGAGAAGTATATCTGTGCAAATTAGGCTATAACATCTCTAGATGGTTCTTAAAGACCAGGTAGTTTTTTCGAAAAATAACTTTTTATATAAATTTTTCGTTTCTCTTAAATTTGTTAATTTACTTATATGGCATTTTTCTTCAGTTTAACATAAACCATAAACGTTCATTCTTTGGTATGAATTATTTAAATTTCTGATTCAAAATTAATTTGAAAAAGAATTATATTGAAGCTTTGCACAATATGCTGAAGATCAAACTTATATCTTATAAAACACTTTTGAAGATCGAAAAAAATTTGTATGGAATTCAAAAAATTATACACGATTTTCATGAAGCAATAAGGAAATATTACTTTATATATTTACGGAAGGATCCCACTTCAATATATGGGATGCATCAATTTATGAAAATAGACATTTTTCATCAAATTGAAGATGAAGGATAAAGAAAAATTATCACTTCAATTTTTCAATTACCAAGGCGCTTCGATAATTGTAAGCAATGCCACGGGAGTCTCCTGGTAATGGTTAACATCATCAGATAACTTTTCATCGGTAATAAGTATATCATCGTCTCATGATGATGCCAACAATTGAAATAAGAAGCCTTAATCTCATAGTAATATTTTTATATTATTAAACTCCGAAGATTCCCAATCTCCTAACATAGTTTACAATACTTTTTGATATCTTATAAATATAAGTATTCCAGCAACCAACATTATTCTCAAGGAAGTATTTTGAACTAAATAGCTTTAAAATAAATTTCCCCTGAATCAAAAACTAGTAAACAAATTTGGAAAACTTTTCAAATTATCCAGAATAACCAATTAGTCAAAAATTGGCCAATTAAATACTGTGCCTGAAGAAGGAGCAAACCTTAAAATGAAGATGAAAACACTTCACAGAAAAGTGTCATCTCAAAAGAAAATAACCTTTTTTTTATTTTAGGTGTAACGCTCAGCTGTACTATAGTCTCATTAGAAGGGGGGTTTAATAAATCAAGATGAAGAAGTCGCTAGATTAGTAAATTTTTTGCAAAAGTCACTAGAGATTTCCCTCCTCTATCTCATTCTTCAGCAAAAAATAATAAAATCAATAAAGATTAGTTCCATTTCGCAAAAACGGTTACTGCTGAATTGAAATCGCTCAACAACTACTACTGAGAAATTTAAATACTACGAAGGTACCTTAGATTGTTTCAAAACTAAAATCTCCAAATCGTAGAAACCACAACTTACAAACTAGTAAGCATATCTTACTTTTATCAGGTGACGCTAGAATACGAGGCTGCTTCTCTGGAGGGCCGTTCAACCTCAAATCAACATCTTGCGAAGAAGGCTCTGGGCTGAATTGAGGAGATCTATTTCTTCTAACATAATTTCTCGTCTTGCTACTTTTAACATCCTTGAAAACGGGTAGAGCAGTATCACTTTTCGACGCCTTTGGTTCCCTTGAAGATTTGAATGATTTCGATTCTGGAAGCGGCGACTCTCTTCTTCTATTTCTTGATGTACTCTTAGAAGGTGACGATTTCTCACTTTTGGGCTTTTTGGGAGAATCTAAGGATGAACTAGAGGAACTTTTGGAAGATTTAGACTCATCTGAATGACTTTTATTTCGAGATGATCTGATCTGATTTTTATCAGATCGAGATTTAGGCGTAATTCTGGATTTAGGTTTATTATCATCAGTGAATTTTTGGGTAGGGACAATATCGTTAGAGTTTTTCAGCCGAGGATCATTTTGAATGTCTCGAACACTCATTTTACTATTAACAATTTTATTTGACGTTTCTAAACTGTTTTTATTTTCTAGTTGAACATTGATATTTGAGTTATTTTGAGATTGCTTCTGATGTACTTGCTGATTTTGCTGTTGTCGCAGCAGTCGTGGGTCCCGAATAGGACGATTTACAGCTGCAGCCACAAGAGCACTGTTAACTGGTTGTATTCTTGGACCATTATTTGCAGTTGACATCTGCATTCTTTGATTCTTCATCTGTAACAAAAAAGATACATGAATGTATCAATAAATACAACCAAACGAGTTATTGATAATCTCTCTAAACCTCAGAGAGGTTTCACTCATAGTTTGTAGCTGTATGGTACCAATGAACATGATACTAGTTGATATGATTACTAATACATTTATAATGGCAGATATTTAACTCAAGAAACACAATGTTTCAAGTTTGAACAACACTGGGACCACTGGTCTAAGGTAATTCATGAAGTTCATGGCGCCTGACAATGAAATTAAGAGTTATGGATTAGCAATTAGTGAAGATAAGTAGAGATAAATAAAATGGCAAATGTACGTGGAATCATAGTCTAGACCAGACTTTTTTCAAAATGAAAATTTTGAATATTCGATTGAACTGATTTTTTTAAGGTTGCAATCGAATGAATTGGATGAGGACAAGCTTAGGTTCTAAGGGCCTTGTGCAACATACCATAGCAACAGATTGTATCACAAATTAGGTAATCAAAGTAGATCGTTTTGAATAAGATTCTAAAAGACGAAATACTTATTTCCCCTTGAAAGATTGAAACATTTGAAGATATATTTAGATAATCTAGACATTTCTCATTAGAGAAATCTAAGAACAGGAAAGACTCTGTGTGAACTCATTTTCTTCAATTATATGCGTTAAGAATAAGAATAATAATCAATTATATATGTTGTGTTAAGACGTTACTAGTAAGTAATGAAATTCTAACACCAGACACAAGCTTTATTCGCTGGTGCAGTTCCAAACTATTTTGCGTAATGTGCAGCTGCGCAGTTTGGGAAATTGCGTACACGGCTGACAGTTCTGCTTCTGATTCACGCACTTATAAGAAACATTTGGCTATATTGACCGATCTTTTGTTAAAGATTCAACGTATGTATCGAAAATTTTAATATATAATAGTATTTAAGTATTTGAATTCCTTGAAAAAATATGCCTAGTTTTAGTAATAATACATCGTTTATTTATCTATTTGAATATTTCTCATCGATTGTTTAAAACGTGACTAGACATCAAGAAATTACAACTGTATACTATCTTTGAAAAGATACTCATTGAACACGCCCTCATAAGTTATTATCATTATGATTTATTTACAATTTGAATTCAGTGAGTGTAGAAATAAATCGTTTCAGTATCGAAACGCATTTCGTTTGCAGTAGTAAACTAGTGAAATCCGGAACGTAAATAATTCGACATGTGCTTTCCAATAATTCTCAACCGAATTAATCATAGTTCAGAATTGGCTCGAAGCTGCAACCGCGAACAAAGCTATTAATGTCCTAAAAAGAATGGTAACACTTAAAAATACAAGATAAGAACATAATATTGTACACTCTCTACAGCGAAATTTAGAACAGCTTTCTGAAAATCATGCATATCTTGAAAAACTAATAATAACCCCATAACCAACTATCAACTCCATATTATACTCACATTATTCGTTGTTAGTTTGGAGTTTTCGATAGTTGGTATCCTTGAAGCATTCGAAGCACTAATTTGTTTATTTTTACTATCTTCTATAGTGGAAGTTCTTGCGCTGGGTGGTAAAAGTTGTTTTGCGACTTCTGGTTTCAAAAGCACATTCTGCAATACAACAGTCATTGAAAATTTCTTTTCAAATAATCAATGTTACTGTATTATTTTGAGTTGCATATTCATACAGTGAGATTCAATGTTTAACTTAGAGATTGTTCATTTAAGGAATTTTGTTATCCAGCAATCTGGATTATTGTAATATATTTCAGGTTGCGCCTTTTCACAGTAAAAAAGAATTACTTTGATAATTTATTAATTCAGAGTGTTTATATTAAGAATGGGAATTCTCAATTATCTCTTTAATAATCAATAGTTGAGGAAAATGGTGCAACCTGGTTTAAACAAACGTTTGAATTCTCACCTGAGGCAAAGAAGTAGCCATTCCAGAAATATTTCCACCGCTAATTTGCTCTCTCAGCCTTACTTTAGTTTGCAACAGCTCCAATTCCACTTTCTTCTGCTGCAAATCGATCAGTTCCTTCTGTTTCTGAATCAGCTTCTGTTGCATATCGAGAGTAACAGCATGTGCATTACTTAAAGGCACTACTGGCACGACCGGAGTTTTAACTTGACTGGGAGCATTGCTCTAGAATTTCAGTTAGTTTTATTATTCATATTGAATATTATTATTTCAAAATGGAATAATACGCACCGAACTTTTCAAAAATTTTGGATTGAGATGGATACTACTATTAGGAGGTACTGGGGCTGTTACTGGCCAAGCAGGATCCAAAGAATTTATCTGTACGTCTATGGCGTAAAGCTTTTTCGGAGAAAACACCTCGTTCCAGGTTTGACGTAGTTTGAACATCTCCGCTCTGGTTTTCTCGTCGACCTGGATCGAAATAAACTTATGAAATTTCGAATTAACTAACAAGGATTGAACTATATACAAGCACTCAATTGTACGATGATAAATCAAGGAGCGAAGCTATTTGGCAGATTATTAATTTGATTTCATACTATGCCCCAATCTCGAACCACAATACTATAGGGGAAACATTCTGGCAAGTTTGCCTCGGTATCAAGGGCGGTCCACACCAAAATCTTACATGGTGTGAACTTTTGGCTTTCAAACATTTCAAACATATGATCCATGCAGACTTGCTTATAATTGACTACTAACCCTTTCTCAGGAAAATGCTTACTCTGGGCTGTGAACCAGGACCAGGTGGCATTATAACGGCACACACATAGATGGGGAGGGGGGGGGTGTTGGTAAGTCGTGTGAATTAGTCACAATACTCTACAAAATGTACTGGTCATAGGCTGGGTCCCACAACCGTAAAAAGAAGCGTACATAGCCTACAGCCCTAGGCCCAGAAAAAACTTCTACTCCAAGGAAGTCAGAACATTGTCTAAGATGTTTCATTTGGAAAATCTTGACAAATAAGGGAAAGATCTTTTAAACGCTATCAACATGCTAATTAGTATTCCACCAGCCCACATGAAAGCTGGGAAACGCCATGCAGAACCAAGAAATCAATAATCGACACGGTAGGGGAGCGTGAAGTCGGAAATACCTTGCCAAGGTGGATATAAAACATGCTCCACAACAGATTTGCTTCAGCAAAACTGTTTATTGATGGGTACTCTCTCCCGTTCTGTGGAACATGCTGGTGAAAATCCACCTGAACAAGCTAAACGGTAAAGGGTCCTCAAGGTTGTACAGACAGGTTATAAGGGGAAAAGAAGCCAACTTCAAGTCATACTGGTACTCTTCTGAAGACAAATAGGATTATAGAACCATACTACTACTATCGAAAATGAGCAATTCTGCGGAAAGATGAAATAACTTTACAGAAAGCTCACATGGAACAAATAACGAAAAAACAATGTCAACTATGGCAAGTTTGCCTTCGTTGCCACCAAAAGCGAATGTGGAAAAATCTGGGGGCTGAATCCAAAGAAGCTATACAAATCAGAAGTGAGACTCATGCTGATCCAGGACGCAGTAGTGAAGTGGCCAAAAGGACAAGGGAGACATAAGCAACACACCTATAGTAAGATGGATGTGATTTTAATAATATTCATCAAGACAGAGGTCAGGAAGGCAGCCTAAAGGTAAAATCCTCCATAACATATTCCACTCCATCATGATCAATTAAGTTCAGGAAGCAAGAGCCCAAGAGCAATATACATGGACATCTCCAAAAATATGAGTGGATCATGTTCACGGATATTCTGGAAGAACTTAATTCGAGCGATCAATACCACTAGGAGGATACATAATTATCTTCCAGACAGCAACCTAAACCACAATATCTGAGTGTATAGTGTATAGACGCCTCCAGCGGAGGCGAATTCTTACGCATAGCAAGACTGCTCTTATGGTACTTAAGGACGAAGATCAAACAAGAGCGGCACTTTGGAAACTGTTAAACTGACACAGGTTGCCAAGACAGGCCTTGCAGAAAACGAGAATGGTGACAGACTGGCCAGAAACGTCTATTTTGAAGTATAACTAGAACCAACCTCGGCTTTACCGCAAAGAATGTACACAGGATAACCTAATAACCTGGATCAGTTATGAACATGTTAAGGGGTGGAGAGATATTCCAGGACACAGATTAAGCAACTAGTTACTTGGGGAAGCAAGTAAGTAGCTTGCAGAAGAAACCCTACAATTAACTTGGGACTAACTAAAATAAGCAATGTAGCCCTTACAGGCCACTATCCCCTTAGAATATATATCCAAGAAATAGGATGATAGCAGAAAGAACTCATGTGCAGACTTCGTGATGAAGGGAAAGAAACCTCACATATAATATTCGAATATGAAGCTTTAACAGCAAAAGGAGAGCAATCCTGGGACATAAAGAAATCTGGAAGGAACTTTGATTTACACTCCTAAGGATAGACAAACCTTTTTGAACAAGAATGAATGCTTTCAGGGAGATCCAAAAGCCTTTTCGGTGTATAAACTCGGAACAACAAGGAATGAATGAGATCTCCAATGGGAAAGAAGGCACTGATCTCCCTGCCTCAAGGGATCATTAGCTGGGATAGGTGCTTTATTCGATTAAATCCAGAAAATACAACCATAAGGTTCTACTTGGTATAGAAGCTGGATAAAGAAATCATGAGGCAGAACAAAGTGTTCCCGACTCTCAACAAACACCAACATAAATCGTTTATCAGTCAAATCTGTATAATCTCCTTTATCTCCCAAGTAAATAGAATTATTGAGGTCTGGATTCTATCAAGGAAGTGAAAAAAGAAGCTATGCTCAGTAATTTGAGTTTCTCTCCATCAAAAAACAATACAAAATAATGTTTATATCATTGTAGACGTTTTAATACCAGAAGTTACTATATTATTACTTTATTTAAAAATTTTAGTTATACTTCACTTTTATTATATTTCAAAAACTTGAGCAAATAGGTATAATATCAAAAGAATAATTTTGGAACTTTGAGGATTCAGAGGAATTTTAAGAAGTCAAGAAGAAACGAACTTATTGCAAATGAAGTTTTATCATCTTTTTCCTATGCATATTACTAAATTTCTGATCATTACTCTTTTGAGAAACTTATCTTGAATCTTCAAAAATCAAGTCCAGTAATATGACGCAATGATGTAATTATTCTTTTTCAAGAAATAAAGTCCCTCAATATCTGATTTTAAGGGAGAAATCAAATAGAATGCTTTACACTTCTACAATTTTCGTAACTTGTCTCTACTTCTACTTGCTCAAACATAGAAACCACCAGAACATCTGTCCTATATACCAGAAACATAATTTTTTGAAAATTTGGAAAGTAGAAACATCCAAAGTTGATGTTAAAATCTGTCCAATTGAAATAACTTTCAAAATGAATCAAATTTAGGTTAGATTATATATGAGAAAAAAGTATGAATTCACCTGATAGGAACTCAATATCCTATATAGACTAAAAAACGAAAGGGCAAGTAAAATAAAATTCAAGAAAATATACTCACCACTCTAAAAACACTGCAAAAAGTAGCGACGATATTCTGACTAAACAATTCGGTGTAAGGGCCTCCCACGTTCTTCACTATGCAATCGATGAGATACAGAATCGGTAGTTTCACGTCGATTTTAACCTAGAGTCACAAATAAACCACACTGTAGCAGCGAACTGATGTCGCTGTATTACTTTTTAAGCACTAAATCACTAGCTCTGTTGGAATGACTTCGTCAAAACAAGGCAGAACTTGTGATGCCCCAACGGTACATGCCTCCAAATTCAGGTTGGTCTAAGATATATCACTAGTAACTTTTCAATAGCCACTTATAAGGTTGAGTTAATTTGAGAATGTCAAAGTAAACTTGTAGGGTATAGCAAGTGACCCATTAAACGTTTCTTATATTCGTTTTGCAATTACGATTTGAATTTAAAAGTGAAAATCCCTAAAGAATTAAGTAATCACTGAAATATAGAGAATTATTCATTAATAACACGATCCTGACACCTAGTGATTTAATTAAAGAGTTGGGGTAGTTAGAATCATATACTAAAAAGTTAGTACCATGCAACAAACCCCCTATTAACAGTTCCACAATTTTTAGAATTTCATTCATTCATCAGATTATAATGCACTTTTCATAGACGCCGGTGTTTAAAACCTATGATATTGAAAAAAATCTGAAATTATAGGACGATTTTTCAATTTAACCTGATAGATATCAGAAGAGTATATGAAGTTGGATGAGTTTTTGTTTAATTCCAAATATCAGAGTGCCTACAAACTTGAAATTTCGAATCAATTATTTTAATACCACAAAATTCAACCTAAAAATCTATTCATCTGCTGCAATTCATTTATCATTTGTGCTAGTGCTTAGTCCATTCTTCATAGTTCAATTAAAAAAATATTTATTCAATATCATAGATTTTGAAAAGATCTCCCAATATTTTTGTTTAATATTTTTAGTGTCAAAACCAACATAAATTCTAATATAGAATGTTTAACAAAAAAAAGCAATTCTCTCTTCCAGCTGTTCCAGAAGTTCATTTCCATTGTTAACAATATTCAAATATTGTTTAATTTTTCAGTACTTACGTAATATTCTCTTTACTCCATATCGATAACAATTAATTCAGGAATAATTCCAGTTAGTAGACACCCTGAATATTGTCAAGAACTACATAAAAGTGTTTACAGTTCTTGAAATAAAATAAAACTTTCAACCAAATAAGATTATTTGAGATATAAAATAAAAACACTAAAATAACAAACATTTCCAATATTCCAAACAACACATTTCTTCACAAATAAATCTATATACATTTGGAATACTGCAGAACTCCAAATAATTCAGGAATTACAACCAAAAGCCATTTTTTTCAGAAGATAATCATAAAACATTTTCCCAAAATGTTCCACTTGGATATTATGTCCTATATTCACACCTCCTCACGCAAATTTAAAATAAAACAACCCTCCATAATTGAAATGAAAAATAAATTAAGAAAATATTTATTTTCACCTACAAGTCAACTGTGAACATCTCATATTCTTGAAAAAAGTGAATAGTGAATTAATTAATAAGGTGTGTTCAAAATAATCCGAGAATCCATCCATATATCATAATAAAACACATTTCTATTTTCTATTTTTATTAAGAAAATATACAAAAATCAAGTATATTCTATACATTTTGAAATTGAAAGACCAATATCACTTTGGAGGAATGAAAAGTTGACTGAAAGAAAATTTGTATTATTATGAAACCTCAGGAAGAAAATTTTCAAAGAGTCAATAATAGACAAACAATAATTGAATGACTTCCTTGATTAATTTCTTCCTTATAATTCAAGCAGGAAACTGAAATAGTATTTCCATATTGGTGATGAAATAAATGAGCTGTGACTGTATTAGGTTTACTTTTATGTCGATTAGGATTATTTACACAGTAAAATGCTACTGATAATCTCAAAAATGTTTGATCTATATAAAATTTCATTCATGAGATATGATATGATTATTTAATGAAAAACGTTCAAGCTTTTTCAAGCTTTTCAAGTTGTTCCACATTTCCAAACAGTGGTTTGGAAGAACAATAAGTGTAGGAAATCAATATTTGAAAAATTTTTTATTCCAATTATTTAATTATGAAACAAAAGATCTGAAGTCTTCAGTAAGGAGGAACTTATTCAAAATCAAATATCGTTCGTTATGGGTCGTTTTCGAGAAGCTATCCGCAAAAGAGGCGTAAATTAGGGGGCGACATTGTTTTGGCACCACGATAGTGCACTAGTTCTTCGCTACCATTTCGCCAAAAACATATCGTTCCACAACCATCATATTCACCTGATTAAGCTTTGTACGACTTCTGGATATTCCCCAAACTCAAACGACCACTTCAAGGAAACGTTTTGAATCGATTGGAGAGATTCAACCAAAATGCCCATTTGGCATGCATCGAGAATTGGAAAAAATGTTGGCATAAAAGCATTGCATCGGAAGATTACTTCGGAGGGATGAAACAGATTTGGATCTTTTATAATAAAATTCACCTTTGTTTTGCCCACAGTTACAAAGAAATCATTTGATGCCAGTGTTGACTGATATTTAGAACAATATCTTATGTCTTATTCGTTATTCTTCACTTTGTTAGTTTATTAGGTGCAGAAAGATGTATCAAGGAGAGATTAAGTATTTATTTATTTACGTACAACCATCACCAAATGGCACAAAAATTTATCTGAATGATCTCGATGCCAACTTTAACTATAATTCTAGAAAAATATTTCAGAATGCTCTTTCCTCTGGTTCACTCATTGAACATTTGGAAAGGAGGAAGATATATAGAGAGATACACACATGAATGAATGAAAATTGTGCAAAAGAGACCAAAGGGTAATTTCAGTTGCAAGTTAAAGTATTGCCTAAGCATCAAAGGATGGTGAGAGAATCTCTGCTCTGCTTATTTTCCAGAACCAGAGTATGGGTGGTTGGGTGGTGATTCATCTGATTTTACAGGAAAAATTAACAGATTCTGATTTTAACATATGGCTTGGAAGTAAAAATAATGTCTCCAAATAATTGATATTGCTTACTCTCTCCCACAAGAGATGATTGAATTAGAAAGAACCCTAGCAGGGGAACTACCACACACTCTATTCGATTGCCTGAATTTGTCCAGTACAGTATCATTGAATTTGATGTTTTTAAATAACGTTTGTTTTAATCTACTTCTGCCACTGTTGAAATGATTCAAATTTTCATTTTATATAGACAAATACAAATCTCAAAAAAAAGTTTTATTATTCATATGTTGATGTTAATATTAAATGTGTATATTTCCTTTATAGTCTATAAAATTCTTATTTCAACACTTTATAACTACTGTTCATGGATAGGAAGAAACATTTCCTGATTAGATGGGTATTATATCAATTGAATATCCTCTTTCAATTGCTAAAGTTAAAAAAATCTATATTCAATATTTTGCGCGATATGAGCTTTCGTAAATTAAAATTTTGCTAATGTAATAAGTACTTGAATGGCCCCTAATCAATAACTAGTCAAGAAACATTGTCCTGAACAAGCTCAACAAAATTCAGATTAGACACAGTCTTCTAAATAACCAAAATAATTGAACGAATTCCAGATAATTCGACTGCAAAGAAAATCACATTGACTAATAATCAGTATAGATGAGATAATCAACTAATCAAGATTAATAGCATTGCTAACATCCAATTACAAATTTCTGAACTTCAGATCTCAAATTTTACAACCAAATAATTGGCAAGCACAAGTAAAAGTTGTGATCTACATTATCTGTTAAACATTCTGAATTTTGAATTATTGAAAGCATATTAGAAGATTGTGTAGTAAAAGAGTAGATAGAACATCTCGGAATTAGAAATTTCCCCATAAAATTCCTCGATTGAATCCAACAAAAAGTCTACCGAAACATAAGAAAAATTCGCTATCTGTTGAATGGTTTCAACCTTAAGTAAGAATATCTAATCAATATGCAAACGAAAAATGTTAAAATCCATTCTTTCAGAAGTAAACTAACAGTTGTTGGCTTACAACACATTAAGTCATTTCGACTATTTTGACTTACGACCACTACTCTGTATAACTTCTGATAATTGATTGAATGAATGATATGAATACATCATGAATGCAATATTTCTCATTACAATTCTCAAGCTTTGAGAATGAACTACCACACAAAAAAGGGACAAAACACAAATATTGCTTGCGGATTTTCAATTTTCAACGCAGTTTGATAAGTATAAAACACTCAAAATGACGCAAAAAGTCTTCCATTAGTGACTTACTAGATTTCAGTCTTAAATCGACGAGATGTAAATATATAGATTTTGATCAATCAAATTTTGATGCTTCCTAATTTCAGTACATTAGTTAATAGAGAAAAGTGGAAATATTTCGTACATCACAATACCATTCTGGAGAAATTAATGAAAAAATTTGCATTATTATTCTACTATTCACCATTGAAATTATGGTATGCCTATTAACATTAATGTTTGGATGAAGAAAATCAAATTCTAACATTTAAGCCAAAAACTGCAAAATTTGAACATCTTATTATTTCACAATTTCCCAATATTTTCCCCAATGATTTGATAATTCTACCTCCTTTATGACTGTCAAATAATTAATTCTAGTTGAATTGAGGTGATTCTATCAGTTCCTGCCTTAATTTGGTCACCAGGTCAACTTCGAAAATTTAATTTTCAATAAACTATGAGGCATCGCTAATGACCAAAAAAATGATCGATATGAAAATATATTGAAAATAACCTTAGTGAGATGATTTTCCACTACTTCCACGATCTCTTCTGCATGGGCAACATTTTCATCTGCAAGCATAGTCAACATATTGATGAGTGGTTTGCTGTTGAAAGTTAAATCCGCCAAGCTGGAGACATAGGCTTTCACGTCCTCGCTAACCATTTTGACGATGTTTCGAACTTGTACACTATAGATTCTGGAACTTCTATAAAAACCAAAATACTCGTTTCAGTTTTATATTGAAATAACTATGAAGGCCATGTTAGAGTGATTACGGCACGTACTATTAAAATGTTTACGTAGTGAAGAAAGCTTCAATTACCTTAAATATTTATATCACAAGCTACGTAGTATGTAAACACATCTTTGAAAATAATTGTTCATCACTAGTTGTGAAGTTTTCAACTAATTAAGCGAAATTTCACAACACTATAATGGCGTCCCTAATTCAGAATTCTTACAAATCAACTGACGTGATTATGAATGACGTTCGTTTTCTTTTGTCAAAGTAACTATGCGCAGATGTGAAACACAAACTGACCCGACTCCGTAATCACAGAAAACATTAACTAACGTAACTACACTATCTCTTTTACACTCGCAGAACTGAACAATCATCACGAAAACCTGTAATGTCTGAACTCGTATATCAGTTTCGTTTCGACTATAAACTAAAACTATTGTTGCTGAGGCGTATCACCCGGCACCCCACTTCTCACTAAAATTCAGTATAGGTGGGGCGAATAGGTAATGACTTCCTAATTACTATTGAGGGAAATCCCCAAAGATTAGTAGGATTTCCTAGAATAACAATAATTCCTAATGTATTCTTCACATTACTGCATTGTTGATGGAATAATGAGCAATGATAATCCCATAGTTCTGTTGACTTTTGGTATTCCATTCCCAAATTTAATAAAGGCCGCTTCATGTTGCTTTTAGATCCTTTCCATATTACAAAATTCAAAAAAATTCTATATATATATATATATATATATATATATATATATATATGAATCATTAAAGAATTTTTATATATATATATCATATATATATATATATATATATATATATATATATATATATATATATATTGAATCATTAAAGAATTTTTGAATTTTTGTAAAAATTCTTCAATGCTTCAAACGATTGTATAAATATTATGTTATGATATAAGTTCGGCATATTGAAATCTAACCTAACACTGTATTTATGAGAGCAATAAGCAGTACATCGTCGATTCGTATTCTGAGAAAATAAATTATTTTCCAATATGATAAAAAAATAGAGTGTACACATCTCTGTTTCCAAACGTTTTTCCTTTTTTCTAACCTAAAGTTATAACTATAAACGATGTTTACTTGATTAAATTTAAAAATTAGTAATCCTTCTTAGGATTTGATTTCGACCATGAAGTTTTTCTATTTTTTCATCTATCTCTACTAAAATCAAACCGGTGTACTCCAAAGTAACCTTTTGCAAGATTTTTAGTACTACCTATCCCTTTCTTTACTTCCTATAGCTTCCGCTAACCTTTCCAGTAGCTGGCTGTTCTTGATTTATAAAGATCAGAACGACCTGCTCTCATAGAATAAAAGGAACGAACGAACGAACAAAACAATCAACATAACCTCAAAGTAGATGTCAGTAGGTTGTAAGAAAGCGGGTGTTTCATTTGTGCCACAATAAAATCATTATTTTCTCCAAAATTCCCGACTCACAAGAGCTAGAAGACAATTTGGATATGAAATCCAATAACGGTAATGACATGAGTGATGGTGAAGCTTCTGAAGCGGAGTCGAATCATTCAAATTCCAGCCGAGAAAATGAAGGGGGCAGAGAATCGAGCGAAGATGAACCCGACTCAACAGATAGTTCTGAAATGGACGAAGGCGAATGCGACAATAAAAGAACACAACTTTTCCAGCACGTACAAGATTTAGAAGGTCAGTTTAGTCATCTTCGAGAACAGTTATATAGAGAGCGTTTATCTCAAGTTGAGAATCAACTAACTGAAGTAAAAGCTGGGCGGTCTCCAGATTATATGAACCCTTTGGAAGACTTGCAAGAGAATATGAGGATTAGGATAGAAGTTGCAGGAATATTACGGCAATTGAAAATAAATAATTTAAACAATCAATTTGAAGCTGAAGAGCAAGCAGCGAAACAAAACTTTGAAAGTGAGAAAAGTTTGGCATGTGATTATTACTACACAGAGTTGATGGATACTATACGTAGCCTGGAGGAAGATCGTCATAATTGTGAAATAAGTTGGGGAGAGGGTGGTGAATGGGGTACAAGATCTAGGTCAAGATCCAGAAAAAAAGCAGTGACAGTGTCAGGACCTTATATTGTATATATGTTGAAACCTCAAGATATTATGGAAGATTGGACGATCATTAGAAAAGCTTTGAAACGAACATCATAAATTAATAAACAAAGACACTGTCAAGGGTTATTTGATTCCAACGTTATCCCAATTTTGTTTGAGATGCATCTATAAATTTGTTATTTTTTTCAAATTTGATATTTTAAAAAAGTTCTAAAAGCTCAATGTAGAAACAAGAATATAATTATTCTATTCAACACTTGAAACATTACTTTCCAAGGGTTTTCCTTGTTAAATATGTACAAATATTTGCTATAATTTCATTGTACAGAATATTCATTAATAGGATGAATGAAAAATATTTCTATTTTTGTATTACCTCTTTATGCTGTTTTGATTTTATTTATTATAGAAAAAAATTATTTAAGTTGAAGTGACTATCGTAGTGCTGTAAAGATAAATTAAGATTATTTGGCAAATGAAATTTTATCGAAGTGTTTCTTTTTTTTTCAATGTAAATGTTCATAAACTCATTTTTTCCAAGTTCTTGGCTAGTTATCTCAAAATTGATAATTTAATTATATTAATATTTCTTTTTCTTTAATTTTATCAAGCTATGACCATAGAAATATGAATATTTTGAGATTACTTGCTTTAATTTTGAAAAATGTTAAATTTCAAGATATAGAGCAAATTGAAGAAATGTTCAGAAATGATTTTGTCCTCTAAAACTTTGTTTTTCTTCCAAATACGATTTTTCTCTTACATTAAGAGAAATATTTTATGAAATTTATTTTAAAATCTTTGTATACAAAAGTTTATTATCAGTTCAAATGTAAATTATTCAAAAAACAATCTAGTTGGCTCATTGATCAGCTTTAGTTTTAAATATCTAGTACATTTTGTTGTAGAATAATTAATCATAAGAGTGAAGATAAAAGTGAAATAAGTTAAATTGCAAAAAGTTTGAACTTTTGGAATAAATCAATTGGTTTTCAATCAACATTAAAAAAAATTATTTGATGAAAAATTTCGTGATGGTTGAAAACATGAAGAAATTTTTGAAAGCTTTGAGATATTTTTATACCTAAACTAACCACTTAGAGCTGATTTTTCAGTATAAAATTTTCACTCAATTAGAAACGATTTCTGACTTTTGATTGATCAAAATTTTTTTATTTATAACATTTCTTTATACTCAAGTTTCTTTGGTTTTATGTACTGTCTATAATTTGATTTTTCTTTAAAGTTTCGACTGTTTTAAATTTTCTGAATTATCAAGTATGCCTACTTATACTTTTAATTTAAGATATACTGTAAATAAAAGAAGAAAGTTGAATCAAAAACTTTATTGAAAATTTTACATAACTTTCCTCACAATAAATACTACCATTAAAAATGAACTAGCAATATAACAATTATTCAGATTCAAAACAAATGTAATAAAAAAACCAACGATAAAAATAAATGCGAGAAAGACGTAAGATTATCTATAAAAATAAATATTTGAAAAACAGATAAATTTAAAAATGTTCTGAATGAATTTATTCAAACATTAAGACCTATCCCAAATTACCAAAGAAGTTTGTAAAATATTTATTGCGTTTTTTAAGAGATTACCTCTATCAACTATTTTATAGGCAAAGGTGAAATTTGGAATTATTTCATAAGAGAATGTACAACAGCTTTTACATTCAAGGCTTTCAAATCAGTATAAGTTTGTCCTGTGCCAACAAAAACAATGGGTTGGCCAGTAATATATGTCATAGAGATGGCAGCACCCACCTGAAAAAAAAAAAACTCAGCTACGTTATATATACGGTGTTCCGGATTAAGTGCTCATCTTTAACACTGGGAACAGATGCTACTGCTACGGCTGCACTGCAAAATTATCCTGCAGTGTAAAATGTGTTAAAATTGTATAGAGTCTTAAAAGTAACCTAAATGTCAAAGTTGGGCCAAATAACTCAAAAAGTAAAAGATGTATTGACAAAAAACGAAAATTCAACATACTTCTAAAAGAACTATTTCTCCTATCAAATATGGGTATTTGAACTAGAAAGCAAAACACCATAAAAATAATTTTACGGATGTTAAAATAAGATATAAAATGAATTTTCAATATTTTGTAGAAAGTTTTAATTTATATGTGTTGAGCTGATTTCAAGAATAGATCAAATGAATTGAATATCTAAAATGTGCATTTCTTTGCAATCATAAATTCTTAAAACCTTTTAGTTATTCATCAATTGGGAGGCAAAGCAAATGCTGAAACTAAACTGATCTCAATATCTTTCTGAGGATAATGGTCTCAGTCATTCTACCTAATCAGTGGAATTGAGAATTATCTTCAAGAATAATTCATTAGTACTTTCAACTTAGTTTAAGCTGAATTAATTATTATATTAAAGAACAATTCACATTTTCGATATTACAATACTTACTTTATCATCAATGGTATCAAATTTGGTGAGAATAATTCCATCGATAATATGAGGATTGGTGTTTGAAGAATAATCAGCAAGAGCTTGATTGAATTTCACTAATTGGTCCACAGCCTCATTTCCTACAAGAGCTTCACCAACAAACAGCACTAAATCAGGTTCGTTGACTTTGATCAACTTTGTTAAAGCTCTCATCAGTGGTTCATTATCCTGGAAATAATAATTCCGTGTTGAATATTGATGTAAATATTGAATTAATTATTATAAATCATAAATGAGAAGGTAACCGCCTGGGTAGCTGCACGATTAGTGCGCAAGCTAATTGGAACTGCTTAGCCGAGGTGCCTGGTTTGAATCCGGGTTCTAGTTATGGATGTTGTCCTTGAACAAAAAAGTAACACTTGCAAGAGTCGCCTAAAGATGGCATATACTTCCGAAGACCAGATAACTTGCAATCCTTGTGGTAGCAATTATCATTGCATGGTCTAGGAGAGTGGTTCGGAATCCACTATAAACTGTAGGTCCACCGGTGTAGATAGGCTAAGTTCCCGAGCACATCGTTAAAAGGTGAAATAAACAAACAAATGAGAAGGTAGGTTAGATTTACCTTGACATATATCATTTGTCATTGATTGCCACTTGTCAAATTCGATTAATTCTTACCTGCATTCTACCAGCTGTATCAACTAATACTACATCAAATCCAGAGTCCCTGGCAAATCTGATGGCTTCCATGGCTATGCCCGCGGCATCTTTTCCGTAACCTTTTTCGTACAATTGAACCATAGTACGCCCATTGTGACGTTCAGGCGGATGCAAAGCGTTCAAATGTTTCATGTGAGTTCTAAGTTGCTCCACGGCACCAGCTCTGAAAGTGTCACAAGCAGCAATGAGAACACGCAGGTTATTTTCGATAAGCCAGAAGCATATTTTTGCCAAATTGGTAGATTTACCAACTCCATTAACCTGAAACAAGAAAATAATATAGAGAGAAAAAAAAACATAGAGATAATGGTTTGGAATATCAAATTGGGATGATGAAACCATTCTACTCTTAGATACTGATCAACCTGTTTGTTTTGCTTAACTAATAAATATAAAACAGATATATATTGAATATTTTCAAATTTTCTTTTTACAATGGTTTTCTTTAAGATTTAAGAGGATCCTGCTTCAGAAGACTCAAACTATCAGTATTTTTATTGCTTGAATCTATTCCTAATATATCTAAGAATATGTATCTAAAGTTAGGGGGGTTTATTTGCAACATTTTCAAAGTTACTACACGCAGTAGAATGTCAAGGAGGTATACATACACTGGGGTAGCTGCAGTGCACTTTTTTTTGTGAAAAATGCATTTTTTCCAAACCTAAGAAAATATTTATATTTCACCATTATTTGAGTTTTTCTTCAATTACATAGAAGAAAAATATATAGAGATTATTGAGACAACATTGGTTTGGATGACGTCAGCTGTGAGTGGTTCCCGTCATACTTGATCAATCAGTGTTAGAGTGGGTGGTATATGCTCAGGAATGAAGGAAATACAACGCGGTGTCCCACAGGGCAGTATACTCGGACCGATTCTCTTCCTCATTTATACTATGGATTTACCAAGTGCCATCACTCACCCATGTCTTGAATATTGAATGTATGCTGATGATCTTCAGCTTTATCTTCATGCCGAAGCATCGGAAATCGATGACGCAGTAAGAGTTCTAAACTCTGCTGCAAGCAGTATATCATCTTGGTATAGTGAAAATGGGTTGATGATCAACCCAATCAAGTCTTCTGCCATGATTATTTCCTCAAAGCTCTCCCAAGTTGATACGTCACAGATTGATAACATCTCCATAAATAACATCAGAGTGCCATGGGTGGAAAGTGTAAAGAACTTAGGAATTATCCTAGATTGTAAGTTGAAGTTTGAGCAACATGTAAATTCCATTTATAAAAAGTCTTACTATAAGCTCAAGTTGCTATATCAACATGAACATGAACTGGACCAGGACACAAAGTTGAATCTTGCAAAAGCTTTGGTTTACCCTCACTTCGAATATTGTACACTCGGAGGCAAAATTAGCAGAACACTCGAAAATTTAACCAAATTCGAAGTTCGATATTTTTCCTAATTCTCAACCGATTTAGATGATTTGTTCGGCAAGTTATAGATCAACTCTTTTGCTTTGTAGAAATTATAAGAGAAAACAAAAAAATTTGAAAAAAATTTTATACGGGGGCAAAACTAAAAGTGTTTTTTTTGTCAAAAATTCGTAACACCCTGTGGAATTTCGTGGTCCGAGTTGAAACGTACAATATCATGGTCTGTCAAGGCACATCTTCCTACAGTAACGCCCTTCTTGTTTCATGCGTTTATCTCTATTTTTGCAAAATATATTTCATTTCAAGTGGAAAATCACCATTTTGGAGAAATTCCATTGAATCAAGAAATTGTCATTAAAATTCGTCTATCAATTTGGAATTTTCTTATTATCACTCAGGCGTATCGAAATTGTCGTTTGCGATTTTTATGTTCGAATTGCATTAGTTATTGATGACAATTTGGTGAAAATTAGGAATTCATAGGAGATAACAGTCGGTAGGTATTAAAATACACAACCGAATTCTGGGACCATTGATAAAACTTTTTTTATCAAATATGAAATACAACACACGTTTTTTTGTATATGACCACATTTGCACTTGTTTAAAGAATGAGAGTTTTCCATTCTTTGATTTGATACAAATTCGATCGGTTGCGGTGTTTTGTGATTCTTTTACTGTTTACGATTCGAAACGGTATTTTTCATTCAGAATAAGAGATTTACCACCAACCTCAGTAGCAAGGACAGTTACATTGATCGAGGAAGGGCGCCCCTACCGCTCAGTCGGTATCATGTTGGGTGTCTCGACGTCGGTTATCCATCGAATCTACCGACGTTACAGGGAAACTGGATTGTACGTGAGAAGGCGAGGACAAGGAAGAAATCGGGCAACCCGCGCTATACATGACCGTTTCATCATCAATCAAACCATATGAAATCCTCGTCTTACTGCTGTTCAGGCACGTAACCTTTTACAAGCAGTGGATAACATTAACGTCAGTGTGAGGACAGTCAGAAGACGATTAAATGAAGTTGGTCTGAGATCATATGCGCAAGCAAGAGCACCAATACTCGATAGAGCCCATCGGGTAGCAAGATTGGCGTATGCTAGGGAGCAAGTAGCAAGGACAATCAATCAGTGGAGACGAGTTTTATTTAGTGATGAGAGCCGATATTGTGTGAATTTCGTGGATGGTAGAGATAGAATATGGAGGCATCGAGCGGAACGGTACAATCAAGCGAACTTCGCAGGAACTGAGCAATATGGTGGAGGGTCAGTTATGATATGGGGTGGCATATGCTTGGGAGTACGAACAGAACTGGAAATTATTGGCAATTGATCACTTAATGCCCATCGGTATATAACAGAAATCTTGGAGCCCCATGTTGTGCCTTTTGCTCCTTACATAGGGGAAAATTTCCTTTTTATGCACGATAACGCGCACCCTCATACTGCGCGCATAGTGATAGAATATCTCAATGAAGTTGGGATCACACGAATGGACTGGCCGTCGCGGTCACCGAATTTAAACCCGATCGAACACGTTTGGGACATTCTTGGAAGAAGGGTTCGACAACGAAATCCAGGCAACGTTGAAGAGCTGACATTGGCTTTGGTGGAAGAGTGGGACAGCATACCTCAACAGATGATAGACAACATCATTGGGAGTATGCGAAATCGTATTCGCGCTGTAATAAGAGCTCGGGAGGGTCATACTCGCTACTAAAATCAAATGGTTTTTTTTGTGGGTCATCATGAACATTTTTCTCAACATGTTCATTTCATTTCACGAGTGTATCGCCAGGATACACACCTGCTCTCAATTTTGGACAGGAATGATAATTATTATAGAGAGTCACACAAAAAAATTCAAAAATAAATGTGCAAAATCAACGATTTTTCCAGTGTAGTTCGAGTTCTCCTGGAGCGTGAAATTGGCCAGTGAATTTCAAAAATTTTCATTTCGTTAGATTTCCGCTTCTCTAATTTTGATTTTATTTTTTGGCTAACCTCCGATGTTATGCACCTACGCAAGATTAAAAATAAATTCTTGAAATTTGTGACTTTTCGCTTCAAATTGGATATCTCTCGTAAAAATAGAGATAAATGCATGAAACAAGAAGGGCGTTACTGTAGGAAGATGTGTCTTGACAGACCATGATATTGTACGTTTAAACTCAGACCACGAAATTCCACAGGGTGTTACGAATTTTTGACAAAAAAAACACTTTTAGTTTTGCCCCCGTATAAATTTTTTTTCAATTTTTTTTTGTTTTCTCTTATAATTTCTACAAAGCAGAGGAGTTGATCTATAACTTGCTGAAAAAATCATCTACATCGGTTGAGAATTAGGAAAAATATTGGACTCCGAATTTGGTTAAATTTTCGAGTGTTCCGCTAATTTTGCCTCCGAGTGTAGCTCTGTGTATTTTTTTTTTGACAGATGAAAATAAGAGGAAATTACAAAAAATCCAGAACTGTGTGGTCCGATTTGTTTGTTGGGTTCCTTTTGGCAGTCATATAACACCTTTTCTTAAGGACACAGGCGAAGTTAACACATACAGCTATGTCTCACTGCATTTTGTTTTGTTTTGCACAGACTATTGCACAGCAGATGCCCAGACTATTTGTATGAACTCATCAAAAGGAGTTCAGATATTTATACTGTCAATTTTAATGTGAGGGTGGACAAATTTCATATTCCTCAACACAAAATGTCTAGGTTCAGGGGTAGTTTTTCATATCATGCCCCTTCTTTTCTGAATGATTATCTGAACGAACTGAAGTTGAGTGAATTGAAATTCAAAAAGGCTGTAAGCAAAATATTGTTTGATAAATTATTGTAGTATGTAGAATTTTTATATTATGGAATCTTTTTTGGGTTAGTAAGGATTATGTGGAAGATCTGTTTGCAGAACATAACTCCTATTGTGCAATTTTGCACAACTTTGCATAATAAATTCAATATTTATTTATTTATTTATTAAATTTTCTTCGGTTTCTTTTTTGAACATTTTTTTGAAGCTCGAAGTACGCATTGAAATATTCTGAAAAGTACAGTTTTTCTTCTGTCCTGAAATAATTCCCCAGAAGCCTTCTTTTTAGGCAAGCTAATGCAGGATCTTCCTTCATGAGTAAATTGAAAAATTTCCCCAAAACAAGTTCTAAATATACATTTATGAAGAACTCACCCCGCAAAAAGTCACAACGAAAGGTCTCCTCTGTTTCTGGGACTCTAAGCAATCTCTCAAAATATCTACCCTACGTTTGGGACTCAAAATTTGAACCAACGAATCATTCAAAGTATTCTTCACAGTAGATGCAACACTCTCAAAAGTTCCCAATACCTTTCCTTCCAGTTTGGCAGCTACAGAATCACACAATTTTATAGCTATATCTGCGGCCACATTCTTGGCTATTAAGTGATCCCGCATTTTTTCCAGAGCAGGTTTCATATCGTTAGCTGTCAGGTTCTTAGAGCCTACAAGACCTTTGAAAATGGAGAACATACCACTTTTATTATGAGTTTTGTTAGTTTGTTCAATTTGTTCTTCTTCATATTCTTCATCTGAAGATTCAACTTCCAAATCTTTTATAACTCCCCTCATTTGACCAACAATCTAAACAAAAATTGAAATATTAACACAATTTAATTTTTATCAATATTTATTTTAGTATACTTCTGTGTCTGGAGTAAAATGACTCTTCATATCTTCGGGTTTATCAGTTGTTCTTTCAAGAAACTCTAAATCCTTATTAGTTCCTCCCAATTCCCACACTCTTGGCTTTTTACCAGCCCTTTCTTTTTCAGATATTGGACTCTTAGGACTTTTTCTATAAAATCAAACCGTTATTGAAAAATATATACTTTAGATAAAATCTATCTACTTTGGATCCTGCTTCTTCTTGCCTATTTTTTGTGCAAATTTTAATCTATTAGCAGCCAATGTATCTTCATCGATTTGTCCATTCTGTAGTTTTAGTTTTGGTGAAGGTGATAATGATTGAACTTCTGAAAATGAATATATGGGTATTTCATATGATCAGTTATTGTTATTTACCTTCTGTAGAAAAGTTTACTTCCTTTTTTTTCTGAGTTTTCGCATTCTTCTCATCCCCTTTCCTTTCTATCATAGAGGACACAGTTTTTTTAGATTTTGAAGATTGTTCAAACGATTTCATCTGTTTGGGTAACTTGGCTTGATGTTTAGACCACTGTTCTGCTTTTTGCAATGTAGAATTGAATCCATCGATGAAGCTGTATTCTAGAAAGTGGTCTCCTCTAGTAAGTTCATTTTTGTATTTGTCCCTAAACTCTAAATGAATATCATTCAAGAACTTATCCACATATGATAGTTGCAATATCTTCTGATATGCTACTACAAAAACCAAATCAAATTCATTATCCAATTTGTATTGTAGAGACAATCCATTGTCATTATAAGTGTTTAAACCTCTTTCCTGAAATGTGATTACATTAAAATAAAGTAAAAGACATATGTTCATTTTATCATTACCTGTAAAATAATGTTTTTTATCAGAGAATTTACAGATGATGTGAAATTTTGACTAGTACTCTGAAAACACCATAAAACGATGCCTCCTTTGGTAAAAATAGCAAATAAATCCAACATTTTAGAAACTTAAATTTACAAATTAATTATTTTTATTTGAACACAACCACAACACGTTTACTTCTAATGTCAATTTCATAATTGTCTTGTCATGCAGACAGTTGTATTCCTTGGACAGAAAATTCGTGTTTTCTGCTATGTAAAACTAGTTCAAGGGCATCTATTCTCGAGTAGCTCTTAGAACGAGTTTTCTTTCATGATTCTACCTCGAGTGTTGCTTTCATTGCTTTACGAAGAGTTAGGAACAAGCCATTGAATAACTCCAGGTTCTCAAAAGTATATTTTCACATACTTAAAAGTCGAAAAAAGGAACTTATCCAAAGAATGAAGTGCTACTTCACTTCCATCTGTAATTGACAGTTCTGTTAATTTTCATTACACGTCAAGTTGACGTGCGAACTGATTTTTGGATAAAAAATTTACGAAAGTCAGAAAGCAATACAAATTGAAGCAGATATAAATAGTTTTTTGTTGAATTTGAGGAATTTAATTGTTAAGGTGAAGCTGTATTTGAAATATATTATATTAACACATTCTGCTGAAGTTTCTAGAATAAAGAATGAAAAATTAAAAAAGCAGTAAAAATGGACACATCAGATAGTGAGTGTTTCGAAAGTGCTGACGAGGACATCCAGTCAGACGAAGAATTACCCAAGAAGGTATTTAATAAAGATTGCCAAAATCTACTGAAACCAAATCCAAATTATGAATTAGAGGCTTCAGAAACACTATGTGATCCCAGAACTGAAGAATCCAAAATAACCAGACAAAATGATGCATCAATAAAATTAGAGATAGCTGTGAAAGGAGATAATGAATCTAAAAACAGTAATAAAGCAAGCCATAGTAGTTCCGAAACTGAAGATATTTGTCAGGTTACTTCGAAGATAAACACTATTAATGTAATAGATGATAGCAAACCTGTCCTTTCTAGAAAGGAAAATGTTGAAGGCGATTTATGTAATATTAAACAGGTGGAGCAAGAAACTGTGAAAAAAAGTAGATCCTGTGCCAAGACTAAACTAGGAAGTAAAATTTCCAAAGATACTGTAAAATTTGAGATAACACCAGAGAAAAAGAAATCCAAAGTAGTTGAAAAAGAAAAGCTGCATAAAACTGAAAATAATATAATTAGTTCTGTACAGATAGTGGAGAATGAGAAGCTAAAAGTTGACAATGATGATCAGAATTTATGGGATGATGAGGAACTAGATTGGGGTACTGAAACTAAATTGGAGAGTGATGCAAAGCATAATATATCGAAGGACAATACAGAAGAATATAAATGTATGTTTCACATTTTTAAATTTAATTTCAAAATATTTTCGACATTAGATAAGCCAATAATCTTGCATCGAAAGAAAATTAACTGAAAAACTATCTTTTGTAGTTCAACCTTCACCATCTTCAAATACTCCTCAGTTCAACCCTCATATTGGTAAAAAGTCTGAAAACCAATCAGATAATTGGGGTGCATGGGGTAGTTGGGGTGTTTCAGTTCTTTCTACTGCAACACAAAGTGTTTCTTCTATTACTTCCCAACTTACAAATGTTATTGAAACTGGATTAGGGGCTGCAGATCCAGAAGAATTGGCTAGGATTGATAGAGAAGAAAAAAGAGAACTGAAAGAATCTTTAGGGAAGGAATGTGAACAAGATATTCCCAGTGAAGCCCCATCTGTTGGATTCGGATTAGGAAATTTGGTTAAATTAGTGGAAAATACAGGTATTCAGTAGGTGTCATATAGTAGAATAGATTACTTTTGGAATATTACTGTGGGCAAAAATGTAGGTGAATTTCAAATTTAAACTTTGTGAGCCAACTATTCAGGCATTTATTTTTATGTTCGTACTACTGTTGCATATATGTCAAATTTCATGACAATGTCATCATGGGGCCAAGTGATACAGGCATTTATTTTTATGTTGGTACTGCTGTTACTGACATTTGTGTGAAATTTCATGTCAATGTCATCATTTGTCACAGAGCTATGCTAGTATTTTCTAAGCAATTACAAGTGATTTAAGAGATTTTTACAATGTCTGTTATTGTTGAGCGAAGAAGTGCCATTCAATTTTGTTTGCAGAATGAAATTTTGGCTGCAGAAATGTTCAGAATGTTGCAAACAGTCTGGTGATTTGGCAATGATGCAGAAAAATGTGTATTATTGGTACACAAAGATTTCAAGAATTACAGGGTTTACTATTGCTGAAAATTATTATTTGGCATGCATTGAAAATCGGAGAAATCATTGGCATAAGTGCATTATATTGGGAGAGGATTACTTTGAAGGGAAAGCAATAGTTTTGGATGAATAAATGGAGATTTTTCATAAAATAACAAAATTTACCCTAGCCTTATTGTAAAATGACTCTACCAGATTATACTACGATAGGCCTGTTATCACTGACAGAATGTTGACAAATAATAGGCGGGACATAGTAGTGTATGATAAGAGAGCCAGAACAGCAATGCTGCTGGATGTCGCCATACCGAATAATAACAACGTGCTGAACAAGTTCCAGGAGAAAAAGTCCAAATACACAGACCTTGCTACTGAGATCGAGCACATGTGGCACCTTGATAAAATAGATATTGACTGTGTTAATACCCAAAAGTTTGCATGATAGCCTTAAGAAATTAGAATGGCATAAGAATACCTATATAGAAATGCAAAAAGCTGTAATTCTTAATACATGTAGGATAGTTAGGAAATTTGTCAAGTATATTGTAATTGAGCCTATTCCCTTTGATTGCTGAATCTGGGAAAGGTAAATTATATCCAGCTAACAGCTGAGATAGTGCACAAGTCCAAGATAATAATAATAATAATGTTTATTCAAAAATATCATACAAATTAGAATAAACAGACTCACCTCGAAGGTGGAACTACTAAGTAGTACCAATCTTAATAGATAATTCTAAAAGAACATTCTATCAGAATAAAATTGCTTCAGCAAAAAGTCAGAACAAGTCCTCTTGGAATGTTGTAAGGGAATTGAGTCGTGGAGGTGTGGGGGCTTCTGGGGTTAGCATAAGGGATGGTGACAAGATTTTGTCTGCTCCTTCTGAGGTGGCACAAAAATTTGATGAATTTTTCATCGGTGTGCCCAGGGCATTATCGGAACAGGTTTCTCAGGAAGAATACATTGACAATATAGTAAGCACAGATGAAACGATGTTTCTGACTCCATATGCTGAGGAAGAATTATTCTTATTGATGAACAGAAGATTGAGGCCTTTGAGTTCCAGCGGCTATGATGATTTTTCGGGATTTCTTCTTAGGAGATGCCTGAGAGAACTCACCGCATCTTTGACATACCTGGTAAATCTTTCTTTCTCGGAAGGTCAGTTTCCTGATAGATTGAAAATATCCAGGGTGGTACCCCTTTTAAAGAAGGGAGATTCTGAATCGATGTGTAACTATCGTCCTATATCCCTGTCTCTGGTCTTGTCAAAAATATTTGAATTTTGTTACCCTGACAGGCTCTTGAGCTTTCTTGATAAACAAGGAATTCTCGCTAAGAGTCAGTTTGATTTCAGACCGGGACTTGGGACACATGATGCAATATACGCTTTTGTTGAAGGTGTGTTGAAAGGCTTGGAGTCCGGACAATGTCCGGTTGGTGTCTTCTGGGATTTGAGTCGGGCCTCGTAATTCATAATATTTTAACTAGTAAAGCGGAGAAATGTGGTCTTCGCGGTATTGCTGCAAGGTGGTTGGTTAGTTACTTGACTGGCCGGCAACAACTTGTTTCCATCAGACTCACTTGTGGTAATATGAGAGAGACAACAAATTCGGGTTTACTTGGCACCGATGTGGGCGTGCCTCAGGGCTCGATATTGTTGTTTCTCTTGTACATAATTGACATAGGAAGCGGTCTGAGTTGCGATGTTTTTCTTTATGCAGACCTAAGGCCTTGATTACTGATGATAGCGAGGCTATGCTGGAGTCAAGGATTCTTCAAAATACCAACTTGCTGTGTTAATTGTTTAGCAGAAACAGATTGCACATCAATGCTCTCAAGTCTACATATTTGGTCTTTCACAACCTAAATAAGATAATAAATGTTAACGTGTCTCTCAATAATACTCAACTGGAAAGGGCTGGCTCGACGGTGTTTCTAGGACTTTGGACAGATGAGAGTCTAAACTAGAAAGATCATTGTACTTACCTGTCCTCCAAACTTAGTATGGTCTGTTATCTTATGCGAAATTTGAGAAGAGTTTTGACTGACACACAGTTGAGGGCTGTTTATCATGCTCAGGTGGCCTCCAGATTGAGATATGGGGTTTTGTTTTGGGGGGCATTGGTTGGAGCTGACAAGGTTTTTCTTTGTCAAAAAAGGATAATTCGTTGTATGTTGGGTATTTCGCAACTTACCTCCTGTCGTGAGGCTTTTCGATCTTTGGGCTTACTTACATTACCATCCATATGTATATTTGAAATGACGACAGTAGTATTTAAAAATCAAAATGAAATAATTCGTAATGGTGACTACCATCATTACAATACTAGTAGTCAGCACAACCTCGTCCCTCCCAACTTTAGACTTCGAATGAGCAGACGGTCCTCTATGTACCTGGGTGTAAAGCTTTATAACAGATTGAATGATGACATAAAGGAGTCCAAATCGTGTGTTACTTTTAGAAGAAGGCTGTCTGAATATTTGGCGAGTAAGAGTAATTATAGTGTGCAGGAATTTTTATTGTAAATGATATTTCCTTCGATGTTTTTTGTATGCGATTTTCCTGATTTTGTTGTATATTTGCTTGGGAAAATCATTTTATTATTTTTTGACCTTTTCCATAATATCATTTCCGCATTCTTGAGGAATAAAGTTTATTATTATTATTATAAAATAATAATAATAATAAAATTAAATAATTTCAATAAAAAAGTTCTATAGATCACAAAATTACAAATTTCAAACCTTAAGCATGCTATTTTTAATATTGACAATATTATGGATGTATAATATTATATAAAAGTATATCAGATAGTTTGTCTCTTTCTTTTTAGGAAATAAAGTAATATCAGGAGGCCTTGACACTCTAGAAACTATTGGCAAGAAAACCATGGAAGTTCTTCAAGAGGGTGATCCAGGCTTGAAGAAAAAACGAGCATTTCTCAAAATAGAACAAAACAAACCAGTCCTTTCCCAGATTCTCAGAGAAGCCAAAGAAAGGGCGGAAAATGAAAGAAATATTTCTGAAGAAGTTTATATGAAGAAAATGAAAAACTATGAAACACTCTTTGACGATCATCATGGTTTAGTGCACTTGGAAGCTTTAGAATTACTGTCAAAACAATGTGAAATCAAGCTAAGAAATCTTCAAAACAGCTTGAACGGTGAGCAATATACTGAATTCTTGGAAACTATGGACCAAATTAAAGAGCTCTGTGAGTTACCGGATGAAGAAGAAGAAGATCAAATTTCCATTTTGGAAATCAGAGAAAAATTGAAAAAAGCAGTTACCGAGATGAATGTGCAAATAAGCTATGATAAGTTGATGACGAATTGGGAGGAGAGTGAAGTTTGGTTGAACGCTCTAAATATGAACATATGTGATGAGAAAGAGTTGCATCAACAGGCTATTGAGACTTTAGCGCAGCTTACATCATTGGCTATGGAACAGTTTCACAAAATTGGAGAACTTTTGCTGATCAAGGATCGCAGGAGTACCGCTGATGAAGCAGATAGTTTAGTACAGTAAGTAATATATGAGTTAAATATTAGGTGTAAAAAGAAATATGGATCTATTTTTAGAAAATCTTAGAAGAAGAATTTTAACAAAGCTGATTATTATATATGCCAAGTTCCTCAAGCCTGATTCTGTCCCCAGCTGGGCATTCGCACATGACGTTTTCTATTGATTCTATCTAATCATATAATCTGCATGATAGGTCCTCAATCAATCCTAAATAATTTAAGTGATTTATGAGGCAACAGAGCCTGTTAATATGGCAATTAGGACT
Source organism: Cryptolaemus montrouzieri (assembly GCA_013387265.2). NCBI lineage: Eukaryota > Metazoa > Arthropoda > Insecta > Coleoptera > Coccinellidae > Cryptolaemus > Cryptolaemus montrouzieri. The sequence continues at coordinate 62,853,152 of JABFTP020000001.1, forward strand.
CTCAGGTCTACCTTGGAGAGTTTAAACCTAGCCTTGGCTCTCTCAGTGAAAGGTCCATTGATGGCTAGCTGAGAGTGTCCGACACTTGTAAGGCTCAGCCAGTACTACCATACCTACAGATGCTAGCACCAGTTATTTTCCACCCTTACAGTTTCCAGGAAAATTTTAAACTTAGGCTCTGGTCCAGTGAACCCCAAGGTAGTTCCTGGGGCGGCCAATGAGTTTGAATTCTCAATGCCCGAGTGACCCACATCGGACGGGGTGTATTTCTTGCAGTCTGGCAAGGGTTGAACGGCATTCCTGTACAATAAGTGACTTGCAGTTGTCGGATGCCAATGGTTTCAGTGTAGCTTGGCTATCTATGAAGATTTTTCTTGACCTACTTGTTAATCCCTCCTCAAGCTGGAGGTCACTCCGCCTGGGTACCGGCATGGTAAGTGCGCAAGGATGTAGGAATATGCTAAGTCGAGGTGCTTGTTCCGAATCCGAGTTTGAGTCATGGATGTTGTCCTTGAACAAAAAAGGTGAATTTGACTAAGATTTTGTTATCGACTTTGGTTACGTAGCTTAGATCTGAGTCCATAAAAAAAAACATTGAAGGTCAGATAACTTGAAATCCTGAGTGGTGGCAGTTATCATTGCATGGTCTAGTAAGTGGTTCGAAGTCCACTATAAACTGTAGGCCCACAAAACAAACAAAAAACATAGCAGGAGGTTAGCACAGTGGTCAATGGAAATATTTCTGCTTGAAGAACAGTCGCAAACCCGCTAAGACACTTTTGTAGCCGTCTGTGAACAACAGGGACCCTCAAGTATATGGTCCTTGGATCGTTGATTTTGCGTATTGCTATGTTAGAGTTCATACTCTGCATCTCGTTGTCCTTAAATTCAGACTGTAAAGCGCCGGACACGAAGTTGAACATATTTGTCCCATTTCGGTAAAGGTGATGGAACTTGTAGGTAGCTATTCTGGCAGCTCCTCTATTCACCAGGTAAATAGGTGAAAAGCCCAGTCACAGTTCCATGGTTGTAGTAGGTTGTAGAGCGGAATGTTCCAATGATCATCATGCAGGCCATTCTCTATAATTTAGGAAGCTTCATTTGAGATTGCTCAGTAAGGTCGCACTCCCACCAAGCAATGCAGCCATGGAAATACGAATATCCTCCATTTCCTAGTGAATGGCCTAAGAGTTTGGTGGAGGTTTATATTAAATTTTTCTCCCTCACATCACCCTTGGAAGGCTGAAATAGCCCTCTGAAGTCTGTCGGAGACGTCGTTGTCATCTGTACCAGCCAGAATGACTATATCGTCAGCGTATGCTTGTACTTTAACATCCCGTGCGTCGATTATTACCAGAGGGTTATCAACCTGTAAGGACCACTACAAAGGGGGTGGTATTCCTCCTTGGGGGCAGCTACTGCCAGCTACATAGGTTGCCTTTTAAATTTTGCGCCTGACAAAAAACAAGTAACTTAGGGAAAAAATAGCGTTATTGTTTTTTAGTCTTCTCCATGAAGATCGATACACTTTTGCATGCGCTTATACCTATGTTCGAGACAATTTTGCCACTCCGAATGAGATACCTCCAAATATGGTTTGAACTGCCTCTTCTGCCGTCGAAAATCGTTGCCCACGCAGTTTTTTCTTAATGTGCGCAAACAAAAAGAAATCGTTAGGTGCCAAATCGGGATTATAAGGTGGATGGCCCATCAACTCAATGTTTTGAGTGTTCAAATACTTCAACATATGCGCTAATTTGTGTGAGCTTGCATTTTCATGATGCAGAATAATTTCAGTTCTTCGATTTGATTTCCTCAACGCATCGAACACAAACAAATGATTGTATACCATTCAGTATTGACCTTTCTATGTTGCTCTAATGCTATGGTGGCAACATGTCCGATTTTCCTGAAAAAACAAGCGACGATTTGCTTCGTAGTGCTTCGTGCACGAACAACTTTCGTTGGGTTTGGCTCGTCTTGGAAGACCCATACTGTCGATTGTTGCTTAGATTCGTCGCCTGTAACGATTTTGTAAACGTCTGTTGAAGCACCTCGGTCGAATTTTTTCAACATTTCTTTGCACCAAGCGACACAAGCCTTCTTTGAGATATTGTTAAGTTGTGTGGGATCTAACTCGATCAAATCTAAGTGAACAATTCATCGTAAGACAGGATTGCTCTGGCAGTATAAACTTTTCTAGTTAATGATTTTTATAAAAAACTATACAATGCAATCAGTCCCAGTCAATCGTAAACAAAATAGGAGGTACTCCACATGGTACAATAAAGAAATCATTGATGGTCTAGGAATCGGATACACAAAAAGTTTATCAAAACAAAGAATGATCACTATCTCGATTTGTACCGTGAATTGAGAGGGTCAGTTAAAGCCAAAATCAGATCTGCATATAGAGACTACTTGGATAGCTCGGAGAATAGTTTTGGGAAGAAGCCTGACAAATTGTGGTCTTTTGTTCGGAATAAACGCAAAGCGTATGGACTACCTGGCATCATGTATTACCAAGGTGAGAGACTGGATAGCCCCCAGAAGATCGTTTCTACATTCTCTATGTTTTTGGGTGGGGTATACGATGTTATGGATTCAGATGTTAGTATTGATGACGTTATCTCGGAAGGCGTGGTGGTTTGTCGCAGCTCTAATTCTATTTTTTCCCTCAATTTTTGGGTTGACAGCATACCTTGTTTTATAGTAAAGGATATCATAGGGGCGATATGTTTAATTTTTAATCTTCTCCTGAGGAACAATCAGTTTCCTTCTAAGTGGAAAATCGCGAAAATCTGTCCCATCGTCAAGAGCGGTGATAAAACCGATGTAACGAACTACCGTCCTTTAACCCTGCTTTGATCCTTTGCAAAGGTTTTTAAGCTTCTATTGCATGAATCTTTAGCATTTCAGCTGAGCCAATCAATTTCGGACAGGCAACATGGTTTTAGGGTCGGTAAATCAACTGTAACGAATCTTGCCTTCTTTTCGGAATACGTAACTGAGGTTTTGGACCGAGGTGGCTAGGTCGACACGGTTTTCACGGATTTCTCTAAGGCCTTTAATCGCATGAACCATGTTTCTCAGATAAAAAGAATGAAGAAGATAGGTTTCCCTCCAAGCCTTCTCAGTTTTTTCTATTCATATTTGAGCGAAAGCAATATGTTATGTACAATGGATTCAGATCCCAGGATTTTGGAGCCCATTCGGGAGTCTCTCAGGGGTCGGTTTTGGGTCCGCTTCTGTTCACAATTTTCGTAAATGACTTATTTTAGAGGCTAAACGTTGGGGGCGTAGCCTTTGCGGACGATCTCAAGATTTACACAGAAATAAGATCGATTGAGGACTGTCAGAATCTTCAAAGAGAGTTGGTGATGATACATCAGTGGTGTTTAGAAAACAAACTGCCTTTGAACATCTCTAAGTGCAAGTACATGTCAATCACGCGCAAACGTGTTTTCTGTTCTCGTGATCTCGGGGTGCTTCTCGACTCGAAATGGTCGTTCCAGGACCATATAAGTGATGTTGTCCTGCGAGCAAGAAAGATTTTTTTTATTCTGAGGAATTCCAAGAGCTTCCGGAACACTGCTGTTCTCAGGGTTCTGTATTTCGCTTTCGTTCTGTCTAGATTGGAATATGCCTGATATCTGGGATCCATACTATGTGAAATATAAAATTGCTTTGGAAAGCGTCCAGAGAACCTTCTTAGTGTACCTGGCATACAAACAGGATGGAGTGTATCCTATCCGAGGTATGCCAGGTATTCCGTTAACCGATCGTTTTTCTGTGTTGGACATTGAAATTAGAAGGAAATATTTGTGCTGCATGTTCTTGTATGGACTTCTGAATAACTTCATCGGTTGCTCGTGTCTGCTTGACAGACTGAAGTTTTTGGTACTGATGCTCGCAGGCAGAAGCAATGTTTTCTTCAACTCACCTATCAACCGAAGCTGTCACTATTTCAACACAGTGGTCTCTTCGGTTGATATCAGTCATTCTCAAGCTACATTTAAAAGAAACCTATCAGCAAAACTTAATTCACACACTCAAATTGTTTTGTTTATTTTATTGATTTGGAAAGTTTCTTAAATCTGTTTTTTTAGTTTGAAGCAAATTTTGCTATACTTGTTCTGCTCTGTAATTGGGAGTAATCCTGTTGAGCTTGTATTAATAAATAGATAAATAAATAAATAAATCTTTTTGACAGCTAGATGTTTATGCAATATTGAATGGTTTTACGCTGGCGGAACTAATGTTCACATGGCGCTCATCGTGTATCATTTCGTGCATTGCATCGATGGTTTGTGGCAAAACCATTGATTTTGGATGACCTTCATGAAGTTCGTCACTGAGTGAAGCACGATCCCGATAGACTTCGTTATACCAGCGTTTACAGTGGCACAGTGTGAATCTTCATCACCAAAAGTCGAAGCAAGTTGATCTTCTATGCACAGCCCACTTGATGCAAAAAAAATTCTTTTGTTGCATTATCAAGTTAATATTGAGTCTGATATAAATCTGAAAAGCTTGTAAAAAATCCAATCTGATCAATCGAAAATTCATAGGGTGGTACATAGTTAGAAAAAATTAATTTTATCTCATGGCTCAGAATCTATGCTTTGGAAGAAATCTTTCAACAACACTGGCTTCTATGTTCAAAACATAATAAACATCATTTTTAATTTTTATTGTGACATTTAATACAATGGAAATATTTAAAATCGCCCTGTATCTTAGAAACGATAAAGAACATAGTGATTTTGTTTTACAAAGCAACAGCACATTGTGAATACTTCATTTCTCTATCTCTTATTTTAACAAGAGATACCATTCAAACATCAAATATGGGACACCCTGTACACGTACCCAAAGTGCTACAGAAAAGGCATTTAAAAAAATTAGTTTTCTTAAAATGTTCATTCTGACGTTGTTGGTAGCTTTCATTCTATTAGTTCTATGAGTTTATGATGCATATGCGATTAATATTATTTTCAGGGTAACCACCACACTCACAGCCCTGATAGGAATAGCAGCTGCAAAATTTTCTGAAAAACTAAATAGCAAAATTTGCGAATCAACTAATAAAGAAATAAGTGGGTTAATAACAAATGTATTCTTTGAGGTAAGTTTCCGAAATATGTAATAATTTTTTCCTTAGTATTGTATTTTTCAGGCAGCTAATAGCAGTTCATATATTCAAGATGCTCTTCAACTCCTCATTCCAGTATTGCAAGTGGGAGCAGTATAGTTGTACGAGAAGAGTATTCAAAATTAAAATAAATAACTTCTTAGTTTCAACCAATTTTAAATAGATCTAGTCCTGTTATTCATATTGAAAATTAAAAAGTTTTAAATTTGTATTTCAATATATTTCTATTCCATTAAAAAGTGATATCATATAAAAATAATTCAATTTTCTTCTATTACAATTTAATTCAAAGTTTATTATCAAACATGAAAATAAAGAAATTGTTCTTTACATGTTAAACATATTTCATGTATATTATACTGTTTTAAAAATTTTGTACATTTTTATGAAAAAAACAAGAATAAATTACTTAATCGCTACTGTTTTCCTCTTTTATTTCCTGTGGGTGGTTTCTGCAGCTGAAAACTCGAATTTGTATTTGGGAAGCTTAATCCTGTACCTAAAGTTGTATTTTGGAAACCTTGATTTGTTTTATTGAAAGTATTACCAAATAAGCTTGGCAGAGTGGAAGTACCAAAACTGAACCCTCCTGAAAATAAATATTGAAATAAAGTTTCCATCAAATTGTGCAAATGATGCAATGCATTTATAAGTGATAAATTTATCATCATAAAACTGATAGTAACCAATGTGTTAATTATTACTAAGAAAATAGAACTTGATGAAAGGTTCAAAATATATACCACAATTCAACAGAAACTCTTATATTAGTGAGAATTAATATCTCTGCTTGACAAGCTGAAAATTCAAAATGACAAGATTGAACACTTCCATTCAGGGGAAAATGTTCAATCCCCTAGAATGTTGAATAGCACAGACTGAAGGAGCTAGTTTTTCGTTTCAAATGCAGTTTCGTTCTCGTTTGAACTCGTCAGTGTTGCATATCCATTCACAACATCGAACCATAACGCCACCTTACTGCATCAATTCGTTAGAAGGTAACATATAGGTATATGTATACAAATACTACTGGCACTCTCCAACGAACAGACAGAGAAGACTACTAGGGCAACTTGGGAAGCAAAGAAAACATCTAAAATATGGATAACTTTTCAGGATCAGCATCATTGGACTACCTAAATTTGGGGAACAAAATGTCAGGTTCCATTTTTTCCCCTCTGCATTTCTTTTCAGTACGCCTTGCTATTTTTTCGAAGAATTTGAGTACCTCATTGCATTCTTAAGACATTTCGTCTATATACTACCATTTTTGGGAAGTAATTCAAATAATCTACAAAAAGAATTTTTTCTCAATTTAGAGGCTGCAACACCCTAACTTCATCTCCTGCTACAACTGGCTTCTCATAAAATAAACTCCTTTTTTCATCCTGATATAAAGAACTATTTCAACTCTCTTAATGAGTCTTCTCACAGCTTTGGTTTGAAATGTACCTCATTCTGCTGTGCATGCATTGCTTCACCTTGTCACAAAAAAAGTAGCTCATCTACACTGTACGGAAGTTATTTTTTTACAAGCTGCCACAATTGAATTTCTCAGAGTGCCAATGTCGGGAACCATCTCAACCTACACTTTCTGCTTGATATAATACGATACAAAAAAATTAAGTGGCCCCAGCTCTGGCCACAAGATCGCATTCAAAACACTCATCTTTCTGTTTTGGTATTCAACTACTTTCAAATACATTTTCTGATGTTGTTGAAGGACGACAATCTCTAAAAGTTCCAGCAAATCTTCAAGGAAGTGTATAAAATTGATAGTGTCCAATCTATCCAGTAGTAAAGGAAGATTGATGATAGAATTACTAATTAATTCTAACCAGACGTTACATTAGAACCCATGTAGAAAAACATGTTCCTTCATGGCAGGATCATTCATGCCAAATATGAATGTTAGGTTGATTGAAAATCCCCGGCTAGGTAAAAGTTGGTTCAGCAGTCCATAAAATTTGTCTGATTTATCGACCTTGATCAATCATCCAATTTCTTCAGAATGCTAGATCTGCGGCAATAAACTTTGCACTCTTTACATATGATAGGATGGCGACTGTCAGCTTGTAGTGTTCGCCCTACAGTAGTGGATGAATCTAATACATCTGGAACTCCGTCCATAATTATTGTCGAAATGCTCGATGATCTGGTCTGTTCTTTTGTCATTTTGCAACACAATAAATCAAGGAATTTCTCAAGATGTTATTGAAGTTCTTCCTGTATTATGAAGGTACTCTCCGATTGATTTACTATTATTTCTAATATGTTTAACTTGAGAAGAGCAGCAAAACAAGAAAATTCAAACGAGAAAATATAAAATATAGAAAATCTTCTTCTTTCAAAAATACTAGCAGAGGCGTACTGAAAAGAAGTTGAAAGGCAAAAAAGAGGACCTAACCTATAAAGAAAAACATCTGGTACTATTTTTTCCAAAATATGCCTGGTCAAAAGATGCAGTTCCTAAAGTTATTCATATTTTAAATGAGATAAAAAAAGGGAATTCTTGAAATTTTAACACCCTGTATATAAAAAATAAAGCATTTTTAGGCACATATTTATAAGACAAAAAGTAGGACTTGGTATATATTTTGTTCTTATTCTTACCTGGAGCTACTCCACCCACACCTGGATATGGCGATCCAACATTTGGCTGAGCAGTATTTGGAAAGTTTGAGATAATCTGATTAAATGGTGTTGGACCACAAGCTATTTTTGGAGGACTATGGTTAAGTGGCGAAGATATCGTTTGGTTGGGATTCAATTTCTTGTCCAAGGACTCGAAGGGATTACTGAAATCGTTTGCAAGTTGTTTTCTAAGATTTATGTATAATTCTTTCTGGGATTCAACTTGTGTGTGAACTGATTGCAACCTTCCCGCAAGGGCTACAAATGTATCATGAAGTCTTTTCATACCCAAAGATAAATCTGAGAAGAGAAACATTTTTTTTTTAGTTATTTCCATATGTTTAAAAACTGATATTAAAAATGTATTACCTTGAGAAGTAAGTGTAGCAGGCTGTCCAATATTCTTCACATACTTATCTGTATTCTCGATTTGAATTTTCAACGCATGCATTTCTTTCTCGAAATTATCTGCCAGATTTAGGAAAAAATTCATAGGCGCCACATTTTCATACTGTAACCCTGAGGGAGTGTCTTGAGTCCTCTGTGCCATTTCTAACAGTTGCAAACCTTGGGCTGTATCATATTTCAATTTTTCCGCCAAACTTCTGTTTCGTTGTAACTGTGACTCGATTTCTTTTATAACGTTATTGAGTACTCCTATTTGCGCTTCGACGCTACGAAAATCTTTGACGCAACATCTTGATACATCAGAACTGTACAATTTCTGTTGTTTGGTATAATTCTTGAAATTTTCGATATCTTGCTGAATTTCGTTTGGTACCTGCTGTTCTTTTGGGGGCACTTCTTTGGCTGTGGTGGTACCCAGTGATGTTGCAGTCGATGTTTGAATGCCGCCTAAACCTACTTTTTCTGGAGGTGCTGTGCTTGTTACAGCAGTATTTAGAGCTGAAATAGAGTAACTGCTATTATGATATTGGAACCATTATAAGGCTTCATTTGATTAATATGATTTGATAAAACAATTTCATGTTAAATTTCACTAAATTCATAAATTTATGACGCGTTTTACCACACTGTAGGTTCATCAGATGATTAGTGAATTGTTCATTAAAAATTGAAAAATAGTGCAATATTTATAGAAATAAATTCAACTGTCAATTTGGATCGAGGCCATCCATGGTTCTTAATTTTCAGTTTTTATTGATGAACGCGAAAATTGTTTATATTTTGATCCGCAAACTAGCAATGTTCACGTATGGTATCTTGGCACAGTACAGACCATTTATATTCTTGAATCAACGGCTATAATTGCAGCTAATTTGCCACTGTTGAAGGCCTACAGTGTAGTAAGTATCCCTACTGAAGACTATGGAGGGACTAGTAAAAAGATATCTTAGGGAGAACACTCTAGTGAAGCGCCCCCTACATATCACTCAACATGCCTATAGCACTACACTCTGTAGTAGGGTATATCAAGAAAGGACTGGAAAAAGGCGAAGTCACTTTAGGAATATTCCAACATATAGAGGGAGCTTCCGACAACACACTCTATAAATCGATAGATGAAGCTATCGTAAATAGAAAAGTAGACAAAACCATAGCTAAGTAGGTGGGACGTCTGCTGTCGACCTTCGCATCGAGGCTCACCTCGGCGAGTCGACCGTTCGGGGGAACGCCAGCAGGGGATGTCCTCAGGTGGGAGTACTATCTTCTCCCGTCTAGAACCTCGTGTCGGATGGGCCGATGCTGGGCAGTTTGTGGTGGGTTATGCCGACCATCTCGTCCTCCTTGTTCGTGAAAAAAAAACCTTGGCACCATACGTGAAGTTGCGTATGGCTGCAAATGACGCAAAGAGCGCAAAACACACTCTGGGCCTGCCGGATATTATTCGGTCCCAGATGGGGACTCAAACCAAACATTATATATTGGTTATAAATGACATTGATAAGACCGCTCCTGACCTAAGCGGCCATCGTATGGTGGCCTGCACTAGACAAAGAGATAAAACGGCACAAAATAAACAAGATCAAAAGGCAAGCATGTCTAGCAATCACGAGAGCCTTGAGATCCACACCCACTGCCTCTATGGAGTGTCTTCTGGGCGTCCCTCAACTACACATAGTGGTTGAGGAGGCGGTCATGGGGCCCTCTTTGAGACTGTGGGAAGGAGGTATGTGGAGGGATAGTAATCCAACTTCTGGACACTCCACATCCCTGAACAAAATTAGAGAACTCCAACCCGATCTTCTCACGAGAGGAGATCAAATGAGAGGCACCTACTAATTCGAAGAACCCTTCAAGGTCGTCATTCCACCAAAAGAAATTTGGACCACACCCCACACCATACTCATGCCACAGGGCCCCACATGGTTTACGGACGGGTCCAAAACCGGGATGGGTACAGGCATCGGCGTCCACGGCCCGAGGGCAAACCTTACGATTGCTCTAGGAGACCATATCACCGTAACTCACGCAAAAATATTTGCCATTCTCCTGTTTGTAAAGGAAAACCTACACAGGAACTACAGAGACACATACATCTACATATGCCCTGACAAGATACGAAGGTTACATCTAGTATAGTTGACGAATGCAACTCAGTTCTAGAAACAGAGTTACTCTGCTTTGGTGCCCGGCCCATCTGAGCATCGAAGGAAACAAGATAGCAGACAGCCTTGCCAAAAAGGCAACAGCTGTTAGGCCGATGGGACCAGAACCAATTCTGATCATCCCATGGACCCATGTACTCTCTTTCTTTCAAAATTGAAACACCACCGAGCCCCTTAACTATTGGGCAGACATCTCGGAACTGAGACAGTCTAGAAGGCTCATAAAGGGGCCACGATCAAAAAAGAGGGTACATGAACTGCTGTCCCTAGATAAAAAGTCTGTTGGGATGGTAGTTGGTCTATTGATGAGACACCAACTCAACAAACACATACTCTTCGAATGTCCCGCTCATAAGGTGACCATACTGAACACCTTGGGCACAGAAACATCCAGCGCCTGGATGATCCAGAAGGCCCCCTACAACAGTCTTGCAAGCTTCATTAAAAAGGTTTTGCAAGACACATAACAAAATGACACAACACGACAACCACAATGGGCCAAACGGCCTGAGTGCTGCCTATAAAGGCGCCGTCGAAGAAGAAGCCAGTTGAAGTTGTAGAACCCTATTGGTTATGAAGCATCCAGGCTGAGTAGTTTAGGGTACAACAAAACAGGGCGTCTATCTAACCAAACCTCTGATCCGTCACAGGTACGGTTGATAAGTGAAAAGGACGCTGGTATTATTTCCACTTGAATTCATTAGTTTTAGTATTTTCAAATTCAAAAAATTTCAAATTTTGCAACCAGTGTTGCAGGCCTGCAGCTCTTATTAACGTGTCACCACTGAAAGAATCCCTCAATCTAACCTATATCAACTGCCTAGCACTTTCCATGAAAACTAGTTAAAAGCATATTTAGCATTTTTGATGAGAAAAACTTACTGAAGCCTGTTGAAGCTGTTGATGTCCCAAAACTTAAACCCCCTGGTGCGGCTGAAGTAGAAGTTGCACCAAAATTCAATGTAGGTGCTATAGTGGTTGCTCCAAAAGTTAAACCGGTGGATGGTGTCGATGTTAAAATACTACCTGTTGTACTTGTGCCGAAATTTAGAGCTGGAGTAGGAGCCGCACTTGAATTTATTCCACCTAAGGAGAAACCAGGTGTTGTAGAAGCTAAAATTATGAAAATAAAGTAGCAAATGTCAATAGTTTTTAATTATTCTATGGAATACAATAATTCTTACCAGCACTACTACCACCAAATAAAAGCCCTGTGCTGGTTCCACCTAAAGGAGCACTGAGATTCAATCCTGTAGCTGTACTAGTAGAAGCAAAACTGCCAGTTTGTGCATTTCCAGTACCTAAACCAAATGATGATGTTGTAGATGCAGGAGTTCCAAAATTGGAACTACTTGTAGTAGAAGCTGTTCTTGCTCCAAGGGTTAAATTAGTAGCAGTTGTTTGTAGTGCCCCAAAATTAATACCTGGTGGTGTACAACCAAATGCTAAGCCAGAAGTAGTACTTGCTGGGTTGGTACCAAGATTAAACCCTGTGGTTGCTGCTGTTGAAGCAGGTGCTACACCAAAGGATAAGCCAGTTCCTATAGGTAATAATCCTCTTAGTCATTTAAATTTAAGAATAAAATGTCATAGCAAACCTGTAGGTGCAGCAGTTGAAGTTGTAGCTCCAAATCCAAAACCTGCGCTTGGAGCAGAAGTACTTGCTCCAAAACTTAAGTTCACAGGTTGCGGAGCTACTGAACCTGTTGGTTTATTGAGGCCCATTCCAAGTTGAAATCCTCCAGATTGCTGTTGCTGCTGTTGCTGTTGAGTATTTGAGCCAAAACTAAACTGATTTGTTGTTGGTGCAGCTCCAAAACTCAAAGTGTTAGTTGCACCAAATGCTGGAGCAGTGGTTCTAAAGAAATTCAGTAAAATATACTGTTCAGTGTAAAATAGTACATATGTACTTACTTGGCACCAAAAGAAAATCCTGTCGTCATCTTTAAGAGTAAACTGTACTTTAAATTTTGAAATGAAGTTAGTTATTTATAATTATATCACTCATGTATTAAAAATTCGTTTTCATAACAATGTGTAATTTCAGTTTAGTTTACTTGGAAGTTGGAACTTTCATTTCAAACTTCAAAGAGAATTCGTAATCTATGAACATAATCATTTTCTTCTGGAACCAATGCCCTTAGAGCATTTTAATACTTTCCAAAACAGGCTTTAGTATTATAAATTTCTGAAACTTTTAATTTGTCCATCAACTTATTTTCGTATTACTAAATAACTAATTTAAAATTGAATTTCATTTGCTAATTTCATAATCGAATCGAACGATTGTATATTTACTTGAAATATTAAATAAGGATGCTGCTCATCCCAAAGAATATGATAAACGGTAAGTTGTTTTTTCTATGACTTAACCTAAGATAGTTTCTTATTACTTTTGCACCACCACATCTTAAAATTGAAAATTAAATACTTATCGAATCAGACGAAATGGCTCAAGGTAAATTGAAAATTAAAACTAAGTTGCCTCAAAATGTTAAATCTAATAAAACGAAGAAAGGACCTGCTGTGACAAAAAGAAATAATCGTCCAGTAAAAGCGAAAAAGAAATTTGAAGAATCTCACAAATTGAAGCAAATCATTTCTAAAACTGTGAATAAAGCTGTGGAGGAGGAGATTCGAGCACAAGCTGGTTCAAAACCTACTTTATCCAAGGCTCAAGAAGCTGTAGCCAAGTTCAATGCAAAAAAAGAATGAGAAATTAGTCATAGTAGGTATTTGTTTTTGTTGTTGCTTGTTTTTTAATAAAGGGAAATTTCCATAGAAGTATAATTAATTAAATATCCTATTCTTGTTAGTTTAAAAGTATTAAACAAGTGCTGCAAATTTGAAGCCTTAGTTTTAGCAGATTCCAACTGGTATAAAATACTATAGAACATGCATCCATGTGAAATTGCTATTTGAAGATTACTCAGAAGTAAACATTTTACTTTGTTGATATTCTCATTAATGTGAAGGGTTTGAGCTATATAATAATGGTCTCTTGTTAGCAGGATGTATTTTGTACTTGCAAGAAAGGCTATGCAAACAATTTTGGGTTTAGAAAGTCCTATTGTTTTTTCACAAGTCTGTATGAAATGTCAAGGTTACTCTTGCACTAATGCTTAATCAACAAATGAAGATTCTTTCGAAATTGATGAGGAACAATATAACTCTTCTTGGAACATTCAACAAAAATCGAGGAAAAAACAATAAGTGATGTGTAGAATTTGATGATGAATAATTTTCTTGTTGCTACAATTTTCAATCTATTACTACAATATTGTCCCATTGAATTTCCCTGATCAAAGTATATCACAGAGTATTCCTATTAGGGTAACCACGTTAGAAAGATTCCAGTACACTACCTCATAGTTGATGCGGAAATCTGTGCATACTTACGGTTAGAAATCGCGGTAACTCGAGAACGATGCTTCATAAGGAAAAAATATTGATACCTTTTTTGTAGATATGTTCACGACCTACAAATTTTATCTGGAGCGTTTCTCCTGTAACTGTTATTATTCCAGAAATATACGCATAAAACCAAAAAGTTTTATCTTTTGAACCACACAAGTGAGATTAATGGCGACTTCTGATTCAACATAGCATTTGTAATAACCTCGGTAATAACGTATTTAAAACCGATTCAAAATTTAGGTTGTTGGAAATTGATGTAAACTGGAATACCATTTTCTCAGAACTAGATCCGAAATGATAGAAAAAAAAAGGGTGGTTAGTCAAATTGTATCCCAGGAGGGGGGACCCTAGTTACTTTTTGTGCAACCGTGAGTTCATCTGGCAATTCGATGCTTCCTCTGTTTATTTTCCACGGGTGAGAATCAAAGATTATTTCCTTTCAAGAAGTGATACCTACAGCATCGCCTTTGGAACGAAAAATGGTTGGATGAATTCTGATATTTTTGTCAATCTTCTGAAACATATCTAGATGCATACTGAATGTAGCAAAGAAAATCCAATTTTGCCCATTTCAGATAACCATGAGAGTCATATCGGCTTTGCTGATATTAATTACTCAAGAGGGAATGGTATAGTTCTACTGACTTTGTCACCCCACTGTATGCAGCCCTTAGATATTGGTATCTTTGATCCATTTAAGAGCCTATTCAAAACCCCATTCAATGATTTTATGGTTACGAATCCTGAAAAATCGATCAAAATTGAAAATATTCCACACCTATCAGCTTTGCCTTACATGTTATAAATATTATCAAGTCGTTCGGGAAGTCAGGAATATGGCCACTCAACACACTGGCCTCTGATGATCAGGATTTTTGTGCTTCCTATGTTACTTACAGACCAAAACCATCCTTAAAAGAGTCTTCCAATAATATCAACGTTAACAAACAAGATATCATATTACAGTCAGTTGATGATTTTGAAAAACCTGAGCCAACAAGGATAAATATACTTCAAAATTTTAACAACAAAATCAATATAATCTCGAATATAATTCTAATACATCGGAAGAAACAGTAATAATAATTATCCATTCCCTGGTACTTATAATGGATAATGTTTTCCGCTTGACCTTTAAATACTCTGATATAACACCATTCGATATGACCTCATCACAAGCTGCCCCTGGAAGTTCTGAAGAGAAATCAATACACGGAAAATCAGGAATTTCCTCAAGTACCCCTGAGAAAGAGAGAGTTGTGGAGTTGGAGCGAAACAAACTATTGAGAAATACAAAAAAAATTTAACGAAACGTAACACGTCATTCGGAGTAACCCCCAAAAAATACGAAGCGAGTGACAAGAAGCAACAAAAAATTGAAATCTGAATATGACTTATCATCATCGAATTCTGATATAGCATTTGATGATTCTGATCAAGATGATCGTCATTGCATTTGACAGATAATGGCGAAACAGGAGGATTCGGAATTTTCCGTAAGTGGACACAAAGGTGTTAGTCTCTCTGATGTGCCCCATCGTGGGGCGCTTTCGGACAAGAATCATTTTTCAAAAGATACCCTTTTACAGAAACCGTCAGAGATTAAGCCAAATACCCTGAGTATATTAGAGTTTATATGCGAACCTTTTTATATTATCGAATAGTATCTAGTAAGTTTTAGACACTTAAATAGCCGTTTGAAGAAAACGTTCGAATGTACCCCACCCTTCCCTAAATATGAGCACTGTTCCTAATAATTTGGACCATCTACTGTATTTGCATAAGACACGAACGAGCTATACCCTGTTTCTTTAAATTAAAGTTTCTATCAAGATACATCCATTGTCCGATATTCCAACAAACTGGATCAATTTGTTAAAATAGAACGAAAAAAAATTACATTTTGCAATTAATACATTCTTCATAATTTTTGATTGGTTATATACATCCATGTGTTCATTATTCGGTAGGTATGTATGTAGCAGCTTGGCCGTGGGTATGTCGCAATTAATTCAGCCACAGGCGATAAGCTATATCGGTATTTGAGAGGAATGTTAGTGTCGATCCTTCCCACCGCATTCCAGGCAGTTTAATAGCTTTGGACCGTTTGCGTTTCATTCGCTTATTTTTTCCGATGGAAGGCAAACTACACACCGTGAATTTCGTGACAAATTTATTAGCCATCTCTGGACTTGATGGTTGCATAACAAGCTCCAAGGTCGCGTATCGTATTACACTGCTATGCGAAAGAAATCATATCGCCATATATTATCAATTCAGATTATTACATTACTATGTATGATATTAAAGAGGCTGGCAGATATGAACCGAAAAAAATTTGTGTTTTCTTTGAAATTTTTGAATTTGCTAACGTGTGGAGACAAAGTATTCGTTACAATCCTGTGTTAAACGGTCGTGAATGAGCGGAAATAAATTTAAAACTTTTGACGGAAATTAAACTAGTACATAATCTCCCTCATTAAGGATTTCGTCGTCTTGTAGTTCAATTGGGGCAACAGATTCTTTACTTCATATTTTAACTACATCTTCATCTTGATCACAATCATCAAATACTACATCAGCATCCAATGAAGATAGGTCATATTCAGATTTGAATTTTTTTTTGCTTCTTGTGGCTTTCTTCATATTGTTTTGGGCTGTTCGTTGAATTTTTCTTCGTATTTCTCAATTGTTTGTTTCTCTCCTACTCATCTCCTCTCTTTCTCTGGGGTACTCATAATAAAAGGCCAGTCTGGTAAGTGGCCATATCCCCGACTTTACGAACGAGGATCAAAGATCCTAAGAGGAATATATAATGGCTGCATACGGTGCGTACAGTAGAGTGGGAAAGTCAGCAGAACTATACCATTCCCTCTTGAGTAATTAACAGCAGCTTAGCTGGTATAACCCTCATGGTTATCTAAAATCAGCAAAATTGGATTTTCTTTGCTTTATTTAGTATGCATCTTGATATGCTTCAGAAAATTGACAAATATATCATAGGTAATCCACCCATTTCTTGAAGCAAATTCGATAATGCCGGTAACACTTCATAAAAGGAAGATATCTTCAGTATGAGTTTGAACCGCTAAAGTCATTCATTTGTCCGTAGTTAGTTTTCGTGAAACATTTTTTTTCTTGTGCGTTCTAAAAATTAGTGACATCCATTTTGAGTAACGGTGGGCCAATGAAGTAAGTGTTTCGTCAAGGGACCAGGCCTTTCTATGGTTTGAGGCATTTTCAGAAGGAAGATAGTCTATTGAAGATGAACCACGAAGCGGAGGTCTTCAGGTGCCAACATCGATGAAAATGTCAACAGAATCCGAAAACTTGTGCGTTCAGATCGACGGTTGACAGTCAGAACGATCGCGGAACAGTTGAATTTGGATCACACCTCCACATTAAGGCCAATGGATTGGAGAAGTCACACTGCAATCTCAATAATGGAATTTTTAGCCAGTAAAAACATTTTTGTGGTTCCTCCGCTTTCTTTTTCACCAAACTTGAGCCCTTATGACTTTTTCCTCTTCCCAAGAATTGAAAATCACCTCAAGAGAACTTCACACTTCAAAACATCCAAACAGCTGTAACCGACCAGATATTCCAGTATCCGAGTTCCAGCAATGTTATGATGATTGGAGGGACCGTCTCTAGCGCTCTGTGGCTTGCCAGGGGAACTATTTTGAAGGAGACAATATTAATGGTAATTATATTCGAATAACAAATTGAAAACAATCAGTCTCATTACTTTATTTAGACTCCTCGTATTTCATACTAACAATGGTTTTTGCTATATCTGTTAATCACTTCAAAGAATCCCTCCTCAGAACAGACATTTGGGCAATAACATTTAATCGTCTCCCATAATCAGTTGATCTCAGTTCTGAAACCTAAACCATTTCATAATCATTCATAAATTCTTCTCCTCAAGGATGCTTCTGACAGATATTGCTGGAATGTATATTTCTGCACTCACTTCCGATATTGAAGTACTAGAATTTTCATTTATTGCAGCAAGCACTCTATTTCTTTCAACGAGATTGTCTCTGACAGGTCTGTTTCTATTCATCTTCAATTTGACGAATCACCCATGCCTCTTAAGATTATTCATCAATAATATGAAAGTTTCGTAATCAGGGAAACGTTTTTCAGAGATTCTCTCTGAATATTTCTTTATTTCATGTATTAGATCAGATACAATTTACATGGCGAGAACAATCACAATGGAATAACTTTATTTGGTTTTTTGAAGAACGATTTTGGCTTCAATTTGAGATGTCTCCCAACTTTCTAGGACTTAAACATGAGCCAGGGGACTTTTACGTGACCGACCCTGTACATACCATGCTTTCACCGCAATCCTCAATGGGAACACAATCATACAATTCTTGTCATTCCCTATTCCAAAATCAACCTGCTTCATTCATACTTATTTTTAGAAGAGGAAAAATCTCCGGAAACAGAAACTATGAATTTAGATTGAAGATGGGGAGATATAACCTATGTATATGTGTACTAGTCTGGTGCAGTCTATGAAACAAAAGTATAGCTATTAAATCCCTTGAAACATGAATCGAAATGTTCAATAATGATTAAATATACAAGGTCACTCAGTGAAATATTTTCAAGTGTCAATAAATCAAGAAGACAATTAACAATTCGCTATCGGTGCTTCTTGAAATAAAAGTATTTGAAACGAACAGTTATCTCAACTGTTCCATATTCTCATAAAGATCTGAAAATAGTTGCAATAGTAGCAACAGTAAAGACTTAATCGATTTTAGCTTCGAAATCATTCCATAGAAATTAAGAACCAAGTAGGATATTTCATAGAAATATAAACTTCCGATTTATTAATCAAAATATTTTTCCTAAGTTGGTACACTTCTTGTCACTCATGTCATATGATGATAGAAAGGAACACGCTCATAATCATTTGAATAACGAGGTTAATGAACTGCTTTGCGCGAAAATTTTGTGGTATTTAAATATATTCGTAAAGAAAGTTACCAGTTCCGTAATCTTGCAGGGTGTTTCGCAGCTTGCTATATGCGATGTATATATAAATAGTTTTCACCAAGAACGGCCCGAAAATGGATATAGAAATAAAAAAACAATCTCACAATTTCCATGGAATCATAATAAATTCAAGAATTGTATATTATTCCAGAATAAGCACCCCGAAAAATATTTGGTTCTATAGGAATAAAACTTCCAATACTTCTATTCTTTGTAGCTAGATACAAATCTGGAAATATCAGTTTTTCCAAGAGAATTGTATTCATTATCAATAATTTATTATTCTCCTTAACTATCATTATAATTAGAAAATATTTATTTCCAAATAAGGAACACAGAAAAGAAGTTTCACCATGTTCAGCGCATAGATGTAGGTGGAAATATAGACAAAAATATCATTAGTCACAACTATTCTGTTTGCGACATATATATTCCAAAATGTGCAGTTTTATAAATTTATCGCTAGTACTTCCTTCTCTTTTAACTTCATTTAATTGTGAATATGTTTAGTTTTTTACTATTTTAGACAGCTATATAGTGTATTTTTTGTATTCCATACTTCTCGGTAATTACTAAATGATTATAGCTAACATTGTTGAAAATCGAGAGACTCGAACAGGCGTAGTTTTACCGGATTTTTTCACAACACTCCATGCAATAAATATTAATTGAACATAAACTTTTATCGCAGATTATGCTCAAGAACTATTATCGAAACTAATCGACTAAACTATTTTATTGCACTCCTCTAGGAAGCTAGTTAGGACGGAGCGGCGCACTCACTATGCGCAGTAACGGACTCGGTCTTTTTGGAATTCATTTGTATGAACTTGAAATTCGTTGATGTCATAAACCTAGAATTATGTAGAGAAAAAAGTTGTCTCAACAAATTAATTCTATTGTCAATCCTTCACAATTTTGATTGTTTCATTCGATGAAATGATAGTTTGGTTGAATTGTACTTGATCCCTAAAGAGTTGATTCAGTTCAGACTATTCGATATATAGTGTACCGCAGGTTAATTGGCCAAACTCTTATAACTGGAAAGATGCTTGAAAGCAGTAGCGGCTCGCTAACTAATGCTACAACATTGGCTGTAATATCCAAACGAAATACTTTAACAACAAATACTAATTTCAAATCAACAGAATATGAGCGGCCTCCCACCTTCAATCAATTCCTTTAAATATTCGTGGCGTTTTTCATGCTTTATCTACATCAAAGAATGGCCAGAGCAACGTTCTCCTACAAACAGACCAAGTCGGACGCTTCGAAGTCAATAGAGATACCGAATAAGTGGATAGTGCATATTGGCATTGTTAAACATAACAATAAAGTAATTAAAATCAGATTGATACTTTCAGTAATTATAACTATTATAAAATTTCGTCGAACATTCGGCTTCACACATAATACTATATGAATAGTTTTTATGAATTGAAGATTGACTTCTATTGATTGAATAGAAGTTTTAATATTTGGTGGCTGTCAACAGCAATGACAGATAAAGTATTCTGATTGATAAAATTTGATCTTATATTGTAATGACATAAACTGCTACCTGTAGCACTGCTGCTCTTTAAGATTACGAGCTACCTTTTTCTACAAGTTTAAACTATCTACAGTTTCGAGTCTATTGAAATTCCTATTTTGCTCGAAACGCTACTCCGTTCCTGCTGCCGCATTTGCTGTGGTTCACTCACGTCTTACTAGCTTCGTACTTCAGTCAGTCGCATTCCATTCCTCAGGCTACGGTATTCGATTGGTCGAAACAGTGACGTCACCCAAGGAACTGCTCATGATAATGTGGTATTCAACATGGCTGTGCAGTTAGTGTTCTGTGTTGTGTGTGCTAGTTAAAGTGGTTTTATATGGATTTTATAACGGATAATGCCCCGAAAACGAAACGGTGAGATACCTTTACCCGAAGGTTGGGACTATGGGCAGGATTACGACGGCAAAATCTATTTCATCGACCACATTTCCAAGAAAACAACTTGGATAGATCCCAGAGACAGGTAGGTTCATTGCTTTCATCACATCAACATACTTTGAATAGCAATCAACTAATCATCTCTCTGCCTCTAACAATATCCCTTATCCATCGATTTCTCTCTGACAAAAAAATTAGACATACTCTATGACCCATTAAAATTTCTTCTTATTTGGATGTCAACTTCAATTATTCTAAATTGGCGATAGTTCTAAATTTACCTTACATTCCTATCCAATCGGAATCCCGAATTCTCCGAATTCCAACGATATTCGCGGTCAAATGACCTTATTCGTTTTTTAACAAAAGGCTTAACCTATAACTGTCAAACTTTAAGATTTAAACGCTGACAAATGAAGGACCAATTTGGAACGGGCTATACTAGATGTTGTTTATTTTGAGCCTCGGGGCAGTTAATTGCTAAAAAATATTATGTTGTGTGCTGCCACCGTTCAGAAAGTATGTGCAGTATAAAGAACGTTAAATACTTCATGGTTGGTTGTTTCTAAATATACGATAAAGCTTTATTTACAACTAACTTTCCGTTTAAGAATGCAATTTGCATCAGTCGAGTTGAACTGAAATATTTTGTAGTTCGTAGGTATGCGAGTAATTTTATTGAAATTATTTGTGTTTTTGTTAGAGCTGCTTTCATTATAGAAAATATTACTTTAAATCTTTTATTCATGATGATTTTGATCAGTTGTTATATGTCATACTTATATGAGTAAATCTGAAACATTATCATAATATATCCTTTTCAATCACTAGTCCTAACATTCACAAATTGAAACGACTCAATAAATAATTTTTATGAACCTTTTCATCATAATTTGGATTTCAGAACGTTTTCACTTAAGTAACAATTTTTCAGAGACAATCATGAAACGTAAAGCATTAAGTTCTAATTATCTAAGTGATTTTTTTCTCAAAGTAAATCTGAAAGTGTTTTACTTAGAAGTAATGTTGCAGAATTTATGTAGAAGTAAACGTATATCTTAAGTAATGATGAAAGAAAACGTTCCTCAATTTAAAATTCTGATATTTATAATATCAAATAGATTTTATTTTCCAAATTTGAATGGATTCTTTCATTATCTTTTGAAATTGATAACTTTTGCAACAGGAAGTAAAACGTTTACGTTTACGGAAGAACGTCAAAAATAATATAAGAGTAATTGTTACTTTATTGATTTTAGTTTCATGTGGACCCAAATTCTTGTATTCCGATTTTCAATGTCTCTCTTATCATAAACTGGTAACGTTTTCTCCAGGAAGTCATACGTTGCAGGCGTTAAACATATTGCAGAGTAAAAAGCTCAGATATTATAATCCGAAAGATCTAATAGACAACTTTGTACAAAGTATATAGCATTTTTCCTAAAAATGATTAGAGCGCTTTAGTTAGTGTATAACGTCTTAACGAAGAATGTTGTATTTGTGAATCTAGATTATATCTTCTTCTCGAGAAGAATCAGGAGAATCTGTATGAGTGGAAATGTGAGAATTTGTAATGTAATAAATGGACGAATTATCAGAATGGCAGATGACTTAATGTCGTATTCAAAAGTTTGTCGCTAAAGAAGCTATACGCTCTAAAAGGCTGCTCAAAGTTGATGCAGTCGAAAATTATGCTCCAACTCATTCAGCTCCCTAATAAAGAAACTTGAGTTTTGAAGTGAAATAACACTAAACATCAACTGAGTAATGACGAACTCATGGTTACTAAAAAACACCTTTTCGACAGGGTGATTTTTACCCTTATTTATAAATTTAATAGGGAAAGGGATTCGGTGACACCTCATTTTAATGGAATTGAAGTGCCTTTCTAATAGTACCTTGTTTCTTTTAAATCGAATTTGCATTTTTTACAAAATAAGAAGAAATTAGAGAAAGTCATTATAACGTAGAAATCCCTAATATAATTTTGAAAACATTTTTATCTAAAATCTCTATTTGTATACATGATACGACGTACGCACTCCCACTTGAAGTATTTATCATATCTACAAGATTTAACTCGCTAAAATATTTTTTCCGTTCGTTTTAATGGTTTAAATTTGATTTGCAAATTTCCTACGTGTAGCTGTCCACGTCAGAACATTCCGACGAGAATTGAGTCGAGATTTCGATTAGTATCACCTTTTTTCTCTCCACTCGAAATGTTCTATTATCGCAGCACTTGCAGCTGGTTGAAAAGTCGGAACATATGCGACCAAAAAGCTGGTTCATTTTAGAATTCTACCCGAAACCTTCCAATCTTTGAACTGTCAGCTTGGTAGCAGCTAATCATAAATTCCTGAAATACTTTCGTTCGACGCTCTGGCTGAAACATCTGGCGGTTTTCCGACGAGTTAAAGGAATTTCTAAGTTTACTCCTGGGAATGCGCTGTTGCCAGTACTTTGTAAACTGTCAATTCATTGGTTTGTGTTACACGATGTCGAATGTATATTAGAGATGCATTCGTAAAGCGATTTCAGAATTCGTACGTTTTCATGCTTCTTTTTTTGAAAGGAGGAAACGATATTCTTAAGGGTATTCCTGACTCTATCCGTCTGTTCCAAAAACAAGCATTTTATGGTTTTTTCAACGTATTTTTGGGTCCATATCGAAATAGTGGTTAACTCTTATTTGAGTTCGGAATTTGTCCAGTTCGAGTTACTAGTTTTTAAGTTCTATTTATTTAGAAGGACATTTCCTAATTATACCTAAACGACGTTTTGCAAAAAGGGTTGGCACAAATTGTCAGTCAGAGTAAGGTGAAATGGTTATCTACCAAATGCGGCATCAACACATACACGGCGGGAGGGGACAGAGAAGTTCAGCCTTCGCCGAAGACTCATACGTATTTGCAACTCGAATATTCATTTTTATCATATTATTGACGCCTGAGTTCCTCGTTAGAAGTGCACATCTTATAATTTTCATAGGTAAGCCTCTAAATTAAGTCATTAATTTTCGGAAAAAAATCTCTCCATAAATCGTATAAGAGGACCAGATCGCCTTTGGATTACAGTCATTTTTATGTTATGACACCAGCTGCTAAGTGCGCCATTTCCAGAGATTATTCAGGTTATATCGCCGAAGCTGAGTCGAACATCATACGTGATTCTACTAGCTTTTGGAAATATAGGAGAGCATCTCCAAAGATGGCGGTATCACTAGTTCTATCATACAATGAGACATCTGTTGTTGGTGGTTTGGAGGTGTGTAGGTCTCTTGCAGACGTTTTTGGACATAATTATAACTTGGCTGATGGTATCCAGCCTGTGCTGGTTACTGGTGAGCGACCTAACCTAATTGGTGATAATGGTTGTTCTGTTGATATATCGTATGATGAAATTTTTGAAACTATATTATCCATAACCAAAAAAATACTTGCGTACCGGACCTGATTTCCTAGTGTTTTATGTTTGAAGCCAGTTACAACCTTGAGCTGCTGTATTATGTTTTCAATTTGTGTCTGTCTGAGGGACGATTTTACAATCTTTTTAAACTTTCTAACTTTCCAATTCATAATAAAATCTGAGATTGCCAATTATCGACCAATATCTATCAATAGTGTGGTCCCAAAAGTTTTCGATAAAATTTTGGTTGATGGCTTTATACATGGCAGGTCCACTTAGATCATTTTTTCTACTTTTCTAACTATGTTAGTTCCTATATTGAGGATAGGTTCTCGGTGGATTGCATATATACTGATTTTGAAAAAGCGTTCGATAGGCTCCTGATAACAGGTTTATTATACAAGTTAGAGCATTTTTATGGCATTCATGACCCTTTTTTATCATGCTTGCTGTTTCTCTCTCTTATCATTCTCAGCGTGTTATATACAATAGTTTTTTCTTGGATCGTTTTTATGTTTCATCCGGTGTTGGCCAGGGTAGTCACCTAGGTCCAATGTTATTTCTTTTTATTAAAGATCTGAAGGAAATTTTCAGCGACTGCAAATTTCGGTTCGTACAAGCGAAGTTCAGATTATTCTCCAAGTGAATTTAAATTCTTTTAATAGATGGTGTAGCTCGAATGGATTGAGTCTAAATATTCAAATGTGCAAACATGTTAAATTTTCTAGGCAATTATATCCCCTTAGTTTCACGTATATTAACAACGGTGTTCCCTTTGAAACCGTTGGTTCCATCAAGGATTTGGGTGTTTATCTTGACTCGAAGTTTATCTTTTACTCTGCACATCGATTCCATATTTGCTCGCTTGAACAATTTGCAATATAACCAGATCTTTTTCTAATATGAGCTCACTCATTATCCTTTATGTTTCTATTGTTCGTTCCCTTATCGAATACTGTTGAACTGTATGGTCGCCTCTGTATGATACTCACCTTAGTGGGATTGAGAGGATACAGAGAAAATGGAATTGTTCTTGACGCCAATAGTTATGAGCATCACCTAAGCCATTTCTCCCCGTCACATCTTTATTTTGATGTCTTATTTGCCTTCAAGGTGGTAAACTATTAAATAAATTGCCCAGATCAGAATTGTTTTCTCTCCGCATCCCTTTAAGAGTTGTCAGAAATAATAGCATTTTAAATATTGATTTCCATCCCACAAGTATAGTCGTCAATCAACTCTTTCAAGAACTTGTGGTAGGAAAAATTATGTGAGAGATGTCGATCCCTTTACAGGCAGCATCTCAGCTTCTAAATGCACCTCAAAAATCCGTTCTAAATGTACAGTGTGTGATTATTATAATGTATTAATAATTCTCTAATTCATACACTTTCAAATGATGTTTTTTATTGTAGAGAGTTTGATTATTTATCACTGTACCTATATGTGTATATAGGTTATATGGAGTTGATTTAGAGGCTAGAGACGAGCAGGGGATTCACAGTGACGCAGCATCCTGTCGTTCGACAACAGTTGGTCGTGAAATATGGGAAGTAGACCATAATGTATGGGGACCTAGCCTTTTTAAAAATTTTGCTGGTACATATTCTAATAGACATAAAGCTTTGGAGAGAACCAGGGCAGCGTTATGTGTAGCGATTTCGTGGACCAGTGACGATGAAGGCTTCATTTGTTCGGGGTGGAATAGTTTGAGGTAGCGCCACAGACTTAGGTTTCCTGCAGAATTTAATAGCGAATGCTGTGCTACGAGGTTGGTAGAAAAAATCGCGGAGAATAAATTAAAAACAAGTTAATGTGACTTCATTCTTCAGTATAATCTACCTGAAGCTCAATACATTTTTTCCAATGATTCTCATGTTTATGTCTTTCATCCCTGGAGGGTGATCTCGAATAGCATTCAAAATACTTGTTAACGACTGCAATAATTTCTTCATTTGATGAGAAACGCTGGCTACCTAGAACATTTTTGAGGTATAGTACAAAATAGAAATGAAGGACGGCAGATCTGGTAGTGTTAGTTTGAGCTGGTAAGAGCAGATGTACTGTCCTGGTCGTAGAGGATTTTTTTTGCCAATCAGGTCTTTTGTCACGAATTTTTGCATCCAGTTGGTCCAGAAGGCTACCAAATACTCTCCTGTTATTGTTCTTCCGGTTCTAAGAAGAGTTCAATCCACTTTGTTGCAGCTCAAGATCGTAGTGGTGAGGATCATCTTCAAGGCGTGCACAGCCAAGTTGAAATTCCAAAGTACACTTGCTCACCATTGCGTTTGGGGAGCATCATCACCCAACACATTCACCATTTCCTTATAAATTTCCATAGCCTTCAAACCTTTTTTCCATTTCAAAAAACAGTATGACATGGCAGACAATTATTCCGGTTCATACTATATTTTATAAAATTTCAAAGTTTCGAAAATTTTATACTATTTAAGTTATTTCAGCAAAGCTGAAAATTATATATGTGATCTATATTGTTGTTATATACATATATTCACGAAAACAGACATAATAGTTTCTCAATCGTGATAATGAAGGTGTAAGGTTTTGGCTCTCTCAATCTTCATCTTGCACTAGAACTAGTGTCAGTTGAAATTCCTATTAAATTGGAGAGAAATACATTTATTTCATGCAAAGAAGTTTCAAAATGAACAGTTATTTTTAATAAATCTTCTCAATCGTTTTCACAAAGATGCTTGAATTATATATAGTTCCTTGCGAGATGAAGACTGAGAGAGAGAGAACCTTCATTCCAACGACTGAGAAACTAATATGGTCTGCCTGGATTTTAGAACTGACCTATCAGTCTGATTTTTTGGATATATATGTATAATAATGAAATAAATAACATATATAAATTACTCAAACACTAGTTCCGTGCGCGACGAAATCGTGCGCCTATAACTATTATGTGGTCTGCCCGCACATCAGAACCGACCTATGTGTCTGTTTTTGTAAATATATGCATATAATTATAATATAAATAACAATTTATATATGACATCAAATTATATGCTTCGAACAAGAAGCAATTGGATGATTTGCTGAAAACTGTCAGTGAGTTCTCGGCAGATGTTCATATGAAATTCGGGATTGAAAAATGTAAGACCCTGAACATTCAAAGAGGGAAAGTCATAGATGGTGAAACACAACTTCCAAACGGTGATATTATACAGTGCATGAGAGATGGCGAAACATACAAATATCTGGGATACCAACAAGCCAGATTACTAGACCAAAAACAATCAAAGGAGAAGATTCGTTCAGAATACAGTCAGCGTCTGAAGTCTGTGCTGAAATCGATGTTGAACTCGGGAAATTTTGTTAAGGCAATTAACACCTACGCCATTCCAGTGTTGCTTTACTCATTTGGAATAATCAGATGGACTAAGACAGAACTGGATGATATTCAAAGGCAGACCCGAACGATGCTAACAAAGTACAACAACCATCATCCAAAATCGTCTGTGATACGAACAACTTTGAAGCGGAAACAAGGAGGACGCGGATTAATAGATGTAGTCAATTTACACACCGAACAGATAAAAAATCTCAGAGAATTCTTCTCAGCAAAAGCTCTCACTTCTGACCTACATAGAGTGGTATCGTTGGCTGATAAGGGATATACACCTCTAAATGTTGCTACCAGAGATGACCTGCTGAATCTACCATTCCTAGCAGATACTGAAAAACAAGAGCAACGGTCAAGAAAGGAATTACATGGACGACATCACCATGAGATTAATCAACCACACATCGACAAAGAAGCCTCCAACAAATGGTTGATGAAAGGAGAATTATTCGCGGAAACGGAGGGATTCTTTATGGCCATCCAAGACCAAGTGATCGCTACAAACAACTACAAAAAATTTATTATGAAGGACAGAACATTACAAACAGATAGGTGCAGAAAATGCCATATAAGATCGGAGACTATACAGCATATTACGTCCGGATGCGAACAACTGGCCAATACGGACTATCTTCACAGGCATAATCAAGTGTGCAACATTATCCATCAGAAACTTGCACACAAGTACGGACTTCTGAATACGTTCCAGCCATATTACAAGTATCAACCGGCGCCCGTATTGGAAAATGACTCTATCAGATTATACTACGATAGG
Organism: Cryptolaemus montrouzieri; assembly: GCA_013387265.2. Classification (NCBI taxonomy): domain Eukaryota; kingdom Metazoa; phylum Arthropoda; class Insecta; order Coleoptera; family Coccinellidae; genus Cryptolaemus; species Cryptolaemus montrouzieri. The sequence continues at coordinate 62,881,433 of JABFTP020000001.1, forward strand.
CCTGTTATCACTGACAGAATGGTGACGAATAATAGGCCGGACATAGTGGTGTATGATAAGAGAGCCAAAACAGCAATGCTGGTGTATGTCGCCTTACCGAATGATAACAACGTGCTGAATAAGTTCCAGGAGAAAAAGTCCAAATACACAGACCTTGCTATTGAGATCAAGCAGATGTGGCACCTCGAGAAAATAGATATTATTCCTGTCATCGTATCCTCCACTGGGTTAATACCCGAAACTTTGCATGATAGCCTTAAGAAATTAGAATTGCATAAGAATACCTATATGGAAATGCAAAAAGCTGTAATTCTTAATACATGTAGGATAGTTAGGAAATTTATGTCAAGTATATTGTAATCGAGCCTATTCCCTTTGATTGCTGAATCTGGGAAAGGTAAATTATATCCAGCTAACATCTGAGATAGTGCGTAAGTCCACGATAATAAATATAATTTTCAGCTTTGCTGAACAAATGGTTATAAACTTTGAATTAGTAGGAACCGAAATAAGTGATTGACATTAAATTTTTCTATAAAAAAATTATAATTTTTATGCTTCTCGACTTGTGGACACGCCTAAAGGAACTCTCGATCGGAATATTGAATCCCCATTTCACCTACGACAGGAGTTTGCTACTATTTTATAAATCTGTGGAACGCTGGCTCACAGTCAAGTTTAATAAGTTACTAGAATTCTTCTGAATTGGCAACGTCGCAACAACAACAATAACCGAACATAATAAAATAAGCGAAGGTACAGTCCGCTATAGTCAGAAATTTGTGGCACGCAGATGATCTAGAAATAAAGAGAGTGTATCTAGTCTAAGTTGGTCTAAATGGAAACGTAAATAACGTATAAAATTACGTTTTTGTGGTCGCGCGCGGCCTGCGACAACGTCGCCAAGCCGTCTATGATCTCGTCTCACTGTTCGAAATGGTTTTCTATTGATCTTTTGTTTCATGTTTGTCAGACTTGGACGTTAAAATTGAATATAATTTATTAGTTTTTCGTTGTATACACGGTTATACAACTGTTTTTGAGCTTACGACTTATGTTATCGTCTGCTGAACTCCCTGGTGAATAACTTCTTCTATTCATTGATTTTAATCATCACAAGTATTGATGAATGAATGAAATTCAATATTTTGGTTTTTTCATTAACTGAATAAGATTTTTCCTTCACTGAGAGACTAAAACGTTGCTGTACTATATACCGTTAATGCTTCTGATTTTTTTAAATATCTATGAAGAATAACTTGTGAGTTACATATTTTGAAAGGTAGATGTTGATAATACAGCAACTAAGCTTTCCAGTTTTTCAGAGCATTTGTCATGGAAGTATCTGTAAAAAAAAATCAGCAACCTGCCGCCGCCTTTGAGAGAGAGGCTGGATTTCACGCGTGATTTCCGGTAGCGACTTTTCTGGAGAACGTTGTTGATTGTGTCATTCCGAAATTTTTTCTGAATTCAAAATTGAGGACATCAGGGTACAGCCGTCCGCAAAACCAAATATTTCCTCAAGGATAAACTTGAGAAAATCCATGAAGTAGATAAGAATTATCGCTCTACTATTGAGATATATTGGCATAATTCCCATATACGAGAGCAAACCGATACGTTGGAAAGATGATAGAAGTAGTGATACTAGTACACAAGTTGTAACATGTTTGGACAATATAATTTCTTTCAACACAAACGCAGGTAACAATTTCAGAAACTATATGCAGTTAATGAACTTTTTCCTCCAAACATGGAAGTTTCTTTTTTCACCTGCCGTTCTTGAAGAGTTCTCGTCTGTTGCAGCTTCTTTTGTATTCGAAGGGGCTTCTTCTGATATTTTTGGACCATAATTTGTATATCCTCTTTTTTTTTATGCGCGCTTCCCAGGAATAGGCGAACCTGTTAGACCACATGAGTGGGCGCATGGGAAGAATTGGGGTGTCTGTTTACTCGCTTCTTGAAGAGGGCCAGATTGTAGGATGTTGGGAAGAAGTTGGGCGGAAGCGAGTTCCACAGTTCACCGGCCCTGTAAACGAAGGAATTCTTATAGAGAGATGTTCGAGAGGTCGTTAAATGTACCACCATATGATGAGAACTCCTTGACAACCTAGTGTTGCGGCAAAACATGAGTTTTCTCGGAACAAGGTCTTTCAGCTCTTTGGAGCATCTTCCGTGGAAGTATCTGTAAAACAGAGAAAGCTCAGCAACTTGTCTTCTGAGAGCCAGCGGTTGGAGATCGCAGTTCGGGAGGTCGATGAGGCGCACAGCCCGTTTCTGCCCACTATCCAACATAAGCAACGACTGCTTGGGCGCAGATCCCCATACATGGGAACAATATTCCAAAGCAGGTGGAATCTGCGCCTTATATAGAAGCAACAGCTGAGATGACGTGAATTATAGCTTGGCTCTGAAAAGAAAACTAAGTTTAGCTGATGGTGACTTAGCTATTGCTGATACATGTTCATACCAGCAAAACCCGAAGTTGACTGTTATTTCGAGAAGGTGCATCGAATCTTTGGATACAATTTGTTGGCTTTTCATCATTAAAGGAGGTTCTCCAGCGGGGACCTTTCTAGAAAACGTAGTTGCTTGCGTCTCACCAGGTTCAACTCACCCCACTCAGGTATCCTCTGTAAGTCAGAGTTTAAGTTGTTAATTTTTTGACATCTATGACGCTGAGATTCCGCAGCTGTAATCGGCCGCAGACTACTGAAAGACGAAATCAGGGTACTATCGTCTGCAAAACCGTAGATCTTGTTTTCTGTAGATGACAGAAGATCGTTTATCTGCAACAGAAAAAAGCTTGGTGAAAGAATGAATCCCTGAGGTACTCCTGCTTGCAACCGGAAACAATCAGATGTTACCGTCGACCACAATTTGTATTGATCTATTTGCAAGAAAGCTACTTATCCAACCCCGCAATTCTTCTGGAAGCCCATATAAAGCAAATTTATTCAACAAGGCTGCATTCCAAACCATATCGAAGGCTTTAGAGATGTCGGGGACTATTGCTCTAGATTCCCCATGCTTTGCCATCGTTGATGTACAAACATGAGTGACGTAGGCGAGCAGATCTCCTGTCGATCTTTGTCTGCGAAAACTATACTGACGGTCGTTAATAATTCCCAGCAACTCGAGATATTTGATGAGTTCATCATTTATGGTTCTCTCCATCACTTTGGACATAATGGGAGGGTAGTTTTGGGGTAAGGACTTCTTTCCTGTCTTTGGGATCGGTAGAATTCTCGTTATTTTCCAGCTGCTTGGAAAAGTCTGGCTTTCATAAGAAATCTGAAACAGATGGTTAAGAATGGGTGCCAGTTCGGGAGCACACTTTCTCAGGACGATTGGCGGCATTTCGTCTAGACGTTTGCTATTGTAGGGTGGAGAATGTAAACTAACCTAACTGCCTTCTTGCAGTTCAGCTGCTCGAGAGCTCGTTTCACAGTGCGGACTCTGAACTTGATTTCTGCCATGCAAGAATTTGTAGTTGGAATGTTCGCTGGTATTGCGTTAGATGAATCTAGCACAGAATGCTTTGAGAACAAGATAGCAAAGAGATCGGCTTTCTCTTTCGGAGATGATGGTATACTTCCGTATAGGCGGAAACGCAGATTTGCAGAAATTGACACTGACGATCTTCGCCAAAGACCAGAATTGTCTAGTCCCGCTTGCCTGTTCAAGGAGTTCATTAGTTACCCCTTCGTTGAAGTTGGCCTTTGCTCTTGCAGTTGTCAGGTTGCATACGTTCCGTATTCGTACGAAGGTTGTTCTTGTTTCCTCTGTTGGATTTAACTTCCATGACTTATAAGCTCTGCTCTTGGCTGCAGAGGCTCTTTCGCTCTGATAAAACTTATGTATTAATTCGTGTACTGCTCTATCATACTCAAAATAATCTCTAGAAAACAGTCGATTGGAAAACACAAGTGTAACTATGTGAAGTATTATGACATTGACATTAAATTTAGCACCGAAGTCAGACTGCAGAATTTATATTTAAAACTCACCTTAGTTTTTGCCGAGAGTAATATTAATGACTGATTGAGACTCAGCGTCTCAACCAAATTGTATAGGGAACCATTGATACCTAGCGTAAATTCCATAGTTAAAACGCTTTCATTTATGGCCTTATTGAACCGGCTCCAAAGTACCAATTCACAGAATATGCCGAAAAACACGCCGAGCGGTAATATAGTAAGTCCAATGCAATTGCAACCCTAAGACCATTTCGAACGAACGGTCCTATCCTAAATTTATGAGCTATCTATCTATTCAAAATTACTGTTTACAATATTTACAATCTTAACAACGAACAATGACAGAAGACCACTTGTTTTTTTCCGATTTCGAGTTTCTTGAAGTTTTGTTTGCCGGTGCTTACATACACTGCGCCAAAAAATCAACGCACAAGATCCAAAATTCAAATTTATTCAGAAGAAGATAAGATATGTTGTAGAATTATTTTTACAGTGCTCCAGCAGTACTAAGAAATGCTTGAGAATAATAGAAATGAAAATGATAAATGTAAAAATTTTGGAAAAGAAGAAAGTCCCCAAAAACCTCTTATACCGGATATTTCCACCTCTTGGTGAGAGTTGTACCATTCTGATCTATTTCGTTCCAAATTTCGATCTGTTCTGAACCTCATTCACGGTAGCGCTGGTTTTGTTGGCTTCTTAATTTTTTATTCAAAATGTCTCGGACATGTTCGATGCGACTTAGGTCTGGACTACTTGTAAGGCTCTCCATTCAAGTGATCTCGTGATCTTGAAAGTATTTCCTAACGATATGAGCTTGGTGAGATTTGGCGTCATCATGTGTTTTAGCCATGTTTGTACTACATCTTCTGAAATTTCTGTAACGTAACTCTGAGCATCAGGGGTCCATTATTTACGATGACCAGGTCAGTGCGGGCGTTCAAAAAAATTCCTCCCCACATCATTATAGAACTTCCACCAAAACCATAGGTAGATGAAACGTTGCACATAGCATTTCTCTGATTTCGACGTCTGTACACTAAAAGCTGTCGATCCCAATGGAAAACACGAAATCTCAACTCATTTGTAGATCAAGTCCTTTCGTAGTTAGATTTCGAACAATTAACATATTCGCCAGCTAAATTTAATGGGGCTCTTATATGTGCTGCGTTTATAGCTGGGCCTCGAGCTGCAACACGAAGCCTCAAGCCAAATTCCCTAAGACGTTGTCATATCGTTTCAGTGCTAATCTGCACTCCACTGTTCTACCATCCAAAGTGATGTGCGTGATTTTCATTGTCAACATATTATCCTCTAATCTATTCTGCATACTACGGAAAGAGAATTTTCAATGTCACCCATTTGGGAAATACACCACGAATTTTTTAGATTCATTACTCTACGTACGAGAAACATATAAAGTTCATAGTTTTTCCGCCATAATTTCCATCCAAAGTGATGTGCGTGATTTTCACTGTCAACATATTATTCTCTAAGCTATTCTGCATACTATGGAAAAGGAATGACAATCACATTATTCGCAATGGACAACATCGAGAAAAACCATGGGAAACTTTATATTTCTTGCAATAGGCAATATAAATTAAGGAAATACTGAGCTCATTTCATAAGCAGATGAAATGCAAAATCAATGTATAGATTACGATACAAAAAATTAGTCAATTTTCATAAAAAAAAACCACTGTATTCGAACTGAAAATTAGTGAGGACAGGAAACCGTGTCTGGAATCGAGACCTACGCTGAAACAATGCGATGTTGCCAAATTGAAACCGTGGATGAAAAGCGTAGATATCTTCACATCAGTCGATCTTCAGTGTATATTGGCAGCAAATCGAAAACAAACAATCTCCTACTTCATGTTGATTCAAAAATGCAAGTGAAAAGGTTATTCGTAACTATGATCCAATTTCACTCTTTTAGTTTTTATAATGTTCAGTCAAACCGAGTTCTTGAATTTCTCTGAAATAAGCCTGTAAATATGGAATCTATAACCGATAATTTTAGCTGCAGCCAAACTTGTTAAATTGCCTTGTGAATGCCAATTTCAAAATCTACGACTTCAGAAATATTCACGTGTATGTTTTTACTTTTGTATCTTTCTATTATCAAGAAAAATAATTTCTTATATGTGCCTACCTGCTTATTTGGCAACAAGCAATATAATATTTGTATGTAATGCATGTTGGAAAAGTCATTGTGAAAAATTGGCAAAAAAAACCTAGGATAACAATCAAATGTACCGTTCAAGATCGAGTGGCATCTTTTAAGTTTTGCATATAGAGCTAGAATGAAACAATTGGGGGCTTTTAAACATTATTGTTTTTCGAATTGTTCGAAGATTAATATAATTCTACATTCGTTTGAACCAATTCTGGAAGCAGTTATTACAATCTTTTGCTGATAGATTCAAAATGGTCTTTTGGAAGGCATCAACAGTTTCTTCTGAAGACTGAAACCTTCGACCACGCAGTCCGTTCTTGATTTTTGGAAAAGTAGAAAAATCGTTGGGACTTAAGTCCGGACTATTCGCAGCCTGATGTAACAATTCGATGTTTTCTTGCGTTAAATATTCAACTGATTTCCGGGCTATGTGCCAACTTGCATTGTCTTGGTGAAGGATGATTCGCCGTTCGAGGTTGGTTTCTGAATGCTTACTAACGATTTGCTGTAAACAGATGGTTGTGTACTTATCGGCAGTAACTGTTCTCTGATCTTGTGAAGGAATTGTTGTTACATGACATGTTTTCGAAACAAACGTTGCGACCATCTTTAAAGGGACATTTGAATGATTTTTATCGGTTTTTCATCCCTTTGGAACGCTCAAACAGAAGATTTATCACAACTAACAATGTTGTGAACGCTTTTAGACTTTCCAAAGTCAAAACGGTCCAGAGTTTTTCGAAACCAATTGATTCATGTAGCTTTCTGTTCATCGATCAACAGTTGCGGTATCCAACGGGAAACTAATTTTTTTCACGCAATTCTTCGTGCAAAATTTGTTGTATTGAGGTCTTTGAAATCCGCAATGATCCCTCAATCTCTCTATACGTTGCATGCTGTTCTTCCTGGGTAATCTTACGCACAGCATCCACATTTGGAGTGGCCACTGTTTTTGGTGAACCTGGTCTTGGATCGTCGTTAAGCCTAATCATTTTGCGTTTAAATTCTCCATACCAACTGGAGACTGTTGGCTGATGTGGTGCTTCAATGCCGAAAACAGAAATCAATTCGCCGAGAGATTCTTGTTGGGATAGTTGTCTTGTCGTGACTTTAACACAGGACGCATAGAATTGAAATTTTGGATTTATATCAACAAATTAAAGAGGTTCATTTTTTGTACTGACAGTTGATTAAAGGTGTCCTAGCATGCAAAACATAAAAGATATCCCTCGTATATACGGGGCATATTTTTCAAAAAACAAAGATTGGAGTTACAGGAAAAAACTATTATATTGTCCTCTTCACTAGATATGCATAAAACTCCTCAGCCCTGTCCTTTGGAATGTTCATTTTGCTTAGAGCAAAGGGATAATAGAAATTTCTTGTAATGTTAATAATGATGATGTAGCAATCGAAGATGGCATCTTGGAAAACTCGTCGAATTACTTTTACATGTCTATGGTTGCAATTAGGCATGAAGCTTTTCGGTCGCTTCCTGCCGAGACCGAATGTATCACTGCCCCCTCATTCAAGTTGAGATTCAGCACTTTAAGCAGCTTGACGTATTTAAGAAACAGCTCGTAGAAAAAAGGAACAAGAAAAGAAAAGGTGAACATTAAGCACGAACAAAGGAAATTTAGTCGTTATCGTCTATATTTAATCCAGGACATCCTATCCACGACGATGACTAACCCGCACACCTTGAAAAAAATCCAAACAATGACTTTGACGAAATTCGACTACAGTTCAGCTAATTACGTAGGAATTTTCTCGTGCGACAAAAGTTATTGGGAAGCTGACTAAACAGTCGGATATTTTTTTGATGTAACCACCGAGCCTTATCGCAAATATTTAACAAAGAACATACCGATTACACCCAGAAATTTCGAGGAGAAAATCCACATCAGATGGTGACTCACCATGTAAACAATGGACACGCGACTCAGTTCGGTTTCGTAGTCTATTTCAAGTTTTGTGGGTCGACTCGAGATCGATATGAATTATTTATCTATTTGTTTTGTGCGTTGAAATCGGGCGACCTCAAACTTGATTATTTTCTATTTTTGCCCGGGTAACTAGTCATAAATCACGCTGACAATACTGATGGTTATACAGGATGTTTCGGATTTGATTTCAAGTCCTTCCTTGAACATGAAAATATTCATTTTAAAAATATGAAGAAGTGGTATGAAATTTAGTTTGTTGAATGAAATCTTGGCTACGAAAACGTTGCAGAAAGTCTTTGGTGCATTCAATATGACAGAAAAATGTTAACAGATAACGTGTTGGTGTCTCATGATGGCCATGTTGGGAAGATGTTCGATAGAAGCGAGTTCCACGGCACACTAGCTCTGTAAACGAAAGAATTTTTATAGGGAGAGGTATGTGGCGTTCATTGTTGGACCGTCTGCTGATGAGTTTTTTACAAACCTTGTTTTTCTTTGGAACTGGAGTTTTTCTTCAATCAAGTCACTCAGTTTTTCAGAACATTAACCATGGAAGTATCTGTGAAAGAGAGAAATATCAGGAACTTTGAGCGAGAGACCGGAGATCATCACGCCTGATCTCCGGATGATCGATGAGGTGCACTGCTCTTTTCTGGACACTATCCAATAGTAATTAATTTTGGGTACGGAGTACCACACAAGGGAATAGTATTCCAGACTAAGTCACATCTGTGCCTTGTATAAAAGCATAAGCTGTGATGGCGTGAAGTACTGCTTAGTCCTGGAAAGAAACTGAGTTCAGCAGAAGCAGATTTGGCAATGACTCACACATGGTCATACCAGCAAACACTTTTTCGCGTTAAAATTGACCAAGTTCAACCGGTCCCACTCTGATATATTGTCCAAGTCTGAATTCAGTGTCATGCTCTGTTGATATCTTTGACGGTGTGGCTCTTCAGTAGTTATAGGAGGCTGACTAGAAAATGAGGACATCGCATGTGGGTTTGCAAGCCAAATATTCTGTTTTCGGTGGAATGGACAAGATCTATAATTTGCAAATAAAAAAGAGTTGACGATTGTATGGTGCCCTGGGATACTTCTGCATTAAACTAAAAATATTCACTCGTAACACCATCAATCACCTGAATCGATTTACTGAAGAAAAAGCTACCAAACCAATCAAGCAATTTTTCGGGAAGTCGATATGTGATTAGCTTATTCATCAAGGCTGCGTGCCAAACCCCGTCGCCACGCTTTTCGATTGTTTATGTCCACAAATGCGTAACGTATTCAATGAGGTCACCAGTTGATCGTTGTCTACGAAACCCGTATTGTTGAGCACTGATGATACCTTGTAACTCGAGATATTTGACGAGCTCAATCAAATCAAAGAGGTAGTACACTAGAATCCCCGACTGGTACTCGGAGACTTTAATGATATATTTGAAATTCCAGATGAATCAGTGAAAATTTTTTGAAGGACCATTTTGGCCAGAAAGTACTAATCTAGTTTGGTTGCAACAATTCAATTGAGAGATGAATTGAATCTATGCTTACGACCCAGAAACAACCGATCAATCAAGTGAATATAATGCCAAAGGTGAGACAAAGCCTAAAAGATCACACCAAAGTCGATCAAAAACCAGGAGCATCCAATCGTCGTGGTTTGGATGAATTATGGGGCTATGAGTCTTGGTTTTTATGCCACGATAATGTGTCGTCTAGTTGCATTCGTTCTTCGTAACCATTTCGCCAAACACTCGGCGAATATTGTTCCACAACCACCGTAATCGCCTAATTTGGTCCAGTGTGACTACTAGCTAGATAGATATGCTCACATGTGATAACATAATAACTTGTGTACTCCTATCATCACTTCATTTCTATCTTATCAATTCGCTCTAGTATTCTGATATCCAGAGATGTTTCGTTTTCGAAATACAGGTTTCGAAGAAAAATCTTTATTTATGAATGTTTTTGATTGTTCAAGATATTACGCTCAAATTCAAAACTTAGGTTTTTAAGCGTCTATACGGTTAGGTATTCTGAATTTCTCATGCATCCGTTTATCCTGCAAAACTTGTCAGCAGTACGCCACTGATCGTTCTTTTTGTGATAAACTGGATAAACTGATACCTTGTTCTTTTTAGAAACATTTTTATCTTCTTCAAAATTTTCATGAAAAGTAATAATTTTCTAAGAATCATCTTCTGTTTAACTATAGGTGTCCCATATTCGAAACGTTTGAATCAGGGACGTATCCAGCAAATTGTAAAAAGGGTACTGGCCCCACCCGAAATTTCAAATGAAAATTTCCGAACCATGATGCTGATCGTATGGAAATATCATATTCCTTCGAAATCAATTTCAATTAATTGAACTGATAGTATTATTCAATTCTGCGGAATAAAGTTGTAAGAAGATTTATCATATATAGAGTGTCCTCCAAGCTCGATGACAAACGAGAGGCGAATCTCTAAGCAATTTTTAGACAAATTAGCGGGAAGAGCATGGTCCTTACCTTTTTCTTAAATTTAGAGATATTCAGCTTCAAAAATTTGATCCTCATGGGTCCTGAAATCATAATTTTTAACATGCGAGAGCGATCAATAGATGGAAAGGAATACATATCTTGTTGTACTGAAAGTGACATTCACAACCATAGTAAAATGATTTTGAAACCTTAAATTTCTGGAATAGAAATTTTATTCCTTCAGTAATGAAGAATATGCAGATATGATCTATGCTTGTGGTTTTTTCGATGGTGAAGCCGCTAGAGATTACCACTGAAGATTCAAGAGCGATTCTGTGGTGATGAAATACATATTAATTATAATTATTCCGATCAAACAATAATTTTGAGTTTACATCATGTTTCAAAGTTGTGAAAATTTATTGAAGAAAAAAGGGAAAAGAAATAAATCAAATTAATGAATATAATCATATTAATCATTACAAGAGTTCCTCGCAATGACCTCCTTCAACTTGAAGGCATAGCTCACATCTACGAAGAATTGACTGCACAACAATATGATGGACATTGTCATTTCGAATTCTTTCGGCGGCATTGTTTATCCGTTCTTGTAACTGCTCGAAATTTGCTATTTCTACACTGTAGACGAGTTTTTTCATGTATTCATAGAAGTCTAACGGGTTGAGATCCGGTAACCGTGCTTGCCAGGCAATCGAACCCCCCTACTAATCCACCTATTTAGAAAATATTCATGTTTTGGCGACATTGTCGATAATTGGTGGAATTGATGGAAGTATACTTCCAACAAAATGTATTGATAATAATACATTTTTTGCCAGTCTTCTCACTTTTTATTACGATTATTCAAAATAAAATGAATAAAATATTACAGGTATCATATTTTTGGCAGAATTGAATGACATTTACAATATTTTATTGTTATCCATGCTCTGATTAATATTTATTCCCCACAGCCGCCTCCGAAGTAACTGAATTAAATTTTTAAATATTATTTTGGTGTACAAAAATTAATAAAACAGTAACTTTTATTCATCGCTATATTTGAAAAAATATTCTCTATATAAAACGAAATATGTTGTTCCGATTTAAAATAATATTTTCTTACCAGGTTATCTTTTATTCCGTGAAAAAATGCCCTTCAAAAACCATTCAACAATGGGTTCGAGTTTTTCCATCCGAATGAAAAACAGATGAGTTATTGAGAATGACATTTCTTAGGAATCCCCCTGTATTTTAACACCCATCATTAATATCATCTCTAAAATGCGACAAAAGAAAATTACAATAGCACCAAGTGGGCTATGACAATGACAGAAAATGCAACCCCCTCTAGTTCAGCAGCGCGAAAACCATAAAGGATTATTTCACAACTTTGAAAATCTCGAATAAGTCCGTAAGGTGTACAACACCTTAAAACAGGTCAACTGAAAAAGCATGTTAATTCTCATTGAACTCAATCCATATCAATTATAATTACCATTCATTTGTAATCATTCATAACCTGACAAATTTTCTCTACCCAATTACATACAGTAAGGTCATAGGTCCCTAGTTATTGTTATTTGGTATCTACAATGTATTGTATGATAATCGGGAGGCAACACGGGATTTGATAAATGTGGTTCTTTCCTCTCGTTTTAAAAAGGTATATGAACTGTACTGAATATCAACTTTTGAAACAGAATGTTGTTTAATACTTCATACAGTTTATACTGGATGATTTTCGTATGATCATTCGAGAATGCCATCACTGAATTTCAAGATGCTGTGAAGTCAATGCAGTGTTCTGTGACTATGAATATGTCATAGAACAATAAGCAGAACTTCTAGCAATGTCAATAATTATATATTATTTGACACTCAAATTGTATTTTAATTAAAGTAACGAAGAAATATGTTATAAAATACGACAATCCTGAATATTTTGGCAACAAAAGTGGAAAAAGAACGCACTCGACTTCTATTAGCTGCTGTTGTCGACCATCTTTTACAAAATGAGTTTTTATCTTGAATTTGAAGTTGACGGTTGTTGTCAAGAGTTACAATTCTATTTTTTTGTTCTTTTCTTTACTACCGAGGTAAGTTTCTGAATATATATTTATTTTAATTCTTGTTATTAAATCAGTAAAATCAGTTTTTGTAATTGTATTATTTGATGAAACAGTTGTTTCATAATTAATAAAGCAATGATGTTTTTTACTGTATCGACAAACTTATGACGCGTGCACACTGTGTCTCGATCAGATAAGTAATACATTCAAAAGTATGGTGAACCTTATATATTACATTGGTAAAAGCAGGCACTTCGCTCAATAGGAGGAAAATCCAAACAGAGTTGCTTCTTTTGAAAACTGAAAATATTATGTAATGTTGACGAACTTAGATCTAATTGTCTATTAAGTTTCCCAGAATTTTTTCCGTTTATTAATTCTACAGTTTTAATATATCTCCTGGAATGATATCCGATCTGAAAGCTATATTCAGATTATGAAATGCGAATAATGACTTCAAATTTAGACTTGGTTTACCAATATAAATTAATATATTATATTTTTCACAGGTTTCTTCAGCACTAGGATGAACCTCATGTATTGCATGTTGAAATTGTTTTCGAGAGAAAACTAGAGTAACTAGAATTATAACCTTTATTGACCGCTATTTATTTTATAATATCGAGCTCTTTCAAAAATAATTTTCAGACATTTGTATCGTCTATGTATCATACTGTTTTAAGCAGCTATTTTATGTGGATGTGGATGTGCGGAAGAATTGTGAATGGTAATGTCTGTATGGGATGGTTTGTAGAAAACAGAAAAATTATGTCCGACGTTAATTTTGGTTAGGTTAGTTTACAGACATTGGTATCGTGGTGTGCCTATGTATCATACTATTGTAAGTAGCTTTTTTTGTTTATCTGGATGTGTGGGAGAATTATGGATGGTAATATCAGTATAGGATGGTTTATCTAAAATACACAAAATCATGTCTGTGATCAATGTGATAGATAAATTTAGAATCATTTCCAAAGTGAACTTTATATTAGGGTGAATTAAATTTATGAAGGTATTTAAGGAATCTAATTGTCTATTTGTACCTGTAAAATAACAGATTTTGTCATCAACATATTCTATCTAAAACAATAAATGCAGTGTTTTGATAGCGGTTAATTATGAATCAATTTCTCAACGTTATCCATGAAAATTTTTGCTAGTAAAGGAGTTAAGAGCCGTTGTTGATCATGTTAATTTCATCATTGGAGTTGGAATAATTCTGTTTTAGGCGTACTTCCATTAACATATCTAAACCAATAAATGCAGTGTTTTGATAGCGGATAATTATGAATCAGTTTCTCAATGTTATCCATGAAAATTTTTGCTAGTAAAGGAGTGAGAGTCGTTGTTGATAATGTTAATTTCATCATTGAAGTTGGAATAATTCTGTTCTAGACGTACTTTTAAAAGATTCATAAGTTTTGATTGTAGAATGGTATTCCCATTATTATTGATAGGCTTGGTTAATCAATTTCAATGGAGAGAATAACTTCATCCCAGGGCTTAAGTTTTGCATTATATTGTAGTACAGTATGTTAAATCTGAAGAATTTTCAATTGAAAATTCTAGACTGAAATTAATTGAACTTTAAATGGTGTCTATAAGATAACGTAAATGTTTGGCTGCTGGAGCTGTAACGTATGGGACAACGGGTCTGATGGGCTAACCTCTTTTATGGAGTTATGACGTGAAAATAAAGTTTTGGTGACTGCGAATCATCAACTGAAAGTTTGTTTCTCGATTTTTCGGATTTACAGATTTGGCATTCTCTAAGGCATGCTTAATATTGGACTGAAATTTATTAGTGGGATCTCTCCCGATTTTTTGATAATTTCTAGATTCAATTAAATTATTGTTTTGAGTAAATAATCTGCCTTGTTCAAAGCTATAAGATTATGACGTTTATTTACCTTCAGAAAGACTATATTGTCTGATCTACATATTGATTTAATGGATTTGAAGGTAATCTTATATACTAAAGCAGTAAGCCTTATTTCGAGGAAAGTGGAGGGACGGTTGGAGTTTGAACCGGGCGGGAAGAAAGGGTCGGCGCGGACGAGCGGGGTCCGTAGGCCCCCGCGAATAATTTTTTCCGGTAGAGAAACGTCCGAGGAAGATCCGAGCGAAATTCGGAGTCCCTAGCTCGAACGACGGAGGCGCGACGATTTTTCGAAAAATTTCGCCGAAACGTCGCCCCGGGCGAACGGAACGTCGGAACGGCGAGATTTCTTCGGAATCGATAACTCGGATCTTTCGGAGGGCGATCGGAGAGGTCGATCGGGCGAAAATTCCGGCAAAAAGTTCCGAAAAAGCGAAAACAAAATACGTCTCCGAAATCTCCGGGATGGAGGGGATAATTTCTATGGACTTTTGCAGCTATACGAAATATTTATATCGCCTTCGATCGCTACGAAACCCGGACGACGAAAAAGCCTCGAGTTTCGCATTTCGCGCCGCCATAGTTAGATTCTCATAAAACCACGGGAAAACGGAAAAATCTTTCGTCGAACGGAGGGCTATCGGCCGACTTTCGCAAATTTTCGCTCTACTTTCCATATTCCGAAAATCTCCGACGGCCAGAAATTCGCGAAATAAATAAACCTCGAGCTGTCAAAATACGGGTTTTTGTTTTAACCATCCTACTTAAAAACGGGATCACCGGGCGGAAGGATTCGATCTTCGAACGATTCCTACATATCTCGAGATCGGGTCCCCGGCGAGAAAACGTCTTTTCAGGATTTAATTTTCGAATTTGGGAGGGTTTTGAGACCTACATTTTCGAAGAATAGAACGGAAACACGGGGTGGAGCCATCACCGCTCCTTCTGCCCTTATATCGCTATTCAATGTCGGAAGTGAGCGTTACCAACGTGTAAAATGTAATGCTCTCTCTCTCTCTGAACGAAAATAGTGAGATGGAAATAGTTAGTAACTTTAATTTTCACCAACATAATTTCGGTATTAACAACATCTAGAATATAGTGCTCTCTCTCTTCTGAGTAACATTCGAATCTAACCTCATTTCAATTAGTCTTATATTTGGTCTGTCAAAACAAGTGATTACGAATTTTATTTGTATGAAAAGTTTGACGAAACTTGAAATAAATTTTCAGAGGTAAGTGATCGTAGTTTGATGTTTATTTTATCCATGTTAATGTATAATTTGTTTAAGGAAAGAAAAATTAGACTTTCAAAATTCATAAATTTAACATTCTGTGGTTATTCTAACCTAAACAATATGATTCAAACGAAATGTTATAAAGGAATTAAGAAGACTTACAATAATGTTTGAAAGGTAAGTGAATGTAATTTGAGGTTTATTCATGTAATTTAATGTATATTTTTTAGGCATTCTCAAGAAATGTACTCAGAATTCACATATTTCATTTTTCTTTCATAGTTATTTCAACCTCTATGCATTGAAAAATGTCCTGGAATTACTAGGATTTTTAACGAATCAATTGGAGGATCTTACAAAATGATGGGAGTTATCCTTCGAGTTGCTATTAATAGGTATTGAGCTCTTTTATATAATAATTTTTTTCTGGAAAGAATTCAATAAAATTTTCGTTAGGTCATTTAGAGTATGTATCATATGAATATTGAAAGTTATCCACTTAAGGCTATATGTGTATTAAAATATTTCAAGCTGGATGTCAATATGACCGTGCCATTTCAAATTGAATTTTCGTTTCAGTTTATTCAAGTGGAAGTAAGTTTCTATTCTACAATTATTCCGATGTAAAAGTTGATGAGATTCAACGTGTTTGACAATGTTCAAGTTTGAACCAAAGAAAATATGATCACAAATTTGCACAAAAGGTAATTATTGTGAGTTCCTTCCATTCATAACTCATAGTTACTGTTTCTCAGGAAATTTTATCAAGGTTGTTGAATGAATGACAAGAATTCCTCATTGATTTGAAGTTGAAAGTTTCTCTGTTATAGGTGTCTGATAGTGGGAAACATGATGTTCAAAAATGTAGAAGTAGCATATGAAGTTTCATTTTGTACAACTACAACTTTCAATCCAAGATTTATGAAAGTCACAGAAAACATGCTGCTACTTTTCCGACTCATATTTTGGAAAAAATTCAACTACTACTTGGAGAATGCTATGGAATTTGACAATTTTTGTAATAGGTGGTTGTACTATAGGTAATTTATATAATTGTGTAAAATGAGTATGTTCATCACATATGGAAAGTTATTCAAGTTGAAATGTATGAAAGTGAGTTTTTACTTTGTGTGCATATAAGTAGTTTCTTTTCAATGAAATATTTACTTTTAGATTACAATACAGGTTGGAAAATTAAACGAAAAATATGCAAAGACAATAATAAGCAATAACAAGAAAGTTTCAAGTAAATATGAATGTAATACATGTCTGTTCTCTGATAATAATCTTCGTAGATATTTTTGTCTGAGTAAACCAGTCTGATTAATAATAGTTACAATAGAGTCAGATTTCAAACTCTAAAGGAAAGAGATCAAGTAAATTACCTGCAATTCTTAACTTCAAAATTTATTTGTTGAACAATTCTTCATATAGTTGGCATGAAAACTTGAGCTTTTCAGGATATTCCAATATTTACATAACACATAAGGTACATGTTTTGAGCTACTTCTGTGCATAACACATTCTTTTGTATTTTAAGAAATTTAGTCAAAGCTGTTCACTGAATAACAGGTACTCTATACATTTCTTTTTTATTGGTGTTTGTGAGAAACTCGATAAAATCAGGAGAAGCAAATTGTGAAGCTTCATCACAACAGGAACTTTTAGTTCGAGAAAATCATATATTTTGTGGAAAATGCAATTACTTCTTGAAAAATGCTGTGTACAGTTGATCATTTTCGTTAAAGATACTCACGTTATATGTTATTTCAGTCCAGTTTGCTCATAAATTTTCATTTTACATCATATAATGAATTGAAGATAAGTAAGATTATATAATATAAAATTCAAATATGAAGAGATATTTAAGTTTTATATGTACAAAGTCTAGATACTTCCAATGTTACAAATATTTATTAATATATATATATATATATATTATAATATATATATATATATATATATATATATATATATATATATATATATATATATATCCACAAAGAAGTAAAAGATCAAAGAACTTAAGATTCACCAGGATATATAATAACAAGACCTATCATAAGACAATGCATAGTACATAAGGGAAGAAAAGATCTGACTGCAATATTCAGAAGGTCTTGAGAAAGTTTAACAGCTCATAATGATTGACATTTGAAAACCAATTCTGTAAAAGAAGGATGCAGGAACTGAGAAAATTCTGAAGGACTCACATTAATGCCAAACTCTTCGAAAGACTTCTTCGAAGAAAAGTGAGAGAATTATATGTCAAATATCTTAAGAAACTCACACTTCATATTAGGAAGAAGTGTATTCAGGATCTTACTTTCACGATTAACCACCGTTTAAAGAACAACAGATTGGATATATGACTGAAAATTTATTTATTGATACAAACTCAACAGGATTACTCCCAATTATAGAGCCAAAACCATATTTATGGTTTTCCCTCATCTGTAGAAGGCTTTTGACAGTACACCGAGAAGAGTAGTATGAGATTCTCAGAAAAAAAGGAGTAAGAGAAAGAGTAGCAAAAGCTTTATAGTGTACAACAGTATGTGAGAAAGTTTGACTTCTTCCCAAATTGTTCTATCATCAATATAAACTACCTGTTTGTCTTTGAAATAAAGAAAGAATTCTAAAGACCAAATAGGGATATAATTGAAAAACAACATAGGAAACACTCCCCACTCATATTTATGGGTTTCCCTCATCTGTGAGAAAGTTTGACTTCTTCCTAAATTTTTCTGTGATCAATATAAAGTACCTGTTTGTCTTTGAATTAGAGAAATAATTGAAAACAATATGGAAAACACTTCCAGAAAGGAAGAAGTGTTCAAGATTACATTGTCACCATTGACTAGCAAATAGAGAAGAACAGACTTAAGGACATAATATGATTATTATATGTTTTCTCTGATCTGGTATAGGCTTTCAACAAAGAACTGAGAAGAACACTATGGGAGCGTTGGGAGATTCTAAGGAAAAGACGAGTGAATTATTAACTGTGAACGTGTTTAAGGTAGATTTCAGTCCTGTCCCCACTTATGATGGCAACACTTTGGAAAATGTGCCAGCTCATAACAATTAAAGGATTGACATTATAATTCCAATACTGAATAGAGGAGACAAAAGTCAAAGAGCAAATTTTAGGGGATTTACTTTATTGCAAAAGAATTCTTGAAACCAAACTGAGAGGATTAATTGAAAAACTTGAGAAACACACTTCTCAGGGATGCAAGAGGTTATTGAGATTGCATCTTTACCATCAAACAGTTATAAGGAAGTATAGACTAAAAGACAAAAAAATATGAATTAAAGACTGGAAATTCCATATTGGACTCATTTTTACTGAGAACTCAGGCAGGGTGGAGTGTTGAGTAAATTATTATTTCTTATTGTTATAGATGTTGAGCACGAAGTAATGGAGAAACATCATACATGATACAAAAGCCTGGAATCAATTGGAATTTGTAAATTATGTGATGGTATGTCCTAAGAACAAATCGAGAAAAATGATGGTCATGGAAAGGAATCACAAACAGGTATATATGGCAATAGTCGAAATAAAACTTAATCGAGAGAGAATATAAGACGATAGGAAATGCTTCTGAGCTGCATTCTTCAATAGCAAACTAATTTATGAGAAACAGGAAGATGAGTAATTGAACAAAAATATTTCAATTGAAGAAGGCATTAATTAGATCTGTTATCGCATGCGGTAGTGAAAGCAGGCTTTTGAGTTTGGCACAGAAGAGCAAACTACAAGTTATAAAAATGAAGTACCTGCAAAGAGTAAAGTGAGTGACACAAAAAGAGACTGACTGAAAAAGGAGGATATGAGAAATGAACTGGAAGTAGAATCTTTATTGGAATGTATCAAAAGGCATCTGTTGATATGGTTGAACATTTGGTGAGAATGAGAAGGGGACCAGTGAAACGCAAATAGCAAGCATAGGTCAGGAACCGCTGGGTGAGTGGAAAACTTAAGGAGACATCGAATGACGAATGACATTCTACAATTATAGAAAAAGGCACAAATTGGAATGAAACCAAACAGTTTGCTAAAAATAGAATCCGAAGAACAATTATATATATATATATAATTATATATATATATATATATATATATATATATATATATATATATATATATATATATATATATATATATATATATATTTGGGATATTGTGAACTGAAAACTATCGAGGGTGAAAGTTTATGAGAGAGTGCTAAAAGG
Source organism: Cryptolaemus montrouzieri (assembly GCA_013387265.2). Lineage (NCBI taxonomy): Eukaryota > Metazoa > Arthropoda > Insecta > Coleoptera > Coccinellidae > Cryptolaemus > Cryptolaemus montrouzieri. The sequence goes on from JABFTP020000001.1 coordinate 62,901,445, forward strand.
GAAACTGTTACAGAAAGTGGAAGAACAACTGGCTGACTCACAGAGCAGATTTCAGAAGGGGTACAGTATCCAGGATCATATTTAGGGATAGAATCTGAAGAGTTTGTCACCGAACAAGGCTTGAGACGTAATGAGTCCCCTTCTGTACATAACGGTCATGGATGAAATTATCAAAGAGGCGGGAACTAGAGTCAGAAAACTCCACTTGGGTTTCAAAAATTTTTATCCAGTTGAAATCACTGAGTGCGCCTTTGCTGATGATTTGGCGATTTTTGCCAAAAATGAAAATGATCTCCAGTACAATAAGGATGTTTGGACTAACTGCCTTACGAGATGATCCCTAAAAATCAACGAAGGAAAAACGAAAATTATAGTTATATCGAATAACAGAAATAATCCGAAGGTGACACTCAACAACAAAATCATAGAAAGAGTAGAAACTTTTAAATATTAGGGTATATAGTGAAGGAAAAGGGTAAATAGGATTTGGAAATCGGAGAAAGTGCTGCGAAAGTTAATGGAACATTCAGCAAAAGTTTTCTTATAAAAGAAGGATCGGCAGAAAATCGAAATTGAAAGTTTATAAGTCAATATACGCGCCGATTATTTTGGTTCTGAATCATGGACATTGAGTAGAAGGGAGAAAAGCAAAATAGTTTCGATGGAGATGAAGTATCTAACAGGTGTGGTTGGAGTGACAAAGAGATAGACTAAGAAATTAAGATATAAGACAACAGTTAGAAGTAGACAGTATTGTGAAGATAATTGGCCGAAACCAGCTTGGACATTTATGCAGAATGGATAGTTCAAGACAGGTAAATCTATTTGGGATACACGAACGAAGACGACCGAGGAAAAGTGGAATGGGGTGGTAGCGAAGATACTAGCGGGACAGAATTTAGAGATGACAGAAGCGAAGAGAATGGCACAAAATAGGGACACTGGCGAAATAGTGTTTCGAATGTAAATTATTTAAGTTGATTTTCATTATTTGATTTTTGATTAAGTTTTTCTCTATTTCGAATATTGTAAAATTATGTTTTGTATCAAGCCTTACACCGTTACTCGGTAGAAAGGCTTTTAAATGATAAATATATATGCTAGCTCAATTGGAGTAAGTTGAGATTTTCAAATTGATTGTATCTCTTTGAATAAGAATAGTAGTGAATAGTGTTGACATTCGTATGGTTGATGAGTCAGTATACATAAAACAATACTGAAAACTGCGTTACCATAAGGATGTATGAGGCAATCTATGAGAGAGTTCCATATAAAATGAAGAATTATTAAGTATAAATATCAGTGAATATATGAGGCTTTCCGTATAGATAGAGTTGGATATGAAAAGGCGTTCAGTATATTTGGTTTTTAGTACAATAGGCGTTTAGTTTATTAGGCGTTTTTGTATATTAGGCGTTTTTGTATATTAGGAGTTGGAGTTTATGTATATTAGTCGTTTTTGTATATTAGGCGTTTAGTGTATGAGGCGTTTTTGTATATTAGGCGATTTTGTATATTAGGCGTTTTTGTATATGAGGCGATCTTAATGAGCTCACTAGTATTATCTAATTCATTAGGTTTGAAGCTGATGAACTATTGTTTTCATAATGATGCTGCCAAATGTTTTAAATTTTTGGATTGTGATAATTTATGACTATTTCAACTTCAATTCCGAGCTAGTCGAAATGGTAATGAGAATTATTTATTACTGCATTATACTTGAAAGTAACCGCACTCGTTCTCTAGAGAAATTAGAGAATTTGGATATTAATTTTGTTCTCTTCTTTGGAACTGAGTTTTATATGGATTACTGTGTTAACTTTGAATCTAGTTTCGAAATCTAAAATTTTAAATTCTGTTGTATGTAACCTATAAAGCATCTTTGAATGGATTACCTTTACAAAAATATTGTAGTTGTCACGTTGGCTGTATTATATTTTGATTCCTGTTTCCTACCATTACATCTTTTGTTGTAGTAGCCTCTTCGTGCTGGAGGCTGTTGTTGTGGGTCTTGAGATTAATATATTTCGGGAACCCTTCATTCTTTACACAATTGGATGAAATTCAAATATTCTGTGTATTTGTGGCACATCGTAGAAGTTGTTTGAAGGAACAAATGACCGAGAATCTTGTATCAGCTTCTTTCAATAATTTGATTGAGTTTGTAGTTACTTGATGAAAATTTATATATATTTTTCAAGTAAATAAAACCATGATATTCAAATTGTCACTATATTGATAAACTTATGACTTAAATTTCGATATGTGGATGATATAATCTGATGTTTTGCAGCGACAAATAGACAATTAGATTCCTTTAGTAACTTTATAAATTCCATTCATTCTAACATAAAGTCCACTTTGGAAATGGAAATTGAGAATTTCATTAACTTTTTAGATTTAACTGTAACCAAAATTGACGACAGACATAATTTTTATGTTTGCTACAAACCATTGCATACAGGCATTACCATTCACAATTCTTCCGCACATTCACATCAACATAAAATAGCTGCTTATGATACATAGACACATCAAGATACCAATGTCAAAAAATAATTTCTTGAAAGAGCTCAATATCATTAAACAAATAGCAGTGAATAATGATTATAATTCTAGTATGATTGACAGTATGGTAGTAAACAATTTTAACATGCAATCCATGGAGTTTATTGAAAGAGGCCACTCGTAAATATAATATATTACCCAGTCTAAATTTGAAGTAATTCTTATGTCATAATTTGAGAACGGCGCCGGCTGGGTGGCGGATATGATGCTCGTCCCCTGTGCAGAGTTACCTGGGTGCAATCCCCACAAAGTCGGTGCGATTTTTCGGATTCTGGGAATCGCTTGAGTAGGACATATAAAGCTGTCGGTTCTGTCTAACAGATATGTGTTGGACATTCTAGATCCCTTTCCTCGACACGAGAGTTCGGCAAACTTTCCGGGTTAGTGAGGTGGCAGAATTCTCCGGCGTGTCATTGGCCGAAAGGCTGAAATAGATCACGTTACAGGAATATCAAACAAACAAACTCTCTAAGCAGATATGTAAATCTAAAATTCATAAAGTAAACAGATGAGGTGTTTATAAATTTTCTTGTGGAAGTTGTGATATGATTGTATCGGTAGGGCTCTCAGAAATTTCAATATAAGGTTATGAAGGCACAAACGCAGTTCTCACAAACAAAAATCAGATTCTCACTATGCAAATCATCTACTAGAAGAAAACCATACTTCTTATTAAATTTGGAAATTTTAAATAATAAAATTAAAAGAATTAAACTGAATCCATGGGAACCATTGGTAATAAACAGGAAAATTCTAGAAATTTAATTATTAGTAAATGAGATCTAAATTCCTAAACGTTACTTAATCTTTTTAGTTCTTAAAAAAAGCATGTCCATTTGGATTATCTTCTCATTGAGACAATTCCATTCATGTGTCAAAATGACGTTTAAGAACACAGACATTCGAATTTGATTTCGGGTAAATTGCATAGAAATAGGAAGAAAGGTAGGATATTAGTGGATAAATTTGCCCATAGAGAATCCTTGCGAACAGCCATTTTAGTACCTGTTGTGAAGTTTCTGTTTTCGATATAAATTGAAATGTCTCGTTTTGGAAGCACCAGTGTAGCAAAAATAAATAGTTCTATACAGAATTGTATCCCCAAAAATACAAGAAAAACGCACAGCTCGATTTGGAATGAATTCAGTATATTCTGCAAGGAACAAACGTTCGATTTGGATATACAGCATTCTATTGAAAATATTGCAGAAATTCTTATGGATTGAGGTTTCAATATGAAACAAATGAATGGACAAGATTACTAAGAACCTATCTGAGGCAGGTGTCAGTGAACAAGAATTGATCAAACTAACCGGACACCCTACGGCAAGCTCTATTAAGCCTTACCTGCAACTGAACAATGAGCATCATTTGAATTTTGTTTCAAATCTTCGAAAAACTTCTGCGAATGCTGAATCTTCCATAATTCCTCAGGCATCGTCCCATATAGAATCGACCCGGAGTGAAAAAATTGTATATAGTAATTGCATTTTCAATAACTGCTCATTCCAATAATAACTAAACATGTTCGTAATGAATGCTTTATGATTTTCTCGTCGAGTTTGTGTGCATTTCTCAATGAAGTTCATTTTGTACGTTTTGTCTTTCGCGGAATTTTCTCAGCAAATACCACTCAAGCTCAGTTTTGGCAGGATATTTTTCTAAGCTTGTTTTGTCATTCTTACTTTTCGGTAATTCAACTCGACCTGTTTGACAAAATCACGAGAGCGTAGCTCGAGTGATTTTGTTGCCCTGTTCTCGTTGAATTGCCTGCACGTAAGTATTCGAAAACGTGCATAGAAAAATATCCGGCCAAATCTGAGCTCTTGTGGTATTACTTACGATAAGTACCTGTTTTTACCTATGTAATATACAGGGTACCCCAAGTTGAGTGGCCTTTCAGACGATTATGGAGAAATAATAATGCTATCTTTCTGAAATTATGGTAGTTGATTCAGCTAGTCCGAAACTCTATTTTTAAAATATTTTCACCTCAATTGCACTTCCTGTTATACCGGAAGTGCATACCAACTTTGTTATTTAATAAAAAACACCCTGTATGTTGATGAGTGGTGTGATAATACTTGTTATTCTAATAACAAAAACATCTAACACATAAGTTTAGCTTGTTTCGTTCATAAAATACCTAGTTTTACTTGAAAATTATCGTCGAGGAAGGGATCTTTAATATCCAACACATCTCTGTTAGACAGGACCGATATCTTTACACCTCCTCCGAAAGATGAACACTCGAGCGATTCGCAGAATCCGAAAAATCGTACCGACTTTGTGGGGATTGAACCCAGGTGGCTCTGCACAGGGGATGAGCATCATCCGCCACCGAGCCGCCGCCTAGAAAGTTATCCGTTCTCAAATTATGACACTTTAATTATTATAATTACTTTAAATTTAGACTCAACTCAACTTGGGATACCCTGTATAACTGTCCCACTTATCTGAAGAAGCCACAATGTAGTGAAACGTGTCATACGTTTGTCAATACAGTAGAAAACATCATTCATTTATTGAATTAAAAAATGTTTATCAATTTTCATCAGTACCAACTGCCTCATTCAAATTAATCAAGTAGTATTCGTCCATCGAATTGGAGTAGGTATCAAAGTAAAGTAAAGTTGCCTTCGATCTCGAATACAAGTTCACATCTTACCTGTCAACGTGTATCGCAACACAGGATGCTGCTTCTGTTTTATTCATAACTGAAGCGTTACTCTCATATTAGTTATTACTGAATAACTAATACGATGTATCATTATTTCATGTTAACTCGTTTTTATTGCTTACAAATTCAAATTTTACTCGAAGTAAACGCAGTAGCTTCATATCTTTTGTCTCTTTCACGGCTCTAACGGTGTTTTACAGAGATGTAGTTAGGAAATAGGAGAAAAGAGATCTGGCAATATCACTTGATTTGTAATCTCTTCGTTTCTTGTGAATATCTTGCATAGATTTGAATACCAAATTGAGTTCGACGTGATAGAATGAGGATTGATGGGAATATTGATTGAATTGAAACATGTTTATGTGCAATTCAGTGTACAGGTGGGCAAATTTCGATGTTTCACTATGGCAACTAGGTGAAATATTATTGAGGATTTTCATTGAGAACGACGCGTTTCGTTTTTTCGATCAGTGGGCTTGTGGGTTTGTTATGAAAATGAATTTTATTTAGAATTTGAGTTCAATCGATGCCATTAAGTATGGAATACATCTTCATCATTTTAATGAAGAAAGGGATCTATAGGAATCTATGAATACTTTGAAAATAGTGGAACGCTGGTGTACGTTCTCGGGTCTGGGTGTTAACCCAGAAAAAGACGGAACTATTTCTTTGTACGATTATATCATCATGTTCAAGGCCCATTTTCTTTGGATCAAGATTCAACATGAATGGAATCAAGTTAAATACTTAGGAGTAAAACCGGATTGGAAGCTTAGCTCAACATCTTGAGCTGCAAACTGACAGGCTTTTGTCCTATCCCATGATATGTATGAGTCCCTTCAGCGGCAGATGAGGCTTGAAGCGACATGTGTTGATGCGGTTTTTCACAACCGTTCTGCTACCTAGACTCATCTCCGCCTTGCTGGTTTGGTAGACGAGAGTGGAAAATAGATGTCGAAGCTGGCTCTAGAGACGCTCAGAGCACTGATGACGAAATGCGAGATGGATGCTCAAAGAAACAATTCTTAGCGGCGCTAAGTGCACTGTTCGGGGTAGGGCAACTGTACCTTACAATCATTGGCAGAGCAGTTATGATTACTTGTAGGCTAAGGACGGGGCGTACGCTAGTGGTCGGTGCGAGACATACCATATTTCCTGAAGATATTAACTGCGATCACCTCCTCTGCATGAACTTGGATAGAACCACGCTGAGATCCTACTTCGGAAATAAGATATATTCGGAGAGAAGTGGAAAGGAAGGAAAGATTCCTTGCCAGTTGGAGGGTACATCTGGAAGACTGATGGCTCGAATACCTAGTAGGGATCAGGAGGCGCAGGTTACTACTGGAGAAATGATAGCTTTTTTACCTCCCATTAGATAAACATACAACACTTTTCCAATCGGAGATCATATCGATACTTGGTTACGCTAAAGGGCTGTTAGCTCTGAGTACAACTAATGAATGCTGTGAAAGCCTTGGGCGCATACATGATTATTTCTTAGGCGTCTAAGAGTGCGTTCTGGCACTGGCACAACTGGCGATCAGAGGAAATAAGACGGAAAGGTTCGCCTGTTAAGGAGCTGAGAATGCCCTGATAGAACCAATGCCCGCGGTCGGTATATCAGCCTTTGTTGTTAAGGCAAGGCTGGAGGAGTGGCTAGCGGAACAAGATAGGGATACCTGGTAGAATTCTCGATGTTGTGACCAGTCCAATGTTGGGTGCATCACCTAGTAAAACCTGGACAAGGTTAGTACTTGAAAGTAGTCGTACTAATGAGCGGCTCCTGGCAAGGATAGTGACAATGCATGGCAAGTCCACATACCACATGTACAAAATAGAACTGGAGGATAATAAGTACAGGTGGTGTGAAATTGGGGCGAAGCACCAACTCATTTGAGCACCACATGCCCGGCATGGATTCGAATTAGGTAATTTGGTTCTTGTAGTAAGAAATTACAATCATTATTAGTTACTGAGCGCGGGCAGGTATTACTGCGATGGACCCAATTTGTCATGACGCCAGTACATAAATCGGGTGAAATACCAAAAGGTAGTAAATGTTGAAATTGGCTGCATGTGTTATATATTTTTGAAACGGAAAAGACACTGCATCCAGCAGAAGTATATATAGTTAGGTTTGATGGAATATTATATTCTTAGTGGATATGATTCAGCAGCACCTGCCGGAACATATTTCAATCGGTATCCTGGAAGGCACCAGCCAAACAACTCTATTTTTCGAAGAAGAAAGGACAATGTTATCAATAGAAAGTCAAGAAATGAAAAATATCTCGTAAGTGATAGAGAGGAAGCAACGATCCAAGTGAAAGGTGATGTAACGGTCAAACCTTCAATTTCGAGTAGACGAATAGAAGCAGAAACAGGAATTTCGAGGCGTCGGGCGCTTGGCATTCTGAAGAGCGAGTCTCCCTATTTTTGCAGCAAGGGGACCACAATGGCCGACTAAATTTCTGCAATTGGTATTTAGAAAATATCCAAGAACGCCCAGACTCTTTTAGAGAAGTCATATCGACTGATGAAGTCCGCATCACTAGCGATGGGATATTTAATCGCTTCAATGTACATTACACTACTTCAAAAAGGTTTCGTAACTCTATCAAATATATGAGAACTTACCCAGGAACTGATATAAACTCCAATCACAATCCCGTAGTAAGTAAACTGGAGATTAAATTAAAACGAATCGACAAAAAATCAACAGGTTGACCTATCGACATTAGGAAGCTCCATAATCCTGAAATCAAACGAGAAGTCCAGATATTCATCAGCAACACCATAACAAATGCTACAAACAACAATGACAGTAATTTAGATCAATGGGATAAAGTCAAAGAAGCCATTCAAGCTACCTGTACACAGCTGCTGCAAAAAGAAAAAACGAAGAGAAAAGAATGGATGACCGACGAGATTTTAGGATTAATGGAAGAAAGGAGAACGCATAAGGGTAAAAATCAACAGAAGTATATCGCAACACATAAACTCATAAAGAAAAAAATCAGAGAAGCTAAAGAAGCATATATATCAGAAAAGTGCAACGACATCGAACAATGTGAGAAAAAATACGATTTCTATAACACGCACAAGAAAATTAAAGAGTTCACTTCGAAGAAAAGTAATGTTCACCGAACAACTAGCTTACTGAATAAAGACGGAATGCTAAAAACAGAAGCCTCTGAGATCATGGGCATATGGAAAGAATACCTAGAGGAATTGTTTGACGATACACGCCCCGAGAGATACAATTTAACCGATGTTACAGACGGGCTACCGATACTGAAATGTGAGATAGAGAAAGCGGTCTTTGGCATGAAAGATAATAAATCCCCAGGCCCCGATGGTGCACATATCGAGATCCTTAAAGTTATGTGTGAATCCGACCCAAGATTTCTTGATATTTTAGTAAAATTATTCAACAATATCTATGATACTGGAGTAATACCGGAAAATTGGATGCACTCGACATTTATTCCCATTCCAAAGAAACCAAATGCAAAATCCTGCGACCAATACCGTCTAATAAGTCTAATTAACCACTTGACTGAGACATTTACAAAAGTGATCCAGAACAGAATCTACACAAAGTGCGATCTAGAGGTCAGTGAATCGCAATTTGGTTTCCGTAATGCTCTGGGCACAAGAGATGCTATTTTTGCTCTGAAGGTTTTAATCCAGCGTTGCAGAGACACAAATAAAGATGTATATATCTGCTTTGTCGACTTTGCTAAGGCATTCGATAACGTCAACCATGAACGACTCGTATCCATCCTACAAAAAGCAGGTCTTGATAATAAAGACGTAATAACTAACCTCTACTGGGGGCAGACCTGTCGGGTCAAAGTAGACAATAGCTTCACGGATGATATCGAAATAAAGAAAGGCGTACGTCAGGGTTGCATTTTATCCCCTCTTCTCTTCAACAGATACACGGAAGAAATCTTCAAGGAAGCACTGTACTGAACTGATCAACAACATCAGATACGCTGATGATACAGTTATATTTGCCAGCGACGTTAACGAATTGCAGCAACTAGTGGAGAGAGTGCGAGTCGTTAGTGAACAGTAGGGTTTGAAGCTGAACGTTGAGAAAACCAAGTGGATGCGTGTTAGTTAACGACCACAACAATGGGAACAACTGATAATAGGCACGAAACCAGTGGAACAGGTCAACAAGTACTCCTATCTCGGATCTTTCGTTCAGATTGGAGATAAAAACAAGAATTGAGAAAGCAAGAACAGCATTCAACAACATGAAACCATTATTCACCAGTAGAGATCTATCTATCAATTTAAAATACAGACTAGCAAAATGCTACATATTCTCAATTCTATAGTATGGTGTGGAAGCATGGACGATGACGGAAAGACTAATGAAAAACTGGAGGCATTTGAGCTGTGGGTCTACCGCCGCATTCTACGCATATCATGGACGGACCACATTACCAACGAGGAGGTCCTCCGTAGGCTTGATAAACAGAGAGAAATCTTATTCACCGTGAAAAAACGTAAAATGGAGTACTTTGGACACATAATGCGTCACGAGAAATATCGCCTCCTCCAGCTTATCATGCAGGGTAAAATGGACAGCAAGAGAGGCCCTGGTAAACGAAGACATTCCTGGCTGCATAATTTGCGTCAGTGGTACGGGCTCACTACCATACAGCTCTTCAGAAGTGCAGCTAACATGATACGAATAGCTATGTTAATCGCCAACGTCCGTACCGGATAAGGCACCAAGAAGAAGAAGAATGAACATTTGTGGTCCGATGTAAATCCTAAACGCCATATTGATCTGCATCATCAAGGAAGATATGGTTTCAATATGTGGTGTGCACTGAAAGATAGTCTCGTTTTGACGTTAAAAATTTTTGATGAAAATTTGAATGGAGCACGATGTGAAGAAATCATCAACAATAATATCATTGAAGGATTTCTCGATCAACTTCCGTTAGCACAAAGATCAAATATTTTTTTCAACACGATGGTGCCCCTTCCCACCAAACAAGGGCCATGACTGATCTGTTCAATTTGAGTTTATGACCTAATTGGAGAGGGACTGAAGGTCCTGTGAGATGGCCGCCTCGTTCCCCTGACTTGACGCCACTAGATTTTTTTTCTTTGGGGTCATGTTGAGGATTCACTCTACAAGAGGAGGAACAGTAACAATTTAGAAGAGTTAAAACAAAATTTCAGGGAATGCCTTGCTTCTGTTAGCAATATTCATATTTACAATGCCTGCCGTAGTGTTTCTCGGCGATGTAATTTATGCATTGTAAACTATGGCAACACTTTTGAATATTTGCGATAAAGTTGTTTCCCCCATTTGTATCGTTAGGACTTCTGGTTTCTGTTAGAGATTTGCGTCTGTGTTTTTGGTTTTCGTTTTATAAAAGTTGAATGTCATAGGTCCTGTTTTTCATAATAATATATTTTTTTGCTCGCATAACTTTCTAATCATTCTAATAGACTATTACCAAAGCAACATGAATGGACTCATATTTCACGTAGATTCTTCGGGTTGGCAAGTTTCGAATTTCAAAAAAAATTGTTCATCCGTAATTCTATTTATGAAGAGTAGAAGTGATTGTCGAACTATAAGACCACAGTTAATTACTATGGTCTGAATCGAGTCAAACCATGATCTTGAAAAGGATCTTTAAAATCTGTGGTTTTCAGTGATAGAATAATATGAATCGTTGATGGGCATGCACTTAATGAATGGAATTGTTGAAATTTCGGGTTTATCTCTGTAAAAAGGTATTGACTGCAATAATTGTCTACAAGTGTTATATATTTCTGAAAGGAAAAAAATTGCTGCATCTAATAGAGGTAAAATTTCCTAGGGTTTGTATTTAAAAAAAAAAGCATGTTTGTATTAACTCTCGAAAACCGCTGAGCTAAAAAAAATTTTCACACAGAACTGTATTTTACTTAAAAAAGTATAAAATTCGAGAAATTTTGAATAAGTCCAGAACGGAAAGAGATATCAGAAAAATTTTGGCACCACTAAATTAGTCTCTGAAAATAAGATCGAGAGAGGAGGTTCATTTTGCTCTATCTGCAATATTTCACATAGCTGCCATACAAATAAACACCTCAAAAAGTCTAGGGAACACTTACCAATTAATATCTTTAAAATATGAATTTGATGATTCGAATTTATAGAAATCTTTCGGTTTTGTTAGGATGTATTGTATATAATGTATTCTCAAGAAAACAAAATAATATTCGACTTCTCCAAAGCACCTATTATAAAAAAAATTTGAAATTTGCAAATGACGAAATTTGGTAAAACACAAAAAAAAAATCCTGAACTAATATTTTCGAAACGATATGGAAGCACTTATATTTTTCAGTACCCAGAAGGTCCACCTCTGTTATTAATGACACTTTGGCATCGTCGCGGCATGCTTAATATTAAATTGGGTATTACATTTTGGCCTAAGTCATTCCAAGCCCCCTGAACTGCTAATCGAAGCTCCTGTTCATGATGGAAGACGTTTTGACGCAGGAGATTTCATTTTAGGGTGTCCCACACATGCTCCATGGGATTCAGATCTAGGGAGCAGGATGGCCACGGTAGAAGATCAATATCATTCTCTTCAAGAACGTTCAAGACAACTCTTGCACGATGAGGAGGGGCATTATCTTGTTGGAAGAGTGGATTTTGACCCATTGTTTGGAGATACGGTACCACTACAGGTAAAACTATCTCATTTGCGTAAGAATTTCCCGTGAGGTTGTCCTGTATGAAAACGAGGTCAGTTCTTCCACCAAGGCGTATACCTCCACAAAACATCACTGATCCGCCTTCCTGTCTAACAACTTCTCGAGCATGCTGCAGACGGTTTTGCTTTCCAGGTTCCCTCCATATTCGAATTCTTCCTGAATCGGGATAATAACTAAATCTAAATCACTTAAGAGAACTGTGACCCACCTCTCATGATCCCAGTTTACGTGTTCTTGGCACCAAGCTAAACGAGCAACGCGATTTCCATGGGTCAGTTGTGGAACTCTTAAAGGACGTCTGGAGTGGAGTTGACCTTCGTGCAGTCGATTTCTCACAGTTTGGTCGGAAATTTGTACATTATGAACTCGTGATAGCTCTTGAGCTAATTGAGATGCTGTGGTAGTACGATCTCTTCTGGCTTGTTAAACCAAAAATCGGTCTTGGGCGACTGTAGTAATCCTGAAACGACCTGTATGGCGTTCATCTACGCTACCTGTTTCATTGAAACGCGACCATAAACGGTTTATGACACTTGGGCTACTTCTCAGAACCCTGGATACTTTCCGTTGTGAGCTCCCAGCTTGGAGCATGCCAACGGCTCGTAACATCTCTTCTCTAGTCGAATGTCGTCTTTCCATGGTCGAATCACAAAACTCGAATTTTTCATTTGTGCTTACAACAGAAACAAAGTGCCTACTAACTGATTTCAAACACTGAATACATGAAATGATTATAAAGCAGCGTCGCATCTGCTGCATTTTTAGTTTTTTATAAAAAAAAACTGAAATCTGTTGCGGCATTCTACATAATTTGGTGAGAAATTGATGCAGGTGTTCATTTCTTAAAAAAATCATCCATATTGATCGTTCTGGATACGATATATCGGAAGTGTTCCCTACACTTTTTTGAGGTGTTTACATCGAGTTGTTAGAGGCGCTACCGTTCTTCGGATTTCTTCATTGACATCAAATATAGAAAAAATTTCGCAATTGAAGGACACGACGGAGTCGCACAAAAATCTAGGTACATACAGAATACTCTCGATACGTTCGAGAGTTTTTCATCAAACTTGAAGACTACCAATTTATAAGAGTAGGTGCATATTTTTCCTCGCTGTATTTCTGTTTCAAGAATTCCATAGAGTGTATTATAGGATAGTATCGAATTTACCAGTGTCATATAATCCGTGTGTGCGTACGACGTTACAATATACGTTACACCTGAGAGTCCGCTCGGAACGATATTCCCATTAACTTCTGATTTGAATAAAATCGGAATCCTAGACCCACCTCAATTTTTTTTCCTTGGCCGGTCGTCGAGAGCTCATTAATTCGGAAACGATTTAAATATATTGAATTCCTAATTAAATGGACAATGCAATATACATTGTCGATTGGATCGTATATACGCCACGGGGTTCGCTCAACCTTGAGACATAGTACAGCGGGAGACAGTAGTTTGGAATGTGTTTAATAGAAATTACTGTGGAACTGCGATGGGGGATAATGCTTGACGCAATGTCAGGATTCGAGAGTTTATTCCATGGATTTTTTAGATTTTTGGAAGGAGCGTACGGTTCCGAGTAGATGAAAATGAGTTGAAAAGATTAAATTCATAGAAAAAATCGGGATAACATTGATCGACCTTTTCATTTCCACTAATGTTAATGTGAAATATAATTAAGATCTATTACTACCATTTACATTACCTACCCTGTACAAAGACAACTAAATTCTCGATCGAGATTTTTATGTGATTTCTACTCGTGCTCCGCGCAGAAAGAATTTTCTCGACTTTCAAGTGAGTAAACCGCATAAGAATTCCAACAATTCCATCTCGGTGTACAGGCTAAAAGCCGTCTACAATAAATTCGTTTCGAACTGACTATACTTAGACGAGGAATAACTTGGCAACTTTATTTCGATGCCTGTTTCGCGATGCGTATTATTACAATGATGTGGGCACGGGTATGGGAGATATTTCTGATTGCGATTATGCGAATCGGAGGAGAGAAATGCCGGTACTTTATTTGTACGGGCTCGGCTTTTGTGAAAGTAGAAATATTTGCGGAATTCGACGGCTAAGGGGGGTTTCGGACTGTGTCGACTGAGATTCAACCGAGAGAAAAAAAGGTGGATTTTAAACATGAAGTTTCCATTATCCTTCTTGTTGTCGAAACGGGGCGTCTGTTATCGTTAAAGTTTATGGGAATTGTTTCGAATCGTCTTTGGAATCGAATCCGAGTTGACTTGGTTTCGGTTTAGGATCTATGGAAGTTCGAATGTGTGAATAATAAGTTGCCTACCAAAAAGAAATTTGAAAAATTGAAATCGACCCAGTGTAATTTTCACCTAATTCTGAGATCAACCGAGATATTGGTATATACCAAAATTCCGGAGAAATCCTGAATAATTCGAAAACAAAAGATAAAAGCGCGATCGGTTTGCACCAAAGAATTCTCTTCGAAAAATGACGATGGCATGGGCGGGTCATTTTTCTCTATTAGCAGTGTTCCACATAATTACCTCACTAAAACATCGAAAATAGGAATCCCTGTACATCTAATATCGCATATTCGAAAGCCACTTATATATCCCTAGTTTTCATAAATGTAACGTTTTCGATTTTCGGTTGTCTATCATTCAAATTGGTTATATAGAAACTGAGCTCAAGTAGCATAGTCGAAATGCCAGTTGACCTAATTTCTGTGGCCCTTTATCTACCTTATGCATCAATTATGGATAATACCGAAACAGTGCCATATATTAACCAATTACCATAATAGCTCAGCGCCCAGTCGAGTAAAACTTACGGTTCTCATGAAAGAGAATTTATATTAAATTTTGCCTGTTGAAATAGCTGTTTTTGAATGTGCTTGCTAATATACTTTATTTTTGGAACCGAACAATAAAAAACATCAATTATTTAAAATTCCGTTCAGAATTACCTAACTAACGTAACAAATTTCAATGTTGAGGTAGTTGGTTTGTTATTATCATAGTATCGGAATGAAAATAAAAACATTTAAAAATTTGATGACCCTTCGAAATTTAGGAGTCGTTGGTCGCTACTTATATGACATGTTATGGAAGTTGCATATACAGCGTGTTACATATTAGTATGTCACAACTTGAGGGGGTAAATCTACCTACAATATTAAGAAAAAAGTTCATATAAACATAGGTCCGCAAAAGCTGTCCGTTACGGAGCTACAGGGTGTTGAAATTTCCGGAAAAAAACTGATTTTTTTCTCCAAAACTCCTGCAGTTTTTGAGATATTAAGCCCAAATTTGGAATGCAAGCTATTTTTACAGCCTTCATCATTACATGTCCTAAATTTTGACTAGAATCTACAAGTTGTTTTCTTTTCCGTAGCCATGTCTTCGTTTGCCCTTCAAACTTTTCTGCAGTATGCCACTGATCAGCGTTCAATCAATTTTCGCCATCTTCGTTCAATTTAGAAACTTCTTTGATACCAGTAATCTCCAACCGTTTTCGAGCAAAAAATTATTAAACTATTGTATGCATTTGCTGAACTGAAAGCACTTCTAATTAAAAAAATGACTAGTAGGCTTTGATTTTTTTCATTCATTTATTTATTTGGACAGTTGCTAGAGTTGAACCAGTGTCTGCTCGAATTGTTTATTAAATTAACTATTAGTTTTAAGACTTTTGAAGTTATTGCTGTACGAAAATATGGCTGATCTTACTAACGCCGAATTGGCTGATATACATTACATGTACGGTCAGGTTGACGGAAACACAACAGAAGCTAGGCGATTATATCAGATGCGCTTTCCAAATCGAGCAAAACCAAACAGGCGAACATTTTCAAATATCCACAGAAGGTTGAGGGAGGGAAACTAGTACTTTTACTGCAAATAATCGTTTAAAAGGTGCAATTCAAACTATGAGAACTTCTGATATTGTGGAAGCAGTTTTGAATTGTATTGATTTGAATCCTCATGTGAGTACAAGAAAAATTGGAAATCAGTTGAATATTTCACATGTTCTAGTTTAGAGGAATCCCTACGAATTTTTATTGTACCCGTTTCAAATTCAACGCGTCCAAACTCTACTTCCTCGAGATTTTCCTTCAAGACTGAATTTCTGCCGATATTTCTTAGATGAAAGTAGAGAAAATGCTCATTTTGATAGTGAAATAATGTTCACAGACGAAGCTAACTTTTCGAGAACTGCTATCACAAGTTTTCACAATAATCATTATTGGGTTGAGGAAAACCCCCATTAGATTGAAGAATCTCATCATCAAGAACAATTCTCACTAAATGTCTGGGTCGGAATAATTGGAAATTATTTGATTGGGCCATTT
Source organism: Cryptolaemus montrouzieri (assembly GCA_013387265.2). Taxonomy (NCBI): domain Eukaryota; kingdom Metazoa; phylum Arthropoda; class Insecta; order Coleoptera; family Coccinellidae; genus Cryptolaemus; species Cryptolaemus montrouzieri. The sequence goes on from JABFTP020000001.1 coordinate 62,917,777, forward strand.
TTTTGCCTAACAGACTAAACGGTGCCGCTTATCGGCAATTTCTTGAGGAAGAGTTACCTTTATTGCTTGAGTATGTGTCACTTTTGGTTAGAGCACCAGTACATTTCAGTGGAGAAGCTAGGGAATTCTTGAATAATACATTCAACAACTGATAGATAGGTCGGGGTGGGCTAGAACCATGACCTCCTAGGCCGACAGCCTTAAATAGTTTAGACTTTTTCTTATAGGTATATCTCAAAAGTTTAGCTTATACCAGTCCAGTGAATACTGTAGAAGAATTGAGAAATCGAATAATAAGCTCTTGTGACACGATAAGATACCCCAGTAATATTTCAAAGAGTGCGTGATAATATACGAAGAAAGACAGAGGCCTGTATTCTTGCAGGTGGAGGAGACTTCCAGCAATCTATTCAGTTTTTAATTGTTTTTTTTTTAGTTTGATATTGAATAATTATAAGTTGAGTCTTAGAAGACGAGCTATCAAAATGAAAGCAAATTTTGGGCATAACTATCGAGTATTTCTATTATTTTTTTATTTAGCGAATAACATACAATTCAAATAATTCAAATTCAATAATTTTTGTTATGGTTGGAGATACGAAAAACTTACAAGTGTCAAAAAAGTTTCTAAGTTGAACGAAGATGACGAAAATTGATTGTACGCTGATCAGTGGCGTTGTGCAAAAAAGTTTGAAAGGGCAAAAGAACACATGGCTCCGGAAAAGAAAACACCTTGTGAATTTCAGCTAGAATCTAGGACGTGTAATGATAGAGGCTGTAGAAAATAGCTTGCATTCCAAATTTGGGGTGAATATCTCAAAAACTGCAGGAGTTTTGCAGAAAAACCCATTTTTTTCCGGAAATTTCAACACCCTGTAGCTCCGTGATGAAGCTTTGGCGGACCAATGTTTATAAAAAATTTTTTCTCCTTCCAGTTGTGATATACTATTATGTAATACCCTGTATACAGGGTGGGCAAATTTCGATGTTTGAGTTTGAGCACAATTTCAATATTTCAAATTTTTTTTCAGTAGGCAACTAATTATTAACATATGTTTTTTTGGATATGTCCGGACATATGCCAATCAAATTCGATATTTTTCTTGGCGCACATGTTCCTCTCATGAGAAATAAAATGAAAGAGATAGCTGAGATTTTGCAAGAAACCATCAACATATTGATAACAGCAGATGTTGATCAATTTTACGAGTGATGTTGTTTGTTCTTGTTAAAAATTTCAATTTCCGGTAATAATGCAACGCGAATACCGAAATTTGTCCCCGGCAGAATCTGCTGAAGTGGTCTTCCATGATCTAATGGCGTTCGATGATCTAGGATAGGCCAAAGATTTGGTTTGTTCCATTCAACTGTTTTCAGAATGATCGGCAGTTATAGGGAGGCAAGTAGTCATGAATGGAGAATTTCCTGGATCGGTACTGGTAGGCACCTTCAAATGCAGCAGCATTCAATAGTCCAATTGAATTTTGCCAGGAAACATGCCAGTTGGTTAGAACATGTCTGGGAGAGAGTTTTGTTTACAGAATAGTCGAGAATTTGTCTTTTTCATTGTAATCCACATTCTTAGTACATACGTCGAAATGAGAGATATGCTCAGTGCAATTTTTTACTCACTTATGGTTTTGGTGAAGGTTCAATAATGATGTGGGGAGGAATTTGTTTGAACGCCCGCACTGATCGTCGTAAATAATGGAACCCTGAATACTCCGAGTTACGTTACAACCATTTCAGAGAACATGTTTTACCATTTGCGGCAAACTTAGCTGAAAACTCTTTGTTATGCATGAAAACGCTAGACCTCACCATGCTTATATCGTTAGGAACCTTCAAGATCATAAATCACTTCAGTGGAGCACGAAGTCCAGACCTCGATCCTATCGAACATGTCTGGCTCATTCTCAATAGAATATTAAGAAGAAAGCTACCGTCGTAACAGACTGATCAAAATTTAGAACGAAGTGGATAAGAAATCGTAGATGTCATGAAGTAATTCTCTCCAGGGGTGGAAATATCCGGTATCAACAAGTTTTGGGAAAATCGATTTTTTCCAAAAATTTAACATTTTTCATTATAAGTTTTAATTCAATTTCTCTGAGTACCATTATCATTTCGATTGTTATCAAGCATTCCTTAGTGCTGGTGGATTACTGGCAAGTTAATTCTTCAACATATCTAAACTTCTTCTGAATAAATTTGAATTTGCGATATTGTGCGTTTATTTCTTGGCATAGTGTAGTTATAGTAAGATGACTCTGTCTCCTAATCTAATTTCCTGAACCTTTGTTTCCACTGTTTCAAATTGTGACTGGTTCTCTCGTAGAGGAAATCTTCAATATGACACCAAAGAAAAGAGTAGAGTGGCGTTATTTCAGGGAAACGAGGTGGCCATCTTACTGGAGCTCTATTTCCTATCCGATTTTCCCCAAAAATTCATATTTTACAGACAAATGATGGTGCTTGTTTCGTGAGAAAGGCAATTGAAAGATAGTATTCTAATTTTGTGGGGGCAGTTCATCCATAAATCTTTCAATATTATTATGATGATGATTTCTTTACAACTAGCACTATTCAGGTTTTTTTTTTCATCACTGTTAATGTGGACTTCATCGGTCCATATGACTTCTCTAAAAGAGTCTGTATGTTGAATTTTCTCCAAAAACCAATTGCTAAAATTTAGTCAGGAATCCTTGGCTGCAAAAATTGTGATCCTCGTGAATTAGCTTTCTTTCAGAATACCGAGTGCATGGCGTAACGAAATTCCAGTTTATGTATCTATTTGCTTGCTCAAAATGGTAGGTTTGGCATTATACTTCAATTGTTGCTTCTCCTTTATCTTTTACTTTTTATATTTGTTATCATACCCATTTCAAATATAACATTCTATCATGTCAAATTTCCCATAATTTTCGTAGTGATGATTTTCATTCTGCACCTCAAAAAACCACATACGTAGTTTAACAAATTTTTAAATGAAATAAGTTTGAATAAACAACAATTTATTCGCTTTTGATTCGTGAATATAGGAGAATTGGAACAGTATTGTTTTATTTAATTGAGAATATAATAAGAAGCAAATTAAAATTTATCCTAATTGAAATTTTTTCACTTTCGTTTTTTTATGATATTTGCTTCTAAATTATTTGACTTTAACTAACGTTAAAAATAAATTAGAATGTTAATGTGTACTAATGTTTTACTTCAATTACAATAAAGCATCAGAAATTAACCATTTGCTGCAGGTCTCAGATATAAGAACTATTTTGAACCGAAAAATTATTCAATTGTTATAGCTAATCATTGGAATAATTGCGAGTACTTTAAGGCTTTCTCGAAGGCTGTCTCCATTAAGTGTCAAACGTTATCTTGTAGATCCATAAAATTCCCGAATATCTCCCGCCATTGGTTAATGCCTACGAAATGACATTTTATGTTCGTACTTGCTGTTTTATGATTTCCTCACAGTCGAGAACAATACATTCCAATATCGGGTTTCTAAAGGACGTTGGATGGCAGTTGAAATCAAAAACCCCATAAAATTTGTTTTGTTCTCCTGACATCTGACCTAGCGCTCGCCTGAAGGTCATTCGCGTTCATTGCATGCAACCCGAAGCCGTAAGGTCTCTTTTACACGACCGTACCAATCTGTTTCCATATACGAGTCTCTCTCTTTTCTGTTGGAAAGCTTCCAGTACAAGATTTTCTTTACTGATTATTCATTCGTATTCAGAAATATTTGGTGAGAGAATTTTATATCGAAAAAAAATGTACTGCTTAATGCCAAATTTTGATTTGATGGTGTAGAATGGATTATCATTCAGAACACGCTGAACCTTCCACGATCGCTTCTAAAGAAAATGAAGAGGAAGGGATGAACTACATGTAATTTTTTAGATGATTCAAGGGGAAAATACATGAGGACTCTGTTGGTTCATACGTACGTGATACATCTGTAACTGTATGTGTGTGGTGAACAAAATGTGGAATCAGAATGTTTACATTTACCTTCCACTCTTCATTATTATCTAACAGATAAGTAATACTAAATGTATTTCAACCTAAACAAAAAAATAATCCGATACTATATGTATATGTTGAAATCCATCTGAATATCGAGGTATAGGACAGTCCAAGACTAAATGTCTTATAGTTACCTCAACTTCACCACTCTCTACAGAAGTACGCTTGAAAAGCATACTATAACATCGCCCATGTCTCAGTGATTTAAGGTACACCAAATCTTTCTCCTGAGTCCAAAACAAGGATTAGGATTCTGTATCAGGAACTTATTAAAAACACCAACTTCATTTCATTCTCGAATTCATCGGCTAACGCATCGAAAAGGGGTACGCATCAGACCAAACGACCACGAAAATTGGAAAAAGTTCTGGAAGAGAGTAATAATTGTCTCAACTTTTTTTCGATGCTTATGGTCTGAAGATATGTCGAAGAATTATATTACATAAAACATGTAGCCAGGTAATTGCGGTTGAGCTTATGGTACCACTTATACTTCCCATTGTATTCAATTGAGAATCAATGCTATGCACATGAGCACTGTTTAGTCAATTACAACTGTACTCAGCTGTAGCAAAGACAAGAGCTAGTGTAGTAAATCGAAGAGTGTGAATATCGGTACTCCAAATGAACCCAGCTAGTTTTTGTTGAATATTATTTCTTGTTTACAATTTTTAACTAAGTTTATTGATAGGCGATTTGAAGGTCCAGTGTGTGGCACCAGATATTTAGGATAGTAATTATAATTCTGTGGAGAATCATAAAAAAATACCCTCAATTTTCTATTCCTTTGATGTTAATTCAGATGAAAACAAGATACCTCTAACTGGGAAGATCCATCAAGAAGAGACCTCGATCAATAAACCCTGAGTGAAATTGGGTAATTGAGTGATGATGAGGAGCTCAAGATTAAGCAGCATAAACCAGACTAGTTTACCAAGAAAAGAAAGTTGAGGGGCATGGACGAACATAGTGTTTCGCAGGATTGACGTCTATCTGCACGTATACCTAGAGGCAACTAAACCACCAGGAGATAGTTGAACATGGAAAAAGATTTTTAAAACAACAGAGGTGGTTGGTCCTAAACCCTTATTTATACAACAGTTTTCCTAGTCCTGAAGTAGAAATAATACTAATAATCCCTCCCAGTAATTCAACTCTCTTTCCCCATCAGAGTAGCAACATTCTTGGAAGAATTTTTCTCCCCTTTTATACCACACATCATTTCGACATTGGTCGAAATTTCTTTCCCCCTTTCTTCTTTGAGTTCTGGGAATAGCTGTAATCGCTTGGCGTCACATCTGGATAATATGGGGGAGAATCTCTACAACAATTTCTAGCTCTGCATCAGGAATGGCTGCCATTGCAAGTAAGGACTAGTCCCACACCTTATCTCAACTATCCCCATCTCTTTTCTATTATATCTTCACCAATTCGTGACGAAGAAGAATTCAGCATACCATAGAAATTCTCCTACCCTTATTATGAAGTTCCTGAAGTCAAGACTTACACTAATGTGATGTCAGGGTATCACAGTACACACAGCCTCAAAGAGATCTGGTTCCTTCTTTTTTTGGAAAGAAAACAATATCGTTTGATGTTGCAACGTCATTGGCTTTATGAAATCTTTGAACTTGAGAGGCGCCTTTAGATATTTTTTACATTAAGTGATGCAAAAGTCGAAAAGGTGTTTTGTGGGACCACGAATTCGACTAGTTATAAAAGATGCCGTGTTTGAGCTTTGGAGGGAAAAGAAAGGTTGATGTGCCTTCGAGGGGGTTAGTAAGGATATTTGGGGAACAAAAGAGATGATAACTATGCTTAGAAGGCGATAATACTTTCACGAGAATACCATCAGCTCGGATGCAACATGTTACATTCCATCCAGACTTTTTTCCTTCCTAGTTGTCGAGTTGTCAATGGTGAAAGCGGAAAACGATTCCATTAGGAGATTTCTCTAATGCAACGAAGATATCAGTACCGAGGAGGTGTACATCTATCTCCCCTGCTTACCCATGTTGTGTTTTTCATCGATAAAACATTGTTGCAATGCCTTGAACTACATGAAATGAAAAGCATGTAATCTCCACAATTTGACGAAGAAATATCGTTCAATCCTCAAGCGTGATATCGTGGCGTCTTCGGGCATTTTTTCTTGATTATGACGGTGATTGAGATATCTCCGTCATGTTCATCACCACATGGTTCCGTAGTTCGAAACACCAACTGTATAAATTTATTCTCTGAATTACTGTCTGAATACTTCATAAATACACTTGCTCTTTTGGGTCTATTTCGACATTGAGAAGTGTTCCGGCTAATGTGTTTCTTTGCTGTGACATCTTTATGCAAACTGGATCTTGTAAATTCAGGGGTAGCTAACAAATAGACGCAGCTAATATAAATTCAAGGTTCTGCTTAAATTGGAACTAGGTCAGGGGTGGATCATAGGGAACTAACCTCGTAAATAAGATTATGCGCCTATACCGTAAGACTTGAGAGCGGTTGTTGGCCTTATAGCAAGCTTCAGTTACTTGATGTACCACCTCCAACCTTGTGTGAAATGCGCGGCATCACTATACTATTTACAGAAACTGTGGAGTAAGCGTCCAAAACCAAGCTTGTCTAGACGACAGGTCCGGCTATTTGGGGGAATTCCTGCCCTTGTAAAAGGGTTGAAACTCTTTGAGACTCTCATAAATACTATTTCAGAAAAGCCTTCAGTTCCGTTCTTATTTTCCTAGTAAGGGTTGAATTTGCGTTTGCGATAATCAATTCTTCGTGTATATCATTTCGATAGCCACTCTAACCTCTCGAGCAGAATTGCAGTGAATGTTTGAACGGTGTTGGGGAATATAATAGACCCGTCGACTTCGCTCGTTGGAAATAATCGTAGTAGAAAGGAAAACAGAGAAATGGGGAAACGTGGACGTGGAGTACGCCAATTCCAACGATATTATTCATTAATCATTTCTACGTATAAATGATACGTATCATTCTCTCTCTTTCTCTCGGCTCCAAATAGAGGAGGTTGATGGTAGGCGGCGTTGCCGTTGCATATTGATTTATCCACAACCGTGTAGCTCATATTTTGTGAGGATTTTCGTGATGCGGATTTTCAAAAATATTTTAACGGGTGGAGTGTTTGTTCAATTAAAGATCTCTGTTAAACAAAGTTCTATTGGATAGGCTAACGCTCCTTTTACATGGAGAGCTGAAGAACAGGAGGAAGACGCGGAAACTGAAATGCAAAAAGTATACGGATGCTTTCACATGGCACGGGAAGTTAAAGCGCACGAGCGAGAGATTGTACTGCTCTTGCGTCTCGAGCTAGTCTGGTAAACGAGAGTCACATATCTTCTTGGAGCAAAGGGTGGAGGTATCCACACGCACGAAGAGCAAAACTGCTTTACGCCGTTTAGGTGTTTTTATCCAGCGAGCAATAAGCTTCGATACACATACCGAATGCTTGATAATCAACCCTGTGTGCTGATGTGTACAGTGACCGAACTGAGGAAAGTATGGGGTACCTCAAACATTCGCATTTCCTAAACTGAAGAAGTGGGAAATTCACATTCGCGAGCTCGAGCTGTGCGGCTGTCCATGCGTCTTTAGGATGTTTCCTTACAAGGGCCCATCAAATATTCGATAGGCATAGACATCAGCATTTGATTTCTTTTTCAAGGCATATCTTTCTCAATCGTACAATTCGCCTCGTAATTTCTGCGTCTTTTAATAATTCTTTTCGTGTTCATCCTTTTTTATCCAGAAATCATTTCCATGCTTTTTTGATTTTCTCCTGACTTCTACCTTTTCATAGGTCAATAACATTTCAACGGTTATCATGAAATTGTGTCCATAATTATATATTCGCTTTTTATCAATCCTAAGATTTACCCATATAAAAATCAGCCCAATACCTATGTTGAATAGATCAACATTCGAAACACGCTAAGCCACCCACTTTCGTGCCTAAACAATAAGCTCAGAAAATGGGGGAGAATGGGTGAACCATTAGTTATCTATTTCATGATGAAAGTTCCTGAATGATTCGGAAAAGTTCTATAAAAAAATGATACTTAATCCCAACTATTTTTCAAAGTCGATTGTCTGCGGATATGTGAACGAATTATGCTGCAATGGACATCAAACCAACAAATTGGGTTGAGTTAATAGTACAACTATAATTCTCATAGATTCAATTGGGAATCGATTCTATTCAATATTTAACCAGACAGAACAGCAATACTTAGCTGAATGAAAGAGCAGGGCAAGAGCAGCAGTTCGAAGAGTGTGAACATCGACACCCTTAGTGAATCCAACTAATTTCTGCAGGATATTATTCCTCCTTTTCAACCTGTCTTGTTTTCGAAGGATTAGAGAAGAGACTACCCTGAAGAAATTATATAGTGAGATCGGCAATTGAGTCTTGTTCGATGGTTTGGAAGGAACAGTGTCGTCGGCATTGGTGCCAGAACAGATCCTTAAGGAAGATCATTAGTCATCTTATGATAACGAAACAATTTAGGATCTAAATTTGTGTGAATTACTATTCACTCTCGCATTAAAGATTCCAAATACTAGGCGGCAGTTGCCACGTTTTCTAGTTTTTTTCCCGAACCATTTCTACCTTCGATTAGTATAGTACGAATTATATTCCTAAGCGCAAGACGCGGCAACATCGCGGCAGCAGTTATGACAGCCTGTGCACCAGTTGATCATGATAGCTGTCTGTAGTAAGAAGGTTGACCGTCACCGCATTCCGAATGTGAGTCCCTCTCTTTCAGGCGCATTGTGCCGTCTCTGTTGGACTAGCATCATTCCTCAGTATTAGCGGTGTGAAAAACATTAGGCGCCTTTTTAAAACCGATTTGGGGAAATTGATTCGTGAACGCCTAGTATATCTCCGGCATGAGGTTTGCGTATTGGACCGAGATGACCTAGCAAATTCGACGGGGATTCTGTGAATCAGTAGTCGGACACGGACAGTATATTTTAATATTTGCCGATTGCATTCGACCGTGATTGGGCTATCAATGAGATGTGTCTTGTTTTGGATAAGCGTTAAACAGATGGGAATCGAATTGGCAATTTCGATGTTGGCATGACAAGGATTATTCCAGATCTAAGATTGAATTATTAAATCACCCCAAAGTTATCAGAATTTTAGACGTTGTATTTTGCCAGGTGTTTAGGAATTTTCCTTTTAGGAGTTTTATGCTCATAATAGTGACTAATGGTCTTCCACCGGCATCTGTTCTTGAACTACTTTTGCGAGCTTGAGTTGGGAACAAAATCTGATCAACCACGATACCAAGTATATTCCTATTGTTTAAGAAAAGACATGTTAAAATCCATTGAAACCCTTTAATAGTAAATCTCATGTAGAAACAGTTTCTAACTCGAAGAATAACTCCAAGAATCGTTGTTAGGTTTCCAATTAAATGGCTTTATTGTCACGATTTGTTGTTTCACCCTTCGTGCAAATTGATATCCAACTATTTTTAAATTGTTTTATGCAAAACTTTGGAACGTAATTACTTCAATTTCTGTTGCAACAATGTCTTCGCCAAAGTTACATAGCTTTGAAGTCGTTAGTGTCAAGTACAAAATGTATCTGGTCTATAGTAAGAAAAAAATGAAAACTGTTTTGCTATTTTGTTCACTTTCATTATTTTTCAGGCATTAATTTCTATAGAAGATTTCTCATCAGAAAACATGAAAAATATAAACATATGTCCAAAAGTCCTCCGTTCTCGAGATAGAGGGTGTCGAATTCAGATTTTTTTTCACGTTTATGCTGGTAACTCTTTATAGTTTTCAAGGGATCTCCAATTTACAGAAAATGAATTTTTTTAACAATGTTTGCGCGGCCGGTTGGTATGATGGCAGATTGTTGGGGCCAGTAATTTTACATGACAGATTGAATTCTCTAACGTACCTCGACTTCCTGCAGAACACTCTGGTTGATTTTTCGATAATGTGCCTTGTGCGAATAAAAGAAGAATATGATTTATGCAAAATTGAGCATTTTGGACTGATAGTGAGGAATCATTTGAATCAAGCATATCCCAATAGAAGGATTGGTAGAGGCGGTCCTGTAGCTTGGCCTCCACGATCCTTCGGTCTGAATCGCCTAGACTAATTCGCCTGGTGGTATTTTAAAAGCCTAGTATACTCACAACCGTTTGTTACCATACATGAATTGAATGCACGCGTTTTGTATGGATGTGAGGGAATAAGAAGTATGACAGGCATTTTCGATCGGGTGTTGACTTCAATGTGTAAAAATGAATGGTGGTAATTTCGAACGTTAGTTTGGTCTATCAGTTTGAAAATTTTTTTTTTGATTGTTGCTTCTACTTTCGTTAAATACCGAATATCATCATCCATCAGCTTTCTTCCATTTCGTCATAGTCATATGTAATTTCTTATAACACACTTTTTTCTAAAATAAGAATGAATGCTCTAAAATACTGAGTTTCACCCGAGTGTTTTAATTTCCAAATTGGAATAGAACGGACACTCTATATATTCAAACTCAAAATGAGGTTAATACTACTTCAAAAGGTTATTTTTCCAGTTATTATGGAAAGTTCCGCTCGCTCCTTTGAATTACGGATTATGGATCCTCACATGTAAATCATTTTTGTACACGAAAACGGTTGTGATTTCTAAAAAAATTCAAGAGACAAAAAATTTAAATTGAAAGATTTTTTCAATGAATATTTTTGAAAAGACAAGTGGAGAACTACACTATGATAATTTTAGGGTCTAAGGTAGCATGACTCTGTATAAAATGTCACCCAGTATATTTTCGCAACTACACTACACATTTAATGAATTGAGAAGTAAAAAAATACCTTTTCAGCAAATTGGTGCTAGGTACCCTGAAAACTACAAGAGAACGGGGGAACTTTTGGACATTTGTTTATGGGCATGTTTTTTCATGACGAATCTCCTGTAGATATTAATGATTGCGTACCTGAAACACTATGTATATTTAGTAGATCAGTTTTTCGCCGGTAGTTCATTATTAGTACGCATTATTTGTTAATTAGTAAGACAAATACATGTTTGTATGTCCAGAACAATTGTGCATCATTCAATTTAAGTTGGTTAATGTTCATTCCAAAATTATCATAATAACTTAACACTTGGTAAAAAGTTCGTAATAGATTCTATCAAATGAATGATGATGACAATAACTTCTCGAATTCATATCTCGATAATGAAAAATGTATTACATTTCAATTAAATTATCACTGCAGGAATTTAATCTCTATTTCGGCTACTTGAAAACTTGAGGAGAATTAAGATAAGGGTATGAGGAATGTTTCCAACTTAAGAATGTAGGTGATAGTACTTCAAATAGAAATTTATTGGAAGTCCCCACCATTGAGAAAATGGATCATGTCTTATACAGGATGTTTCTTAAGTTCGCCCTGCGTGTGATTCCTCAAATGAGGCGAAAAATGTATATTTTTCGCGAGAAAAATACAGAAGATGAAAAAGTTCCCTAATGAAATGAAGCTTGAGAAAATGATTATTTCATGGTCAAATCATACTTTCCGAAAAGTTTAATTGAAAAAAGGAAGACATTGCGGATTTCACCTATTTCTAGAAAGGGTAGATGAATGATACTGACACATAAAAGCTCTTGTTAAACAGGAGATTTTTGCAGAATGTTTTTTTTATTCTCGACTCTTCAACTCTTGGGAGAAGGTGATGTCTGTCATGTCACAGAATGGGCGGCTCAAGAAGATTTAATGGGTGTGTTCACTCGCTTTTTGAAGTCGACCAAATTGTAAGTTATCGGAAATATATTCGATGGAATACCAGGTGGTGCTAGTTGAATTATCTCTGATGAGAGTTTTCCGCATTCCTGGCTTTTCTTTTCAACTGGATTCTTTCCGCACCCAAGCCTTTCAGTTCTTCAGAGCGTTAACCATGGTAGTAGTAGTATCTGTAATAAAAAGACTGAGTTGAGCAGAAGCAGATTTGGCAATGGCTGAGTTACGATCAAGCTAGCAAACTACGGTGTTTGCTATGATGCCGATAGATGCAAGTTTGTTTCTGAGGAAATTTGATGTCATTTTTGTGAAGAACGTTGTTGATTGCGCCTTGTTCAACCGGGCCCTACTCGTAACATTTTCTCCAAGTCTGAATTCAGTGACATGCTCTGTTGGTATCTTTGTCGGTGTGATTCCTCAACAGTTATATCACGCTTACTAAAAAATGAGGACACCAGAGTGCTATGGAGTCTGGTATACTCCTGCATTAACTTGAAAAGATTCTCTCGTTACACCATCAACTACCATCTGAATCGATCTACTGAAGAAAAGCTACTAATCCCACCACGAAATTTTTCAGTAAGTCCATATGCGTTCGGTTCATTCATTAAGGCAAACTTTGTCGAAGACCTTCGAGAAATCAAGAGCAATGACCATTGATTCGCCATGCTGATTCGATCGTTGATGTCTACAAATGCGTAACGTTATGTAAGATCACCAGTTGATCGTTTTCTACGTATTGCTGATCACTGATGATACCCTGTAACTCGAGATATTCAACGAGCTCATCTTTTATCACTTTTCCAATGAGTTTCGACATAATGAGCAACATAACAATTGGACGGTACTTTTGGAATAGGCATTTCTTCTCTTTCTTAGGAATCGGTTGTACTCTAGCAATTTTTCAACACTCTGGAAACGTCTGGTTCTCATACAAAATGCGAAACATACGATTAAGAACAGCTGCTGTTGGAGCACCAACAGTTGGTGGTATACCATCAAGACCCACTGCTTTCTTACAGTTCCGTTATTGAAGCCTTACCGTACGCACTCTGAACTTTACTTCAGACATATGCGATTTGAACATGTGGGGTGCTTGGTGGCACTGCGTTTGATGATAATGTGATAGAACTGTCATCTTCAACCAAATGTGGGAAGGATGACTTGCTTACTGCCTTCGCCACAGACTAGAACTGCTGTCTTTCATTGTGATCACCTCAGCTGACGGATATTGTATCGTGTCTACCTTGATATTGAAACAATCAAGGGTAGTTGTTATCGTTAGGAGGTCGATACAAGCCATATAGAAACCTGGTTTTGATATATAAATAGATTTTGAACCATGTCAGGCCGAAGGCGTCGTCCTCAACCATATACTTATTTCGGAATGTCCGATCTGGAAAAAACACAAACTTCCCTCTCGAACCGAAGCCTTGATTACAACTCATATCTATTGAAATATAGGTAGACGGTGTGTGTTGTTGGCATTATTTGAGTTTCCATTACAGCTGGGCATGGGATTGCGTCTTGGTGCTGGTGTATTGCTATCAGATTTATGTTTGTGTGTCCTAGTCTTGTTGCAAAACTCAATGATGGATTTCAGAGGACCGTTCTCACTCGTATTGCCATCGTGTTCCTCCCGGGGATCCGACTGGGGAACAAGTTCACCCCGGATAATTTTGTTCCAAGAGAGCTCATCATGTCTCGCATGAAAAATCCTTATCACTCTGAAGGCCGAACCAGCTGTCTAGCATTCGAAACTCGGTCACAAATGACCGATAAACTATAGCATGATGTGGTGGTATTACACCGGGTGACGTAAATGGAACCGTGTTTCACCTTAGAGGCCGTCTTCCACCTTGGGAAAACCAAATTTTATTTCTCCAATTTGAAAAATCTTACTCTTCAAGCAGGGGAACCACGACCTGATTTAGATCTACGTACTTAGGAAACAACCTTTATACTGTTATTTAGGGTTATATGTCTCGTAAAGGCGAGTTGTTGATTTGTTCCACAAATCTTCCTAACCAAGATGAATCACTTGAAGTATGCAATCCTTTATCTCTTTCTGTAGTCTTAATTTTTCATACGTTTTGCAAATCAAGTTTTGAAATTTCCAAACACCATGAAATTAGTATTGATGAAGTATTGGCCAATTACCTCAACCGAATGGAATTCGGATGTAACACCTCGCCGAGCATGATTTCATGGAATCTTGGGAATTTGCATTTTATAGTATCTATCAGCCAGTCTGAAAAAAACAAATGTTTACCATTTTATCCTACACATTTCATGTTTCAACCGCCTATTCATGATTTCTTTTAACCGTGTTTGATGATAATGAATACAATAATATTCTTGATATGCGCATGGTTAACCTTGTACTGACAATATTCCTACGTAAAATAAATAATGGAATACCAAAGTTGTTAGTAATGTTACTATTCAACACTCAATTATCTGTTTTACGTACTAGGCACAACAAGAATGTGAAATAACGTTGATAAGTTATAACTTCAATCATAAAATTATGAAGGGAATTGTATACAGGGATATCCACCGGGAGAGTCCGTTAAAAACTTTTTGAGTTCCAATAACGATTTCCAATTGAAGTGAAATATTTTCGAAGTGATACCTTTTCCGGTTATACCGGAAGTGGGTCATCACTTTGTTATTTCCAATGGCAATCTACCTTTTTTATTATACATCTAGAACCGACATTTGAGCAAGGCATAAAATACCCAAGTTGTTGGCACTTACCTGGCAAAACTTTTGACAGATTTAATTATTTTTGTTATAAACTCGATTTTTAAGGAACATTTAAAAAAATTGTAGCTCGTAGATTTTTTGCTCTACAGACACAATTTTTGCTTGAGTGGATAGAAGAAGGATCAAGGAATTTTTTAACATAAATTATGATATATAGTGTCACAAATACTTCTTTATATGTTACTACAGGCAATAAGACTTATCTTGGTGGTTCTTACTGCTGCCTTTGGGGAAAACCTCTATTTCAGCTGTTGAGCTCCACGTACGAGTTACCTAAGAAACTCCAACTAGGAATTTCAGTCTAGGACTCTCCACCTACGAATTTCTATCTAGGACTCCCCACCTAGGACTTTCTGTCTAGGGCTCCTCACCTAGGAATGTCTATCTAGGGCTCCTCACCTAGGACTTTCTAGCTACGGGTCTCCACCTAGGACCTATATTTTGATATAGGTCACCACACAGTTTACAAGATAAAGATATAATTTAATTATTTCAACAGCAATTTAGGAGGATTTTCAAGTTCAACTAATTCGCTTGAAGGTCTGCAAAGAAAAGTACGCCTAAACTGAAGAATGCTCGTAGCACATGTACGTATCATATGCGGATTATGCGCATCAGATTGTAAACCAGTGGCGTGACACAGATAGAGGCTTGACTGGAATCAGGTGTTTTAACTCAAATTGTTGTGACGTGATTTTAGCACGTTACAATTGAGCCACTTCCGTAAATTTTCGTAAGAAACGAAGCGTTGCTCAGCAAGTGCGTGTCCCATCGATGCAAATAAGTGATAACTGGACGGAGCCAGGTCTGGAGAATAAGCCGCATGCGGAAGTATTTCCCAACTCAACGTCTCAATCGTTTCCTTGACCTGTTTAGCTGTGTGTGATGGTGAATTTTCATGAAGCAAAATCTCTTTGTGTTCCTTTTCAGATTTTCTGGTCGTTTTTTACGCAAAGCTCGATTCAAATCGATCATTTGTTGTTGCTACCGTTCAGTATTAACGGTTTCGCCAGGTTTTAGCAGCTGGTAATAGATCACACCCTTCTGATCCCACCATACACAGAGCATTGTCTTCCGTCCATAGCAATTTGGTCTAGCAGTCGATGTTGCGGTTCGTTTGGGATTCTCATAATATATCCTATCTTCATCGCCAGTCACAATTCGATGGAGAAATGACTTTCTTTTGTACCTGGCTAGCAGCATTTCCCAAATGGTTTTCCGATTTTCCTGCGGTTCTTCATTCAGTTCATGTGGAACCCATTTTCTCATCTTCCGGATATTTCCTATGGCTTTCAAACGTATGGAAACGGCTTGAGTTTGAGCGTCAACTTTTGCAGTGATTTTCTTGAATTTTTCAAATCACTCAAACCAAGAGCATGCCCACCGTAAGCTTCGACAAGCATTTGATGCGATTTTACAGCAGTTTTCTTCTAATGAAAACAGAAAACCAATGCTGTCCGCAAATCATAGTTTTCAGGAACAAAATTCGACATGTTTAACGCTATTACACACTATGCTGATGGACGAAACGTGTACTGTTATGAGTTGAAAATCTTTGTCTGATGTCAAAACTATGAAATGGCGCACATAACGCGATCTGTGGTAACCACATGGACAGCTAGGGCCATCTATGGGCAAATTCCGGTTGCATATTTACATACCTGGTATACTCAAACATTTTGACATCAGTTTGTATACAAAATTTATATGGAATCACTCGGTATTTCACATTATTGATTGTTTTTAACCATGGATCTTTGACTACTTGTGAAGAATGAAGATTTTGTTGTAAAAAAACTGGATAGTATGATAAGAAATGTTGAATTATCACCACATGTTTGGGATATTGTACTCAGTCGTCACTGAGATTTGAAACTGTGAATTTCAAAATTTTAAAAAGCCTATAATCATAATTGAAAATGCCTTACGTTGGATTGTCCGATGTGTAGAGGGGTCGAATAATTGCTCTCGTTGAAGAAGGGGTGACACAGACGGATATAGCGGCCACAATGGGGGTATCACAGGGGGTGATTTCAAAAACCTACCCCCGATACGTGGAACTACATTCTCTGCAAAATCGGCCTAGAAGAAGTCGAAGGAAGATCACTTCTGAAGAACAAGATCGCTTTTTGTGCCAAATTGCAAGAAGAGACCCTAGTGCGTCGTACCCCATACTCCAAAAGCAATTTCTGGAAGCAACAGGCATCAGTGTATCAGTCGAAACGATACGTCAAAGACTTCGTTCAAGCGGTTTATACAGCAGAAGGCCCTTAAGAGTTCCAGAGCTAACCATACAACAAAAAATTAACAGACTCAATTGGTGTATCGAGCACCAAAATTGGAATATTGAGAATTGGTGAAATATTCTTTTTTCGGAAGAGACCAGAATTGGTGTTCGATCAGATGACCGCCGGATTCAGGTTTTAAGGGGTTGTAGAAGACAAGCTCCTAGCAGCAAGACAAATTCCGAAATACCAAGGGGACAGTGATATGGGGTGGCATTATGCTGGGAGGCAAAACAGATTTGATTTCGTTTCCTGCTAGTGAAGCGACTAGAAATTACGTGGACCTACTGCTGCAGCCCATAGTGAGACTCTGGCGAGGTGCCCAAGGTGAAAATTTCACTTTTATGCAAGATAATGCTCCTCCGTATACCAGCAACCTCGCGCGACATTATCTTGAAACAGAAGGAATCGCTATTTTGGACTGGCCAGCTTGCTCTCCAGACCTGAATCCTATTGAACATTTATGAGATAATTTCCAAAGGAAAATCAGATCGCGCCAGGATAATCCAAGAATCCCACAACTGCTCATCCAAGCCGCCACAGAAGAGTGGCAGAATATCACCCCAGAGGAGGTCGAAAACCTAATCCAAAGCATGCTTGTATCAGGGCAAGAGGAGGCTATACAAGCTACTGAGGTCGAGAATAAAACACCTACTCCGTGAGAAAACAATTTTCATTTTTTTTAAATGCGAAAAGAGTCTCTTATTTTCTTTTATTTGTTTCTTTCTCAAAATAAACCTTAATTTATTTCTTTTTTCAATTGAAATATCTCAAAAAGGATCAATTCTTACAATCCTTCGAAATTTCCAAAATCCCTGAGGTACTATTCAAAATATCGGGGCATTCCATATATATTTGGTTGTGTGTACATATGTAGTTATTTGAAAAATGTAATTATGTCAGTATGGTTCAAATTTGCAATGATTGTTCATATCTCCCTCATCTGCATTTGACATACCATCAGTCGCATTATTCGAAATGCCTACATTTCATTTTTCAACATCTTGTATTGTGTAGTTAGAAAGTGCAAGAGTATATAATTAGCCAAAACTGTTAATCAAGGTTTTCGGTACATTTTCCTCCAAATCTGTAGAAGCCTATTCAAAGTTAAATCTTTATCGTATTTATCATTTTTTTGTTGAATATTATGCCAACCCTTTACTGTCATTGCACTTTCCAATCGTTCCCAAGGCGTATGTAGAGTAGTATCTCAAGAAGTCTTGAGAGCATCTGCTAGTCTATTCCCTTTGGATATTTCTTGCAATAAAGTTTAGTGTCAACGGGTTCTAATTCATAGGTTGAATTAGAGGTGTGACATTTGTGGCATCAATTTGACAAAAACATCACCGTCAGGTGTTTTTCACTCCTCTGGATGGGATTGAACATTAGGAAGGATGGCTTTGATAGGAAGATTTTTATTTTCCAAGAAAGTTTCAACCTGTTAATATTTTTGTTTGCTAAATTATAAAGTCGAAACGATATGTCTCATCTCACTCACCTCAGGAACGAACTGCTAAAATAACCAGTTTTTAAAAACTTCTTCAGTCAACCATGAATTCGAATATTGAAATTTTCAAAACATCTAGTTGACTTTGCTTTCCCCATTATCAACTGTTTTAACTTGTGTTCACCTGATGCATTGACATATACTAGGTAAGTTATTCGTTGTTTTGATAATTTCAAACCAGGGGCAGTTTTTCAGAAATCGGATCATAGGTTTCATCAGGTAAAAGTTTCTAGTATAAACCAGTTTCATCTGTGTTGCATATTTGTTGAACCGTTGAACTGAGTGCTGTAATGATATATGACAGTTCTTTTATATATGAATGAACTCTGGTTGTGTGGATAGTTATCAGCTGCGATTTTCAAAAGTCGTTTCCCATATCGAGTTTTAAACCTTGCATCCATCCATCACTGGCATTGAATTCTTACATTATGTGATATCAACTACGTATGCAAATGAAGAGCTTTGCTTTTGAGCATTTCTCCCAGGCTAGAGCTTCGCATTTAAATACAATGTGATGGGCTGTTTCCTCATCTTCGTTGCATAGTTAACTTACAGGTTCTTCACGATAAAGGCCTATTCTGTGTAGTTATTTTCTTAACCTTCCATGTCCAGTTATGAGGCACTTAGTTTTTCTCTGTTCAGTCTAAGAGCTTCTTTAGTGAACTTCTTGCTAGGTTTTTCCAGCAGAAGTTTGTTTTGTCTATGCATCAGGGTAAAGACCCACCTGCCGGCGTGTAGCTTTCCTATCCAGGTGTTGAGTTAGTTATATCGAGAGCTGATTCCGGGCTGATAAATTTCGTCGTGGTGGCTTCCTAGCAAGTGAATCTGCCTCCTGGTAGCCTACAATCAAGGCACTCAGACCAAAGTTACCTGGTTCCTTTTTGCCAGCTCAGTTGACTGCAGACATTCCCATATAAGCTTCGACCGGGTTTCCCTACCAGCCAAAGCTTTTATTGCCGCCTGACTGTCCGATAGAACGTTTATCCGTCTGTTCTTATAGCGTCGTTTGAGGTTTTCACGAACACAGGTATGTTATGACATATACTTCTACCTGAAAGATGGTTGCGTGCACCCCCAATAGAATTGTCAGCCGACATTCTGGGTTTTGAGAGTACACTCCAGCTTCAATTTCCCTTTTGAATCCGTCCGTATACCAATTTATGTTTTTACAGTCAACCTCATAGTTCCAGTCTATCACCGTTTTATGCTCTTAGTCTCCTTTTTAGTCATCGTATCACTTTCCATACTCGGTATTGGGTTCTTGATCAATTCCTAAAATTTGGTGTGTCCCGCGTGTTCGGTTTTACAGATGCTTTTTGTTTTACACCAATGAGTTTGAAAAATTGAAGTTGTATTATACAGGGTGTATCGAATGCTGACGGCCAAACTTCAGGGGGTTATTGAACATAAAATTTGCAACAAAAAAGTCTTATAACACTTTTTTAAAAAGTTGTTAGTTACTCTTTCATTGAACATTTCTTGATTTCAAGAATTTTGCGTTTTTTCCCATAAAAACAAGAATATCTCCTTATTCTTCTAGCAACATGAAATCGAAAAGCAAACATCTTATTTTATTGCCTTTTAAGACTATTACTTTGAATTAAAACAACGAAATTGTTGGAAAGATTATACACAAACATCCATACGTTAACTTTTCTTCTTCGAAAAGCGCTGTTATGATTCGATCTTGATGACGATTTACTCAATCGGCATTTAGACGATGATGTCTTGAAACACTTCCTGTTTCTTTCAAAATTGATAAACGCCAAGGCGGCTTTGGAAAACTATATTGACAGAACTGTCAAAGTGATAATATTACTTTAGTCTTCGTTTTGATTACTTAAGTATCTAAAGTGAAGATGCCACGTTTTTTTACAAATATTGAGTATCGAGATATTATATTTGTGTACGGTGTTTGCAATGGTAATTCTAGAGCAGCAGTTGAAGAGTATTCTCGTCGTTATCCTGAAAGACGCATTCCAAATAGAAAAACTTTTGTAACTGCATGTCTGAGTTTTGGGATAAAATCCTAACAGCCCTTTTTGAAGAAACTCCAACACTGAGTACGCGCAAGGTAGCAATAGAACTTGGGAGAATTTCGCATACATCTGTTCACAGAAGTCTTAGAAGAAAAAACCTACACCCTTATCATTTCACCCCTGTTCAAAATTTACTGGATAGGGCACAAAGTATTCAGTTTTGTCAGTGGTACATCGAACAAACTAACAGGGATCCGCAATTTTACAATCATGTAATTT